>CAHIKZ030000169.1:0-165000 GCA_903632075.3 Acanthosepion pharaonis
AATTAGGGAAAAAAAGAATTTGGGACCTTTAAACTAGAATTTACTTATATGAAATATTAAATTAAAAAATTAATTTTTCCGCCCATCTAATTCTTTAAACCCCAAAAAAAAGGTTCCATACTTTATCAAAGACAAATTTCCATGAATATTTATAACCGAACTTGGGGGTTAAAACTCGAAGATTAAAGGGAATTTTTATTTTTCTTCTGATTTTTTAAAAAAAGTTTGAAACAGAAAAGAGGAAAGGGCAAAATTTTGTTAAATAAAAAATTGGCCACAAATAAATTGTAAAAGGGGTTAATATTTTTCAGAAATTTAATTGAATGAAAAGATATAAAAATTTTAACACCCAAAAAAATAATCAATTTATCCAAAAAACAAAAGGGGGGATAAAACCCGTTAAAAAAAGTCAAAAATCCGAAAAGGCGATGAAAAAAATAAAGGAAACGTTTTTTCCATGTAAAAAAAATTAAATATTCTTAGATTAATTGTTAAATTGAAGTGTAAATAATTACAATACCTCATCTCAGAAATAGAGACAGATGTTGAAGGTGAATATGGCAATAAAGATGGGGACAACAGTCGAACAATGTAAATAGTGTAAATAATTACAATACCTCATCTCAGAAATAGAGACAGATGTTGAAGGTGAATATGGCAATAAAGATGAGGACAACAGTCCGAACAATGTAAATAGTGTAAATAATTACAATACCTCATCTCAGAAATAGAGACAGATGTTGAAGGTGAATATGGCAATAAAAGATGAGGACAACAGTCCGAACAATGTAAATAGTGTAAATAATTACAATACCTCATCTCAGAAATAGAGACAGATGTTGAAGGTGAATATGGCAATAAAGATGAGGACAACAGTCCGAACAATGTAAATAGTTTAAATAATTACAATACCTCATCTCAGAAATAGAGACAGATGTTGAAGGTGAATATGGCAATAAAAGATGAGGACAACAGTCCGAACAATGTAAATAGTGTAAATAATTACAATACCTCATCTCAGAAATAGAGACAGATGTTGAAGGTGAATATGGCAATAAAGATGAGGACAACAGTCCGAACAATGTAAATAGTGTAAATAATTACAATACCTCATCTCAGAAATAGAGACAGATGTTGAAGGTGAATATGGCAATAAAGATGAGGACAACAGTCCGAACAATGTAAATAGTGTAAATAATTACAATACCTCATCTCAGAAATAGAGACAGATGTTGAAGGTGAATATGGCAATAAAGATGAGGACAACAACAGTCCGAACAATGTAAATAATGATGGGGACAACAGTTACAATACCTCATCTCAGAAATAGAGACAGATGTTGAAGGTGAATATGGCAATAAAAGATGGGGACAACAGTCCGAACAATGTAAATAGTGTAAATAATTACAATACCTCATCTCAGAAATAGAGACAGATGTTGAAGGTGAATATGGCAATAAAAAGATGAGGACAACAGTCCGAACAATGTAAATAGTGTAAATAATTACAATACCTCATCTCAGAAATAGAGACAGATGTTGAAGGTGAATATGGCAATAAAGATGGGGACAACAGTCCGAACAATGTAAATAGTGTAAATAATTACAATACCTCATCTCAGAAATAGAGACAGATGTTGAAGGTGAATATGGCAATAAAGATGAGGACAACAGTCGAACAATGTAAATAGTGTAAATAATTACAATACCTCATCTCAGAAATAGAGACAGATGTTGAAGGTGAATATGGCAATAAAGATGGGGACAACAGTCCGAACAATGTAAATAGTGTAAATAATTACAATACCTCATCTCAGAAATAGAGACAGATGTTGAAGGTGAATATGGCAATAAAGATGGGGACAACAGTCGAACAATGTAAATAGTGTAAATAATTACAATACCTCATCTCAGAAATAGAGACAGATGTTGAAAGGTGAATATGGCAATAAAGATGGGGACAACAGTCCGAACAATGTAAATAGTGTAAATAATTACAATACCTCATCTCAGAAATAGAGACAGATGTTGAAGGTGAATATGGCAATAAAAGATGGGGACAACAGTCCGAACAATGTAAATAGTGTAAATAATTACAATACCTCATCTCAGAAATAGAGACAGATGTTGAAGGTGAATATGGCAATAAAGATGAGGACAACAGTCGAACAATGTAAATAGTGTAAATAATTACAATACCTCATCTCAGAAATGAGAGACAGATGTTGAAGGTGAATATGGCAATAAAGATGAGGACAACAGTCCGAACAATGTAAATAGTGTAAATAATTACAATACCTCATCTCAGAAATAGAGACAGATGTTGAAGGTGAATATGGCAATAAAGATGAGGACAACAGTCCGAACAATGTAAATAGTGTAAATAATTACAATACCTCATCTCAGAAAGAGAGACAGATGTTAAAGGTGAATATGGCAATAAAGATGAGGACAACAGTCCGAACAATGTAAATAGTGTAAATAATTACAATACCTCATCTCAGAAATAGAGACAGATGTTGAAGGTGAATATGGCAATAAAGATGAGGACAACAGTCCGAACAATGTAAATAGTGTAAATAATTACAATACCTCATCTGAGAAATAGAGACAGATGTTGAAGGTGAATATGGCAATAAAGATGAGGACAACAGTCCGAACAATGTAAATAGTGTAAATAATTACAATACCTCATCTCAGAAATAGAGACAGATGTTGAAGGTGAATATGGCAATAAAGATGAGGACAACAGTCCGAACAATGTAAATAGTGTAAATAATTACAATACCTCATCTCAGAAAGAGAGACAGATGTTGAAGGTGAATATGGCAATAAAGATGGGGACAACAGTCCGAACAATGTAAATAGTGTAAATAATTACAATACCTCATCTCAGAAATAGAGACAGATGTTGAAGGTGAATATGGCAATAAAAGATGAGGGACAACAGTCCGAACAATGTAAATAGTGTAAATAATTACAATACCTCATCTCAGAAATAGAGACAGATGTTGAAGGTGAATATGGCAATAAAAGATGGGGACAACAGTCCGAACAATGTAAATAGTGTAAATAATTACAATACCTCATCTCAGAAATAGAGACAGATGTTGAAGGTGAATATGGCAATAAAGATGAGGACAACAGTCGAACAATGTAAATAGTGTAAATAATTACAATACCTCATCTCAGAAATAGAGACAGATGTTGAAGGTGAATATGGCAATAAAGATGGGGACAACAGTCCGAACAATGTAAATAGTGTAAATAATTACAATACCTCATCTCAGAAATAGAGACAGATGTTGAAGGTGAATATGGCAATAAAGATGAGGGACAACAGTCCGAACAATGTAAATAGTGTAAATAATTACAATACCTCATCTCAGAAATAGAGACAGATGTTGAAGGTGAATATGGCAATAAAGATGAGGACAACAGTCCGAACAATGTAAATAGTGTAAATAATTACAATACCTCATCTCAGAAATAGAGACAGATGTTGAAGGTGAATATGGCAATAAAGATGAGGACAACAGTCCGAACAATGTAAATAGTGTAAATAATTACAATACCTCATCTCAGAAATAGAGACAGATGTTGAAGGTGAATATGGCAATAAAAGATGAGGACAACAGTCCGAACAATGTAAATAGTGTAAAAATAATTACAATACCTCATCTCAGAAATAGAGACAGATGTTGAAGGTGAATATGGCAATAAAAGATGAGGACAACAGTCCGAACAATGTAAATAGTGTAAATAGTTACAATACCTCATCTCAGAAATAGAGACAGATGTTGAAGGTGAATATGGCAATAAAAGATGAGGACAACAGTCCGAACAATGTAAATAGTGTAAATAATTACAATACCTCATCTCAGAAATAGAGACAGATGTTGAAGGTGAATATGGCAATAAAGATGGGGACAACAGTCCGAACAATGTAAATAGTGTAAATAATTACAATACCTCATCTCAGAAATAGAGACAGATGTTGAAGGTGAATATGGCAATAAAGATGGGGACAACAGTCCGAACAATGTAAATAGTGTAAATAATTACAATACCTCATCTCAGAAATAGAGACAGATGTTGAAGGTGAATATGGCAATAAAGATGAGGACAACAGTCCGAACAATGTAAATAGTGTAAATAATTACAATACCTCATCTCAGAAAAGAGACAGAAGTTAAAGGTGAATATGGCAATAAAGATGAGGACAACAGTCCGAACAATGTAAATAGTGTAAATAAATATACAATACCACATCTGAGAAATAGAGACAGATGTTGAAGGTGAATATGGCAATAAAGATGAGGACAACAGTCCGAACAATGTAAATAGTGTAAATAATTACAATACCTCATCTCAGAAATAGAGACAGATGTTGAAGGTGAATATGGCAATAAAGATGAGGACAACAGTCCGAACAATGTAAATAGTGTAAATAATTACAATACCTCATCTCAGAAATAGAGACAGATGTTGAAGGTGAATATGGCAATAAAAGATGAGGACAACAGTCCGAACAATGTAAATAGTGTAAATAATTACAATACCTCATCTGAGAAATAGAGACAGATGTTGAAGGTGAATATGGCAATAAAGATGAGGACAACAGTCCGAACAATGTAAATAGTGTAAATAATTACAATACCTCATCTCAGAAATAGAGACAGATGTTGAAGGTGAATATGGCAATAAAAGATGGGGACAACAGTCGAACAATGTAAATAGTGTGAATAATTACAATACCTCATCTCAGAAATAGAGACAGATGTTGAAGGTGAATATGGCAATAAAGATGACAACAGTCCGAACAATGTAAATAGTTTAAATAATTACAATACCTCATCTCAGAAATAGAGAAAGATGTTGAAGGTGAATATGGCAATAAAGATGGGGACAACAGTCCGAACAATGTAAATAGTGTAAATAGTTACAATACCTCATCTCAGAAATAGAGACAGATGTTGAAGGTGAATATGGCAATAAAGATGAGGACAACAGTCGAACAATGTAAATAGTGTAAATAATTACAATACCTCATCTCAGAAATAGAGACAGATGTTGAAGGTGAATATGGCAATAAAAGATGGGGACAACAGTCCGAACAATGTAAATAGTTTAAATAATTACAATACCTCATCTCAGAAATAGAGACAGATGTTGAAGGTGAATATGGCAATAAAAGATGAGGACAACAGTCCGAACAATGTAAATAGTGTAAATAATTACAATACCTCATCTCAGAAATAGAGACAGATGTTGAAGGTGAATATGGCAATAAAGATGAGGACAACAGTCCGAACAATGTAAATAGTGTAAATAATTACAATACCTCATCTCAGAAATAGAGACAGATGTTGAAGGTGAATATGGCAATAAAGATGAGGACAACAGTCCGAACAATGTAAATAGTGTAAATAATTACAATACCTCATCTCAGAAATAGAGACAGATGTTGAAGGTGAATATGGCAATAAAGATGAGGACAACAGTCCGAACAATGTAAATAGTGTAAATAATTACAATACCTCATCTCAGAAATAGAGACAGATGTTGAAGGTGAATATGGCAATAAAAAAGATGGGACAACAGTCCGAACAATGTAAATAGTGTAAATAATTACAATACCTCATCTCAGAAATAGAGACAGATGTTGAAGGTGAATATGGCAATAAAGATGGGGACAACAGTCCGAACAATGTAAATAGTGTAAATAATTACAATACCTCATCTCAGAAATAGAGACAGATGTTGAAGGTGAATATGGCAATAAAGATGGGGACAACAGTCCGAACAATGTAAATAGTGTAAATAATTACAATACCTCATCTCAGAAATAGAGACAGATGTTGAAAGGTGAATATGGCAATAAAGATGGGGACAACAGTCGAACAATGTAAATAGTGTAAATAATTACAATACCTCATCTCAGAAATAGAGACAGATGTTGAAGGTGAATATGGCAATAAAGATGGGGACAACAGTCCGAACAATGTAAATAGTGTAAATAGTTACAATACCTCATCTCAGAAAATAGAGACAGATGTTGAAGGTGAATATGGCAATAAAGATGAGGACAACAGTCCGAACAATGTAAATAGTGTAAATAGTTACAATACCTCATCTCAGAAATAGAGACAGATGTTGAAGGTGAATATGGCAATAAAGATGGGGACAACAGTCCGAACAATGTAAATAGTGTAAATAGTTACAATACCTCATCTCAGAAATAGAGACAGATGTTGAAGGTGAATATGGCAATAAAGATGGGGACAACAGTCCGAACAATGTAAATAGTGTAAATAATTACAATACCTCATCTCAGAAATAGAGACAGATGTTGAAGGTGAATATGGCAATAAAGATGAGGACAACAGTCCGAACAATGTAAATAGTGTAAATAATTACAATACCTCATCTCAGAAATAGAGACAGATGTTGAAGGTGAATATGGCAATAAAAAGATGGGGACAACAGTCCGAACAATGTAAATAGTGTAAATAAGTTACAATACCTCATCTCAGAAATAGAGACAGATGTTGAAGGTGAATATGGCAATAAAGATGAGGACAGCAGTCCGAACAATGTAAATAGTGTAAATAGTTACAATACCTCATCTTAGAAATAGAGACAGATGTTGAAGGTGAATATAGCAATAAAGATGGGGACAGCAGTCCGAACAATGTAAATAGTGTAAATAGTAACAATACCTCATCTCAGAAATAGAGACAGATGGTGAAGTTGAATATGGCAATAAAGATGAGGAAAACAGTCCGAACAATGTAAATAGTGTAAATAGTTACAATACCTCATTTTAGAAATAGAGACAGATGTTGAAGGTGAATATGGCAATAAAGATGAGGACAACAGTCCGAACAATGTAAATAGTGTAAATAATTACAATACCTCATCTCAGAAATAGAGAGACAGATGTTGAAGGTGAATATGGCAATAAAGATGGGGACAACAGTCCGAACAATGTAAATAGTGTAAATAATTACAATACCTCATCTCAGAAATAGTAAAGAGACAGATGTTGAAGGTGAATATGGCAATAAAGATGGGGACAACAGTCCGAACAATGTAAATAGTGTAAATAATTACAATACCTCATCTCAGAAATAGAGACAGATGTTGAAGGTGAATATGGCAATAAAGATGAGGGACAACAGTCCGAACAATGTAAATAGTGTAAATAATTACAATACCTCATCTCAGAAATAGAGACAGATGTTGAAGGTGAATATGGCAATAAAGATGGGGACAACAGTCCGAACAATGTAAATAGTGTAAATAATTACAATACCTCATCTCAGAAATAGAGACAGATGTTGAAGGTGAATATGGCAATAAAGATGAGGACAACAGTCGAACAAATAAATAGTGTAAATAATTACAATACCTCATCTCAGAAATAGAGACAGATGTTGAAGGTGAATATGGCAATAAAAGATGAGGACAACAGTCCGAACAATGTAAATAGTGTAAATAATTACAATACCTCATCTCAGAAAATAGAGACAGATGTTGAAGGTGAATATGGCATAAAAGATGAGGACAACAGTCCGAACAATGTAAATAGTTTAAATAATTACAATACCTCATCTCAGATGTAGAGACAGATGTTGAAGGTGAATATGGCAATAAAAGATGAGGACAACAGTCCGAACAATGTAAATAGTGTAAATAATTACAATACCTCATCTCAGAAATAGAGACAGATGTTGAAGGTGAATATGGCAATAAAGATGAGGACAACAGTCCGAACAATGTAAATAGTGTAAATAATTACAATACCTCATCTCAGAAATAGAGACAGATGTTGAAGGTGAATATGGCAATAAAGATGAGGACAACAGTCCGAACAATGTAAATAGTGTAAATAATTACAATACCTCATCTCAGAAATAGAGACAGATGTTGAAGGTGAATATGGCAATAAAGATGAGGACAACAGTCGAACAATGTAAATAGTGTAAATAGTTACAATACCTCATCTCAGAAATAGAGACAGATGTTGAAGGTGAATATGGCAATAAAAGATGAGGACAACAGTCCGAACAATGTAAATAGTGTAAATAGTTACAATACCTCATCTCAGAAATAGAGACAAATGTTGAAGGTGAATATGGCAATAAAGATGAGGACAACAGTCCGAACAATGTAAATAGTGTAAATAATTACAATACCTCATCTCAGAAATAGAGACAGATGTTGAAGGTGAATATGGCAATAAAGATGGGGACAACAGTCCGAACAATGTAAATAGTGTAAATAATTACAATACCTCATCTCAGAAATAGAGACAGATGTTGAAGGTGAATATGGCAATAAAGATGGGGACAACAGTCCGAACAATGTAAATAGTGTAAATAATTACAATACCTCATCTCAGAAAGAGAGACAGATGTTGAAGGTGAATATGGCAATAAAGATGAGGACAACAGTCCGAACAATGTAAATAGTGTAAATAATTACAATACCTCATCTCAGAAATAGAGACAGATGTTGAAGGCGAATATGGCAATAAAGATGAGGACAACAGTCCGAACAATGTAAATAATGTAAATAATTACAATACCTCATCTGAGAAATAGAGACAGATGTTGAATGTGTATATGGCAATAAAAATGAGGACAACAGTCCGAACAATGTAAATAGTTTAAATAATTACAATACCTCATCTCAGAAGTAGAGACAGATGTTGAAGGTGAATATGGCAATAAAAGATGAGGACAACAGTCCGAACAATGTAAATAGTGTAAATAATTACAATACCTCATCTGAGAAATAGAGACAGATGTTGAAGGTGAATATGGCAATAAAAGATGAGGACAACAGTCCGAACAATGTAAATAGTGTAAATAATTACAATACCTCATCTGAGAAATAGAGACAGATGTTGAAGGTGAATATGGCAATAAAGATGAGGACAACAGTCCGAACAATGTAAATAGTGTAAATAATTACAATACCTCATCTCAGAAATAGAGACAGATGTTGAAGGTGAATATGGCAATAAAGATGAGGACAACAGTCCGAACAATGTAAATAGTGTAAATAGTTACAGTACCTCATCTCAGAAATAGAGACAGATGTTGAAGGTGAATATGGCAATAAAGATGAGGACAACAGTCGAACAATGTAAATAGTGTAAATAGTTACAATACCTCATCTCAGAAATAGAGACAGATGTTGAAGGTGAATATGGCAATAAAGATGAGGGACAACAGTCCGAACAATGTAAATAGTGTAAATAATTACAATACCTCATCTCAGAAATAGAGACAGATGTTGAAGGTGAATATGGCAATAAAGATGAGGACAACAGTCCGAACAATGTAAATAGTGTAAATAGTTACAATACCTCATCTCAGAAATAGAGACAGATGTTGAAGGTGAATATGGCAATAAAGATGAGGACAACAGTCCGAACAATGTAAATAGTGTAAATAGTTACAATACCTCATCTCAGAAATAGAGACAGATGTTGAAGGCGAATATGGCAATAAAGATGAGGGTCAACAGTCAGAACAATGTAAATAGTGTAAATAGTTACAATACCTCATATCAGAAATAGAGACAGATGTTGAAGGTGAATATGGCAATAAAGATGAGGACAACAGTCCGAACAATGTAAATAGTGTAAATAGTTACAATACCTCATCTCAGAAATAGAGACAGATGTTGAAGGTGAATATGGCAATAAAGATGAGGACAACAGTCCGAACAATGTAAATAGTGTAAATAGTTACAATACCTCATCTCAGAAATAGAGACAGATGTTGAAGGTGAATATGGCAATAAAGATGAGGACAACAGTCCGAACAATGTAAATAGTGTAAATAATTACAGTACCTCATCTCAGAAATAGAGACAGATGTTGAAGGTGAATATGGCAATAAAGATGAAGACAACAGTCCGAACAATGTAAATAGTGTAAATAGTTACAATACCTCATCTCAGAAATAGAGACAGATGTTGAAGGTGAATATGGCAATAAAGATGAGGACAACAGCCCGAACAATATAAATAGTGTAAATAGTTACAATACCTCATCTCAGAAATAGAGACAGATGTTGAAGGTGAATATGGCAATAAAGATGAGGACAACAGTCCGAACAATGTAAATAGTGTAAATAATTACAATACCTCATCTCAGAAATAGAGACAGATGTTGAAGGTGAATATGGCAATAAAGATGGGGACAACAGTCCGAACAATGTAAATAGTGTAAATAGTTACAATACCTCATCTCAGAAATAGAGACAGATGTTGAAGGTGAATATGGCAATAAAGATGAGGACAACAGTCCGAACAATGTAAATAGTGTAAATAGTTACAATACCTCATCTCAGAAATAGAGACAGATGTTGAAGGTGAATATGGCAATAAAGATGAGGGACAACAGTCCGAACAATGTAAATAGTGTAAATAATTACAATACCTCATCTCAGAAATAGAGACAGATGTTGAAGGTGAATATGGCAATAAAGATGAGGACAACAGTCCGAACAATGTAAATAGTGTAAATAGTTACAATACCTCATCTCAGAAATAGAGACAGATGTTGAAGGTGAATATGGCAATAAAGATGAGGGACAACAGTCCGAACAATGTAAATAGTGTAAATAATTACAATACCTCATCTCAGAAATAGAGACAGATGTTGATAGTGAATATGGCAATAAAGATGAGGACAAAAGTCTGAACAATGTAAATAGTGTAAATAGTTACAATACCTCATCTCAGAAATAGAGACAGATGTTAAAGGTAAATAAGGCAATGGAGATTAAGACAACAGTCCGAACAATGTAAATAGTTACAATACGTCATCTCAGAAATAGAGACAGATGTTGAAGGTGAATATGGCAATAAAGATGAGGACAAAAGTCCGAACAACGTAAATAGTGTAAATAGTTACAATACCTCATCTCAGAAATAGAGACAGATGTTGAAGGTGAATATGGCAATAAAGATGAGGACAACAGTCCGAACAACGTAAATAGTGTAAATAGTTACAATACCTCATCTCAGAAATAGAGACAGATGTTGAAGGTGAATATGGCAATAAAGATGTGGACAACAGTCCGAACAATGTAAATAGTGTAAATAGTTACAATACCTCATCTCAGAAATAGAGACAGATGTTGAAGGTGAATATGGCAATAAAGATGTGGACAACAGTCCGAACAATGTAAATAGTGTAAATAGTTACAATACCTCATCTCAGAAATAGAGACAGATGTTGAAGGTGAATATGGCAATAAAGATGTGGACAACAGTCGAACAATGTAAATAGTGTAAATAGTTACAATACCTCATCTCAGAAATAGAGACAGATGTTGAAGGTGAATATGGCAATAAAGATGAGGACAACAGTCCGAACAATGTAAATAGTGTAAATAGTTACAATACCTCATCTCAGAAATAGAGACAGATGTTGAAGGTGAATATGGCAATAAAGATGGGGACAACAGTCCGAACAATGTAAATAGTGTAAATAGTTACAATACCTCATCTCAGAAATAGAGACAGATGTTGAAGGTGAATATGGCAATAAAGATGAGGACAACAGTCCGAACAATGTAAATAGTGTAAATAGTTACAATACCTCATCTCAGAAATAGAGACAGATGTTGAAGGTGAATATGGCAATAAAGATGAGGACAACAGTCCGAACAATGTAAATAGTGTAAATAGTTACAATACCTCATCTCAGAAATAGAGACAGATGTTGAAGGTGAATATGGCAATAAAGATGAGGACAACAGTCCGAACAATGTAAATAGTGTCAATAGTTACAATACCTCATCTCAGATATAGAGATAGATGTTGAAGGTGAATATGACAATAAAGATGAGGACAACAGCCCGAACAATATAAATTGTGTAAATAGTTACAATACCTCATCTCAGAAAGAGAGACAGATGTTGAAGGTGAATATGGCAATAAAGATGAGGACAACAGTCCGAACAATGTAAATAGTGTAAATAGTTACAATACCTCATCTCAGAAATAGAGACAGATGTTGAAGGTGAATATGGCAATAAAGATGAGGACAACAGTCCGAACAATGTAAATAGTGTAAATAGTTACAATACCTCATCTCAGAAATAGAGACAGATGTTGAAGGTGAATATGGCAATAAAGATGAGAACAACAGTCCGAACAATGTAAATAGTGTAAATAGTTACAATACCTCATCTCAGAAATAGAGTCAGATGTTGAAGGTGAATATGGCAATAAAGATGAGGACAACAGTCCGAACTATGGAAATAATGTAAATAGTTACAATACCTCATCTCAGAAATAGAGACAGATGTTGAAGGTGAATATGGCAATAAAGATGAGGACAACAGTCCGAACAATGTAAATAGTGTAAATAGTTACAATACCTCATCTCAGAAATAGAGGCAGATGTTGAAGGTGAATATGGCAATAAAGATGAGAACAACAGTCCGAACAATGTAAATAGTGTAAATAGTTACAATACCTCATCTCAGAAATAGAGACAGATGTTGAAGGTGAATATGGCAATAAAGATGAGGACAACAGCCCGAACAATGTAAATAGTGTAAATAGTTACAATACCTCATCTCAGAAATAGAGACAGATGTTGAAGGTGAATATGGCAATAAAGATGAGAACAACAGTCCGAACAATGTAAATAGTGTAAATAGTTACATTACTTCATCTCAGAAATAGAGACAGATATTGATGGTGAATATGGCAATAAAGATGAGGACAACAGTTCGAACAATGTAAATAGTGTAAATAGTTACAATACCTCATCTCAGAAATAGAGACAGATGTTGACGGTGAATATGACAATAAATATGTGGACAACAGTCCGAACAATGTAAATAGTGTACATGAAAACAAGCAGTATCTAAACTGTTTTTATTCGCCTATATCCTTTATTGTTATTGCAGTTGAAACCTTTTGTTAAATTCTTCCTCATTTCATTAATTGACACAAAAACTTTTAAGTAATAAGAAATATGGTCTCTGTTGTACATATTGTGTTTAGATGGTGAGGATGAGCGTCAATATTAAAAGGTTAAATCAAAGTCATCAGTCTATAGAAGTCAGGACAGATTATCAGATAATAGAGGGTCGTACGATAACTGCATGATCGCCTACTAGCTACCGAGGTTCGTGACGCTCCGTTGGGTTTGTGTTAGCTGACTCCCCAAAGGAAGCTGAATACGTTTAGTGGTATTAAATAGACATAATGTTGAGGTTGCGTAAAAAGGAGATACATGGGAATAAAAACCAACTGAACATTTAATTTGACTGGTAAAATATCGGGCCTAACATCAAAATTGTCTAAATCGTGTAACAGCATAATTGTCCATCCCACAAACTGCTTAATATCTAAACAAAGTCATTGAAATGAGTTTCGTTTTACCAGGTTTTCAGATATATCGTTTAGCCATCGTGACAACATTTGTCGTAAGAATCACTGGAAATCCCTTTGAGTAATTCAACTAGAAATAGAACAGGCTAAAATCATTTTGTGTCAGGCGCACTGAATGTTCAATATCTAAAAAGCCACGAAGCAAACTGCGTTTCTTTTTTACAGGTTTTAGCCATCTTGATACCATTTGTCGTAAGACTCACCGAAAAACCTTTCGAGTTATTCAGCTTGAAATAAAACAGGTTAAAATTGTTTTGTGTCAGACCCATTGTCTTCTCAACTGAGCAAAGGTGAGAGGAAAAAGATCATTCACGCCTTCAGTAATGGTACCAACATTCATACTCCGGCTTCCATCTTCAAACCATCAGGGTTTTTGCTACCGGATGTAGTTTATCATCATACCCAGGACGTGGATGTAGTTTATCGTCAAATCCAGGAGGCCCTAGAAAACGAAGGCGAGAAGCAAGTATTAAACCATCTGCACTGTCGTTACAGGTTACAGAGTAAATTCCATAATCAAGTTTTAGCTTTGTATAAAGTTTTGTTTTGTATAAAGATTTTTATTGCTTGAGAAGTAGTTGTAACGAATTTTATTTTAAACGTAATAAATTATTAACAGAAAGTATGCTGCCCAAAAATATATATATATATATATATATATATATATATATATATATATATATATAGAGAGAGAGAGAGAGAGAGAGAGAGAGTAACAGCAAAATTGTCAAAATCGTGTTACAGCGAAAATTATCCATCCCACAAAATGTTTAATATCTAAAAAACACGAAGCAAACTGAGTTTCTTTTTACAGGTTTTTGGCCATTTTGATAACATTTGAACGTATTGTAACGAATTTTATTTTAAATGTAATAAATTATTAAAAGAAAGTATGCTGCCTAAATATAATATATATATATATATATATATATATATATATATATATATATATATATATATACAGAGTGTAACAGCAAAATTGTCAAAATCGTGTTACAGCGAAAATTATCCATCCCACAAAATATTTAATATCTAAAAAACACGAAGCAAAGTTTCCTTTTTTTTTTTACAGGTTTTTAGCAATTTTGATAACATTTATCGTAAGAATCACCGAAAAACCCTTTGAGTTATTCAGTTAGAAAGAGAACAGGTTAAAATCGTTTTGTGCTAAACCCACTGTTTTCTCCACTGATCAATGGTGAGAGGAAAAATATCATTCAAGCCTTCGGTCATGGTACCAACATTCATACTCTGGTCTTCATCTTCAAAGTCCATACAAGAAATATCAAGGGAAATGTGAATAATTTTAGAACAGTAGAGAGGAAAACTGGATCAGGAAGCTACAACAGAAAGAGGGATCATCATTTCAATTTAGAGCTAAAGAGATCAATTAGAAAAGATCCAACTCAATTCATAAGACGTTTGGCTCGTGAGAGAGGAGTTTCAACTATGATAGTCCAAAGAGCAGTGAAAAAGACTTGAAAAGGAAATCGTACGTGAAACCTGTGAGGCACCTTGGTACTTCAGGACAAAAGTTAGAAGGTTAGAAAGGGTGAAGAGCATCTTCAATAAGTTGGAAAATAATTATGGAATAATGTATATATTTGAACTTAATTTCAATCCTTCATAAGCTTCCGATCCTTAGCTATGATTAATTAATGATGAACATGTCATTTTCGTTTATGATCGATTTCATCACGATTCTTCTATTAAATTTGGAGAGAATTATACATTCTTATTGCTCAATTAGAGTCCAATAGTGTTATAATATCCTTGGTGAATTCCAATAAGATATATTTAATCATTTCTAAGTTACAACGTTTCAAGGCTTAATCTAACAAATAGACAATTTTGCTGTTACACGATTTGGACAATTTTGCTGTTACACTCCGTATAATGACTGGGAAAAGCGTGTCATAGTGAAGAAGACCATATTAGTTTAAGTAAGTTTTCTCTCAACCAAGGCCGGAAAAATCATAAAGCACGTATTGTTGGTTGGTTGTTTTTTTTTTAGCGGCATATCAACTCCGCTATTGGTTACTTAATGCCAAAATCTAAATATTTTGTACGCAATTATATTTTTTGTGATAATAAGGAATCTCATGATATACATCTTTCTAATTAACCCACAGCTAAGGGAGAGAAATTGGATTCAGACTTTTCCAAATAAATTTGTGCGTAAGTGAATATATCGAACCCAACTGGAATTGGAACTCGGCTCTCCGATTAACAATTTCAAGCCATTATCCATTATACAATCTTCACACCTGAGCTTATAACACCTGATATTCCAAAGCGGTCACCTATCTAGGCACTGACCAGGATCGGTGTTGCTTAACTTCGGTGATCGTACGGGAACTTATGTTTCGACATGATGCGGCCGTAAGCTGAGGTGTAGTAATGTTGAGTTTAAGTTATGTGGCGAATAAATTATGTGTTGAATCTGTACATGGAAGTGTGCTGACTGTTGAGTAGTATCAATGTACGTGGGCAGTAACAATGTGTGTGTGAATAGCGTAGGAAAATCTGTGAACTTTAGAGATTTTTATCAACCCTGACTATCCTAGCCAACGATAATATATTTAAGACCACAGACAGGCTCAAAATAGAGTTCTGGTAAATAGTTCTCAACAACGTTTCTGATTGGATGAAAAATATTATGTTTTGCCGCTGTTTTTTTTTTTTATGTGCAACTGAAACTTACTCTTTTCATTAGCCGATATACAGGGTGCGATTGATAAATTGTCGTCTAGATTACTCAAAAATGAAAATAACACTGACATCTTATTTTAACACAAACACACACACACACAGATACACACACACACACACACTCACACACACAAACATATATATATATATATATATATATATATACAAAAACTACACAAAAATATCTTGAAATACTAAAGAGTAAATGTATTTAATAAAATAGCTATTGGCTTAAACCACGGCCTCCAGACGACTTCGGGATCTCCTGCAACTCTTCTGGATAGTCTCCTTGTTTAAGTTAGTGAATGCTGCTATAATCCTTGTCTTCAGTTCGTCCTTGGTGTTACAAGGTGTTTTTTTTAGTCTCTCGCTTAGCCGCGCTCCACACATTATAATCAAAGCGGGTACAATCTGGGGAGTTAAGTGGCCAGATGTAATGGTTGATGTGGTTGCAGAAATTGTCTGAAAGTTATGACTGGGTTTTGCTGCTTGTGTGGCATGGTGCAGAGTACTGTTGCTAGACATAGGGTCTCTCATCAATCACCCTCTTGACTCAGGGCAGCACTACCACCTGAATGCACTTGATGTAGGCCTCAGTGTTGAGTTTGAGGCCCTCGCCTACAAATTCGGGAGTTCTTTTCTTATAAGAACGATAAGTGAGTTTTCCGAGCTGCCCTACGTACGATATCTCCATTCGACGCATTCGACTCTTTCTGAATCCTCTGCACTGTTCTCAGATTGACACATAAACACTTTGAAACGTTCGTTTCGGCGCGAATGCCAAGCAGTACAGTATGTCGTTTCCAAATTTCTGGCGGGGTGAATTGTGTCATGATGCAACTGACCTTACTATAGTCGACAAAGTCAAATACAAACAACACGTATGCGCTGAATTAAAATATAAAATGGCGACAATTTACCAATCGCATCCTGTACTCGAGCACAGTGAGAGTTTTTCTGAGCAGTTTTTTAAGTAAAGAAATATGTCATCGCATTATACAGAGCTAACTTTTAAGAGGTGAAAAATCATGCGTTTTCCGTTATATACACAGGTAAATCTTATTTTTTTAGATGTTAAGATTTACCAATTTTTGTACCTGGTAAAACTACATTCTCAGGGTATCTTTGGTTAACTTTACCGGTATTTAAATTGCAATACATCAGCGATGTGAAAAGTTGCGGAACGAAGATTAATGCAAATTTGAGATAGGAAAAACCTATTTAGATGGCATGCATAGTGGAGGAAGTTTTGCTCTTCATGTAGTGACAAAAGGGAAGAAACTTAGGCTACGTAGGAAGCAGGCCTAGGGTAAAGGAGTTACCATAGTCAGGCATGACCGAAAACAAAGTACGGTATCTAAATATTTGTATCCGATATTTTACGGTAACTGTTTTCTCTTACAATTTTGGGGTAGCTTTGTAGAAAAAAAAATAATGAAGACCATTTAGTTGCTATAAAATATGTCCAGGATGATGACTAGTACTGCAATATTTGACTATGGTATGCCAACTAGTATGACCTAGAAGCTTGGATCACATTATGCATGAGCTATATGAAAAAAAAATCAGGTTTTTCACCAAAAAAATTAGTAGTTGTATAAGTAGGTTTATACACGAGTATAAGGTATATTTGTTATAAAAACACCTTAGCGTTTGACTTCCCGTCAGCAGGTTGAATTGTTTAATGTCGATTTTTTTATGGGGGATCGAGTGATGATTAAAATCACTAATAATAGCTAACATGAATTAGCTTCACTATTTACATTATTCGTACTATGTCACCATATATTCCAACGTTTCCGCCGTTGTACGCGCCGGCCTTCTTCAGGTGGTTGGAATGTCGAACTGAACTCTTTGTTTCGCTCACTGGGGTAGACTGTTCTAGTTC
Organism: Acanthosepion pharaonis; assembly: GCA_903632075.3. Taxonomy (NCBI): domain Eukaryota; kingdom Metazoa; phylum Mollusca; class Cephalopoda; order Sepiida; family Sepiidae; genus Acanthosepion; species Acanthosepion pharaonis. The sequence continues at coordinate 18,034 of CAHIKZ030000169.1, forward strand.
CAGGTGCCATGTTTAATGGATGTCAGTTATCAGCTGTCTCCTGTTAATTCCCCTTTCCAAGTTCTCCACTGCCTTAACCGGGTATTGAACTCACACTCTTTGAGTGCTGTCACTGGATCTAACTAACGCCTTTATCCACTGTTCCCTGTATATATGGATTTATGGGTATTATAAAGCTAATATCTTCAGCAACCATTTTACCAGTGCTCATATTGCAATTTTTACTGTTATCATTGCATTTTTTTTACCAGTGCTCATATTGCAATTTTTACTGTTATCATTTGAATTTTTTTTACCAGGGCTCATATTGCAATTTTTACTGTTATCATTGCATTTTTTTACCAGTGCTCATATTGCAATTTTTACTGTTATCATTGCATTTTTTTTACCAGTGCTCATATTGCAATTTTTACTGTTATGATTGCATTTTTTTACCAGTGCTCATATTGCAATTTTTACTGTTATGATTGCTTTTTTTGGCACTCCTTATTACTGGTTCCCACAATGTATTCATTTCTATGCTTGGTCGGCTGAAGAGATTTTTGTGGCCTAGCATATGTATTGATTCCTTAAGTTTACGAATTTTCCAGTGGTGTTCTTTGTCTATGATCTCAACCTGATCCCACAGAGGGTGGTAATCTCCCTTTTATCTTCAGCCTGATTTTTCCACTTCCCCTCGTGTTACAGCTTTCTGGTGTTCTTGAAGCCCTAGCTTAAGGGGCCAGCCTGTCTCCCTTTTATATTTCTTTCCGCAGCTGCACGAGATAGTGATTAGTTTCATTAATCTAATGCTCTAAACCGAGCTTACTCATGGCTTTAGAGCAAACCAAATTCATTTTATTACGTATCAAAAGTTTATTACATGTCAAAAAATATAAATTAGGGACTTTATTAATATTGTAATTGTCGTATAACTGATATTTCCGAAGATTTATACAAGTGCACGGTTGAGTAATGGATAACGGAGAGCCGAGTTCAAATTTCACTCTGGTTCACTTACTTTGAGAAAGATATGAATCCGTCTCACCCTCCCAGCTATAAGTAAATAGCAGGGCAGACAGGGTCCTATAATCTTGATTGGAAACCAGTTTAGGCGAAGGAAAACACTGAAGTCAAATGACCTACTGCTTTTTAGACCCTGCTTTAACTTCTGAGAGGAGAGACATGGTAAAAAAACCTGCAAAATGAACCGGCAAGCCAGTGTGCTATTCTGCCTTCAATGTCATTACGAACTACAATTGTAAAATCGAGGAGAGTGGTAACCCTAGTGGCGCAAAATGCGCGGGGCATCTAACTAGAATTTTTCAATAACTGCTCCAGCAGCAAATCTAGTCTATCAAATCAAATTGGTGCTAGAGCACTGATTTCCTTCTCAATTGTGTAGCGCAGCCTATTTTTCTGTTTCCTCAGACTAATGGATTCAGGGTAGATGACATCACTGCATTCTTTCTAATGGCAGATCATAATTTAAGGACATTCGGAACTATAAGTAAGCTTATACAGAAAATCAGAATGGAAGAGTTGACATTTTCTAGGATATATGAGGAAAGACGGTCTAGAGAATTTAACGCTCACATGACATAACGAAGATAAGTGAAACAGTGGGAATAACTGAGTTAACTTGCTGATGCTGATTTTGTAATGGCCGTTTGTAGGAGAGACTTTGTAAATCACAGATACAACCATAGTAACGCCTTTGAACAATACTCAATCAGACGCCACTAATTATATATATATATATATATATATATATATATATATATATATATATATATATATATATATATATTATTATTATTAATAGAAATCTTATAAGTATAAGAAACTATACTGCTCGCTCTCTTGATTTGCAAAAAAGCAAGCCAATACCAATGGGGATAAAAAGGTATAAAAAAGAAAGAACCAAGAATATGTACGTTAGCCAAAAATAATCGTCCAGCATGCAAGTCCAACGCCCAAAGAAAAAAAAAACCCCGATGCGAGTAGGCAAAATAACTAAATAAAGTGCTCAATACAGTGAGTAGAGCAGACCTAGATAAACCTAGAGAGCCAGACAAACATACCAAGGTTTCACCTAAGCGGATCATCAGGAGGGCCTTCCCTGACGACTCGCTTAGTTGAAACCTTGGTAAGTTTGTTTTACTCTCTAGGCTTAACTACATATATATATATATATATATATATATATATATTTCCTTGATCTAATTATTTCAAGATGAGGTCGACTGTGTTTGCTTTCTGGCGATCTGTGTTCAAACCCAAATGTCGGCCACGACATTTTATTCCTATATGACAGAAGAAATGGCAGAAAAGAAAAAAAAATTGGGGATGATAAAGAGAAAAAAAAATTACTCAGATTGACTGAGTGTTATTCGAATGATGCTTTTCGTGTCATTCCCTGGCCAACGGATTGTGATCAAATTGTAGTATCCGTTGTACTAATCTCTAATGTAAATGATAATATTAGCCGTTTCCTTATAAAGAAACACTCGAAATTCTGTAATCGAGCAGCCAGTGTTACTGTCGGTTGAAACAGTGAGGAAACAGCGAATAACCTACTTAACATGGGGATGTGAATACATGGTAGAAGAGGGGCCTCTGGAAAATGAAAGTGGGGAAAATGATTTTCTTTTTATGTGCCATGTTTTTTTTTCAGAACGTAGGCGATCATGGCTCTCCACTTCTCCATAGCCCTTGTGGCTCTCAATAAGTTTCATCCTTCTACCACCTCCCCCAGACTACGTTCTATCATCCAGTTGCTTAAGTCCGCCAGGTATATCCCGCGTTGGTTTCCCTTGTCTCTCTATCTCTCTAATCAACCCGTGAGTATCAGATTCTCCAGGCCTCGCTTCTTCATTATGTGTCCCAAATTTTTAGCTGCCTCTTCCTGATGTTAAGTATAAGCTTCCTCCTTGTTTGCACCCTAAGACCTCATAATTGCTCACACGCTCGGGCCATGATATCCTTAGCATCCTTCTGTAGAACCACATCTCCGACACTTCGAGTCTCTTCTTCATCTTTGAGGAAATCGTCCAATATTCTCTGCCGTGAAATGTCGGCGACTAAACCGACTACCTCACTCCGGGTTCCGAGTAAGGCGGCTCATTAGCTAGCCAGTAGGACGAAAAGCAAGACCTAACGAAGGGTTGAGGTACTCTCTGAGTCAACGGCCAGCTAACTAGAGGTGGTGTCTCCATAAACCACCGCGGAGGCGGCAACGGGAAACCACACCACTATCAATTCCAAGACAAATGATTGTTAACAATTCAGATAATACTAAACCTAACGGCGTGAAGGGAGTTTTGTCTATGGGGATTAGCTCCACACCCGGTAAGGACTGACATGCACAAAGGGTGTCACCTGACCGTCATCCAGCAATTTCTAGCATAAACGGCGTAAAGTGGATAAAAGTCCTCGGGAAAATGATTGCAAATCGATAAATGAAATAATAATAATAATGAAAAATAAAAAATGAAAAAAACATTTTCCCATGATTCTAAGATTATAGAACCGGAAATATGATTACCCAGCTTAGCTTCGAAAAATGTCGTTAGGTGGCGTTGTTGAAACTTATAAAAAGGCAAACATTTCCTGCTTCACCTCTTTCGCCTCTTTGCACCCAGATGTAGAACCATTTGGTAATTACTTATCCAAAGGGAAATGATGGTATCCCCGATCCACTATCGACTAAACTCTCCTCCCACTTTCTTATGGCTAGCACTAGCACGTCTTCCCCCAAAACTGAACCTATGAAGTAGGTCAATCTTTTTCTCTGATTGTTCCAACTCAGCACAAAGTTGACATGTGCGTGTCTATAGTAACGATGCTTGTACTGACTTCTGGACGAAGCAAAAGAAAACGGACATCTTATAAGCAGGCTTAAACCTTCCAACGATAAACTAAGTAGAAATTTTCCTTTGGTTGTTCCAACTGTGCGCAAGGCTGACTTGAGCTCGACCATGAGTAAGATACTTATACTTACATACCCTAACATCTGAAACAAAAAGAAAACGGACATACCGTAGAGACACTGAGAAATTTGTTCCAATACAGTCACCATAAAAAGATAAACATCGGTAGTAGAAACTCAAGTTTGGTATGTTTCTTATTCGTTTATCATATGTGAACACGCACCCAGATAAAATACGCACAAACACTCAACCAGTTAAATTTCACAGGGCAAAGAGGGATGATACGGGGGTGGGGATTAGTCAGAAAAAGGTCAGGATGTTGTGAAGAGCCATAATTGTCCACGTCGTGAAATATAAAATAAAAGAAACATAAGAGACGCGATTACTTCCATTAGTTACAAGATTACTAATTAATTCCTCTTCTATAATACGGTTCTCAGTCTTTTCTGGTGCAAGAATGCAAGCATAGAATACCGGTAAGTACCAAACTTACTATAGTTCCAGGTTCTTAACCATTACTTCAGGGTGAGTTTCAACCTTGACTTGCCTGTTACAAAATCATCATCTTGCGGCCTCAGCCGAGATTGAACTCACTACACCTTTCCAGTATTCCTTATCTGTCATAGCTAATACTTTGATTGGTGTAGTTCATAATCTTGTCTAATAGCTGAATTCTTGATGCTTCGCTAGGGCTATCAAGGGTGTTTTTAACGTGACACCATCACTAAATGGATTGTCAACCAAGGCTCAGAGAGACTCCATTCACCCTCCTCTAAGAGCAGGTTTGAATTCAGAGTTTTCCTTCTCCTAGACCAGTTGCCATTCAAGGCTATAGAACCCAGTCTGTCCTGCTATTTTACCCATAGCTGGAGGGAGAAGAAGAGGATTCACACCTTTCCCAAGGGTATTAGCACGTAAGTGAATGTAATGGATTCGACTGGAATTCGAACTCGGCTCTCCGATTCCTCAATCCAAGCCACCGTGCCTCCTTATTACAAAATAAGCATTCGGTGGAAATGGAGTCCAGGGCTACTGTAATACACTGAGGGTTAGTTTCGTTGTCACTGTTTCACGACGAACCGTAATTTTGCTTCGCATGTAATTAAATAATCAGCCTAAACCAGTCAGGATGACAGACCTTACACATACTGTTGATTGATTTGTTTTTAATGGTTTATCAACCTTTTTGAGGTTATTTAAAATCTAAACATATTTTTACATTGTTAGAATGTTTTGGAGATAAAAATAAATTTTCTGATACAAATCTTGCTATTTAACCCATAGCTGGGGAAGGAGTGGATTCATACCTTTCCCAATGGCCTTTACGCGTAAGTAAATATAACGAAACCGATTTCTCATTTCAAGCCGTTGTACATTACACCACACACACATCCAATCTTAAAGCAGCTGGTATTCTTGGGCAGCCATTTATCTATATCAGTCGACCCCAAACGGTGCGGCACGCCTCAAAGATGCGTCGGAAAAGGATAACAGGTGAGGCGGAAATTTAAAAGATGATCAAAGTGTTAGAAACTGTTTCAAAAAATTCATATGCCAGAAATAAAGATGATTTCAAAAATTAAAGATATTATAGATTATTTGTAACTGCATGCATGAGGCGCAGTATAAAAAATCATAAATAACTATCGACTGATTTTATCATGGTGATATTTTTGCATTATATCAAGTATTGAGAACATAGTAACTAGGTTCCGCAAATTGGAGATGAGAGTTATCAACGTTAACTTCGAATACGTGGTTATCTCCCTTGTATCCTCTCTCTGTTTTTATTTTTAAATGTACTTTTTATCACATGAAATTTGGTGAGGCCCGAGCAAATTTTAATTCTGCAAAGGCAATATAGAGAAAAAGAATAGGAACCACTGATCAAAGTCCTGACCAGATTCAATGTTGCTTAACTTCGTGATCAGATGCGAACTGGTATTTCAACGTGGTTTGGTCGTAAGCCTGTAAGTTTCTGGTTAACTTGCTTGCTATCACGTTGACGCTCCCATAGAACTTTATTTCTCCAGTTGCGGTGCTAAAAATGAGTCCAGACCCAATATAGAAAAAAAGGGAAGAAAAAAAAAAAAGAAAAGAAAAAAATTTGAACTTTACCAAATCAATTCCCTTCATATTGATTCAAGACATGAGCTATTTTATTATTGCTGGCCGCCTTTTCTCGTAGCCTCCGCGAATGTTTTTATGGAAAAGTTCAAAAGGTTTCTGGTATATAATCAGTTTTATTTCCTGCTAGACGAAATGGAAGAAGTTGATCAAATGAAGCGAATTCCAAGATGACAGAAAGTTGTCGAGCAAAAAGAAACGAATAAATAACTCCAGTCGCTTCCGAGTATGCGGTAATATGGGACAGCGAAATAATTTTACCCCGAAATCATCACTATCGCTTCTGAAGACGATATCAAACCTCGGTCTATAATTATCTACCGATATTGGGCGCCCGACCTTAATCATTGATTACACTGAGTAGCAAATACTATGTTTCTTCTTCTGCATGAAGCGCCAATCAGTCATGGCTCTCTACAACTTCCTATCTTTTTTAGTCCTTTGCAGTTTTCCCCTTTTTGCCAAGGCTCTCGCTCCACGTTCCGCTACCCATACACACAACCACGTCAGGTAGCAGGCTCTCTGCCTTGTCCTATATCTTACTTTTTAATCATTTCACCCCAGGCAAAGCAATAAAGTCACTAAGACTCAAGGAGGTTATTGAGTGTGGAAGAATATGGGAAAAGCCAAAAAATTATTAAGGGGAGAGAGGGAGATAGAGAGAGAGAGATAGGCGAGCTAGTATAGAGAAAGAGAGAGCGATCGAGACAGAGAGAGAGAGAGAGCAATAAATGAACAAGAATTATGAAGACAAAAAGTAACAGTTGAAATAGCATTTAAATTTTTGAAGATCAAAGCTTCCTGAAAAGCAAGTTGTCGGAATGAGATTTCTGCAAGTGAGAAATGTAAGGAGGAACTGTTAGCATAGAACTTACGGTTATTTTTTAGCCATTTCAACTGTAAAAATGATGAGACCTAACTGCCAAAATAGTATTGCGCTTGAATTTGTGGAGTCGAAGTATCATAGAAGAAGTAATTAATGTGATTTATAACAGCCAACTTATCCTCACAGACACTCATCTAACACACAGTTTTGTCTTTCCTTTTATTCAAACTGATGACGCCAAAGAGAACACACGTTTTCTCCGGCGAAACGCGTCTTTGCTAAAAATTTTCCACTTTGTCATATTAGCTTCAGATGTGCTTCTCAATTAAATGGTCACTCTACAAACAACCAGCTCAGATTTTAAACTCAGCCTCATGCTACATTCCTTTCGAGTGTAGATAATTGTATGCTGTAATTCACCAAATATGTGGTTTGGCCGTCTGTCTGCCATTGTAGAAATTCTTGATTGCTATGCTAGAGTTGGACGCAGAAAAAATTCTGTATTTTTTAACCAGACAATGCAGCAGTTTTCTTTTCTTTTTAGCATATTAATTTCTTTTTAGAAATTCTAATATTTTACTTTTTGTTTGTCAGGTCAAAAAAATCGAATCTTTATTTTTAGTTTAATCACATAAAAACGATATCTAACGGAACATTTCGTCGTCTGAAGAAGTGATATTTCTCCATGTTTTTTTTCCCTATGATTTTTCCAGGTCACTGAAAAATCAAGACTTAAAAAAAAACATTTCTAGATGTATGTGTGTGCGCGCGCGTGCTTTTGTGTGCCTGTGAACTTTTGTGTGTGCGTGAGCTTGTGTGTGTGCGTGGGTGTTACGTGCAATAGACAAAAGGGAATTTCAAAATCCCGCACAGAGCTATCGTTCTGTTTTATGGTCGTGATTTTGGCTCGAGAATATAAGGAGCGCGGATAAATATAACTTCAATGATGTAGTTTCCTGAAATACGTTTTCCATATATTTAAATGAAATATCAGGACCTTCAGAAAAAAATAATTCCATTTTATCAGAAAGTTACTTGAGGCAGCAGAAATGTAGCTCTACAGAAGGATGCTGAGAATACAATTGTCTGAAGTTTTCCGGAAAACAGTAACCAAAAGAACACGAGAAAGAGACAATATTTATAGACCACCTTAATGAGGAAATAGTGTTTGGAAAATGTGACACCCCCAAGACATATTGAAAGCATGAGGGACGGAGGTAACAGTGAGTAACTTACATAACCAAACTTGTGTGAATGGCGGGAACTAACGATAAGATAAATATTACTGCGAGCTACAGAGGAAAGGAAGCTGTGGAGAGTCATGGCTGTGTATGTTTTGGAGAGACTAGAAAAATACGTTTTTGGAAGCTCTACTGGGGGATGCTGAAGATTCTAAGAATACCATGGACTGAACATATAAGAAGGAAGTTTTAGAGAAAAGGACACTTATATGTAGCATCTGAAAGTGAGGTGAAAGTTTTAGGTTGCATAATGAGGAAAGGGCACTTAGAAAATTTAACACTCACAGTACATATGGAAGTCAAGAGGGACAAAAAGAAATAACACATAACCTACCTAACAAGCTTAACGAAGTTGGCAGAATAGGGATGAGGAAAGATAATTAAAAAGCCCTACAAAAAACAGGAAGATGTGGAGAGCCATTATCGGTCACATCACGAAGGAAGAGGTCTCACAGAAGAAGTAGAATATAAAAACAAATGTAAATTTAATTTATTTAAATATTATTCATAAAAGATGTAATCCTCTTCAGTTTCAACGACTGCAAAGGAAGTTTCTGATTTGAACAAATCTTATTTTCTCTTTGAAATAATATTTGAAAGACTGTTTTCATGTTCTTTGTTTCCGAATATTCTGCTACTTAGAAATGTTCTAGGGCTTGAAGCAAACGAAAATATGGTGAGTATGGAGCATGCAGAAGAACATTCCATACAGACAATCATAGAATGTGCGCTTGTATTGTCATAAAAAAATCTGTTTACCAAAGCAGGAAAATTTCGACACAAGACTTCGTTTATCAGATCAAGTTGCGGGCAATAAACGTCTGTAGTGAAGGTCTTTCCATATTCCGGAACCTCGTAATGGACGACATTTCTCATATTTCCCCTGGGAGAAATAAACGACTTCTCTGAACGGAAATCTGGTTTTGTTGTTAACACTGGTTTCTCATTATGTGATAGCCATTGTATTTTTATTTTTTTGTTGACATGCAAAACCCATTTTTCATCACCTGTAACAACGCGATACAAATAAAATGAAAGGTTGGCATTTTTGGTTAAAAAAAGATTACAAAGGGTGGAACGTTGTGTGCGATTCTAATACATAAGCTTACGAGGAATCCAAATTAACCTCTTTACAATTCTTTCAAATTAAAAGTTCTATAAACAACAAACTGACAGAGAGAAACGATTATGAATAATCCTTCTTCGAATTTTGTTGAGAACTTCAAGATGAACGAACTTAAACTTCCCCCAAAAACTCAACCTATGAAGTAGGCTGAGTTTTTTTTGGGGGGGGGGGAGACTTGCGAGTGTTAGCCATCAGAAAGTGTGAGGAGAGTTCAGTCGATAGTGGATCGGGGATATCATCGTTCCCCAGTGGGAACGTAATTACCAAATGATTCTGCATCTTGAAGCAAAGAGACAAAAGAGAGCCAGGTAGGAAATATTTGCCTTTTTATAAGGTTCAACAATGTCACCTAATGAATTACGAATATCCAGCTTCTGAGTCACCTTTTAAAACATATACATGTATATCTTCTGACTCTAGTGTAAACCGTAAATATATTTATCTTTTAATTTATTGTGATTTTCTCCTATATTCGGTATTAAATAATCCAACAGGAGTCGATATGTCGTTCAATTAAGCATACTAAATTAACCTAATCGAAAACAAATTTCGAAATAAGTACAATTTTAACTAAATTTTAGCGATGACAGTCAGATGAATTCGAATAGGCCCCTGCAGACGACATGGCAAACGCATGGACACTGATGACTGCGATTGAGAATTTCTGGAAGCGATAGGCGTTTTCAATCGAACCACCGCGGAATTGGGTGCTTATTTCCTCGAATAAATTTAACCGCTTCGGGACCAATAACAGAAGACTTCTCAATCACGAGAGTCACCAACTCAAATCTGTCAAGGAACGGTATTTAACCAGTTTAAATACTCTGCAGCCTGTCGGGTAATAGAGGGGCTGATGCTTTCCGATTAGGAGTTGCGAATACTTTACAACAGGTAACGTCCAAAGTAAACGGCTTATACATTTAAATACTGTTATGGTAATTTACCCAAGCACACATGGACTCTCTCAGCTATAAATAGGAGCAGGTACTGTCTTTTGGAGGGTGACGTTTCCAGCAGTCAGCTCTGACAGTCGGACCGAGCACTCTCGCTGTAACACTCTCGTTTATATATGTTTGTATTACTGTTCCTGTTAATATATTGTTTAATTCAATTTCTCTTTTATATCCTTTCTTCAAATATTTACTTGTTTGTATGCAATGGATCTATTTATGTGTTATCGTAATTTACCCAATCGCGCATGCACTCTCCCAGCTATAAATAGGAGCAGGTACTGCCTTTGAAGAGAGAAGTTTCCAGAAGTCAGCTCTGACAGTCGCACCGGAAATTCTTGCTGTAACACCCTCGTTTGTATATGTTTGTATTACTGTTTCTGTTAATATATTTGTTTAACTTAATTCCTCTTTTGGGTCTTTATTTCTGGCCCTAACATGGCCACAACAAATACTTTTCTTTAATATAAGCAAATATGTAACAATGATGACTGTGCCATCCTATCTGAGTATGCCTGTTTATTAAGCACTTAGCCAATCCCTACTGCAGACGCCTGCGCAGGAACATTTGAGTTTGTATAACAACTACAGAGCCCACCTGTGGTTTTTACCGCGACTATGCAGTATAAACTAACAAATATGTTACAGTTTCTGGGAGAGAGGGCAAGATCTGGCTCGATCAACAGCCTGAACAAAACCTCGGTCACAATGGCGTGACTTTGTGTTAGTATTACTATTGATGGCTTCCAAATCTATCCAATTTCACTCACAATACCTCGGTCAACCCGTGCTAAGGACTTTTCTTTAGGCACATTCCTCAGATACCGCTACCTAGGATCTAACCTCTCCCAGACCGATAACATTCAAGAAGTCACTTTCCAGACAAATCGACCCTTCTAACCACTTGGCCACGTGTCCATTTTACGCAAATATAGTAAACACTAAAACACTGAACATCTTGGGTAATCGTCTCACTGATGAAGATTAGACTTGAAGTGACAAAGATTTGGTTCTGCTGTGGAATATCGATAATATCATGGGTAGGTTATGTGAACAACGTGTAAGTTTTAATGGTAATGGTAATATTACCCGTTGCCTTATGAGGAAACATTTGGTATCCGTTGAACTTGATTTTAGTGTTTATAAACGTTATATTTTATGAAAGCCTATATTTAAATTTAATACATCGAAGGACACGAGAAACTTGGGAGTTAAATAAACAAATCTTAAAATGTTTTATTTAAAATCTTCTGGTGTTCTTCGATGTATTAGATCTAAATATAGGCTTTCATAAAATATAACGTTTATAAACACTTTGCATTTTCAGTTGGAAATATTGGGATGAGGAGTTAGCATTATTTACATTCCGACAGTTATCCCAATCTTTGTTATTATGATTCAGTTGTTATACCTTCTGTCCTTCTTCAGGCACTTGTTGATCTGGGTCAGCAACAACAGCTAAAATGTGTATTACATGTAACCCAAAGAGAAAAACAACATAATCAAGTTGTTGACATTACAAACAACTTCAAATGAAAGGTAAGGAAGGAAACTTCCATCAATACTGGTAAAAGTGATAAGATCTACTGGACTATTTTCCTGAAAAAACTGTTTTATGAGAAATGCTTTATAAATTTCTGCCTTGCCGATCATCTCGAAGTTCTCAACAAAATCCGAAGAAGGATCTGCAATGTAATTGATCCTGACCTGGCATCTCGATTAAATACTTTATAAATTTCTGCCTTGCCGATCATCTCGAAGTTCTCAACAAAATCCGAAGAAGGATCTGCAATGTAATTGATCCTGACCTGGCATCTCGATTAAATACTTTATAAATTTCTGCCTTGCCGATCATCTCGAAGTTCTCAACAAAATCCGAAGAAGGATCTGCAATGTAATTGATCCTGACCTGGCATCTCGATTTCAGTCACTTTTTCATAAACGTGATGTGGCTTCTCTCTGTCTTTTCTATAAATATTTTCATAGCATCTACTTTGGCGAGGTCTTTTCTTTGGTCTCCTGACTATATGAATTTAAGCGTATTTTCCTGTTAAATGTTATCACCACTTCTACTCCGGCAGTTTTTCTTGCACTTCCTGACTGTGGAACTCCCCTCCTGTTACTGGCTTCTCAGATAACTATGATCTTCATGGGCAGGGTATGTGAACAACGTAGAAGTTTTAATGGTGATGGTAATATTACCTGTTTCCTTATGTGGAAACATTCGGTATTCGTTGACCGAACAGCCAGTGCTACTCGAGTTATGATTTTTTCCCCTCCCGGTCTTTAGGTTGGGGATCAAAGTGTAGTACTTTCCGCCAGGCGGATAAACTACACGTTATCTCTAAGTGTTTCTGCTTTCGGACAAAACACAACAAATAAGTGAGGTATGCCAAGTCCCGGAGATCCCAACACAGCGACAGCACCTCCCACTCATTATACCAAAGAGGGAGGCTTGGTGGAATGTCGACGCCAGCGAAGCATTGGTTGCGGTGTCATTTTCGTCCTCAGTCCATGTACACACGCTTCGGCTCTCCACTTTAAACTGGCCTTGTGACATATCCCGCTACCGTTTTGAGGGGGAGTAAATACCAAGTGTAGTATATGTTCTACTCAACTATAACGTCAATGGTATTATTAACCATTTTCTTTATAAGGAAACCTTCGGAATTCATTGACTGACCAAATAGTGCTACTTTAGGTAGAAACTTATAAAATACTAGCAGTAGAGCCCGGCGTTGCCCGGGGATGTAACAGTAAGAGATAGATCAAGTATCGACCATCATAAAGATGAAAAATAAAATTGACAAAGATTATTGTTTAAGGTTGACGGAACGGACACGCAAGTCTTAATTATTTTTTTTTTATGAATTGGTCAAATCCAAACTCAAACAAAAACATTGGGAGAAATAACGAAAAGAAAAATTATTAACAGCAACAAAGTGACAGGAAGATGTGGAGGGCTATGATCGCCTACGTCTTGAAGGAACACGGTACGTAAAAGAAGAAAGGAGAAAACAAGCCTAACCAGCCAGACTACAGGGTGTCCATAATGTCTCTCTACAATTTAAAGAAATAATTGCAAAGGCAAAGGAACAAACATTTGGAAATTGTTACAAAATACTGAGTAGATATTAAATATTTTTTATTCTCATTATTTGCCCCAGAAATTTCAACCGCCTCTTCCTGATGTTAAGTATAAGTTTTCTTTTTGTTTCCATTCACTCCAAAACCTCGTTGTTGCTCACATGTTCGGTCCATGCTACCCTCAGCATCTTTCTGTAGAACCACATTTCTGTTGCTTCAAGTCTACGTAGCCTGAAACTTCTATGAAATAGAAAAAAAATGTAAGTCACTCTCTCACTGTTTTCTTCTCTTTCTCCTTTTCACGGATAAGTAGTTAATAGGATTTCTCTACTAAGGGCAATAAAAGCAGTCAATGCAGACTATATGCGCTTTACTGTTTAACACTATGATAAGAAACATTTCTTCTGGGTTGTTATGGGGTCCACCCCTTTTTCATACAAGTGGACTCGACCAGGGTGTACTTGGACTGCTGCCGTTAAATACCCAGAGTCAGTCAGAGATTGAGCGTGTGATTGAGTTGGAGGTAGAGTAATAGTGTGAGGTAACTGCTTGTAGAAGTCCCAGTTACAAGCACGTAGACTCTAAGGAAGTCCTACTTCAAGACTAAATTTACCAGAATGTATATATATTATTATTGCTACTAACCGTGTTTCTGGATCTACTAACCGTATTACCAATTGGATTATTGTGTAAATACATTTATTTCTATATTTCATTCCTGCGTTTGTCATTCATTTGAGACCGGATTTCATCTCGGAATCCACAACATGGGGTAAATACAGTGTGTCCATAAAGTCTCTTTACATTTTAAAAATATATTACGAATGCAATCAGATTTGTTCTATGTATTCAGTAGTTATCAAAGTTTTTAATCACATTGCATTTGTGTATTTCAGGTGTCCTGTTGATGAAAGAGGTACTGTTAAATGAATCTCTGATATTTCTAGGTCGGTGGGCTGAAAGGGGTGGCTCAACTCCTCAATCACCTCGTTCACCAGATATCATTCCTCTGGACATTTTTTTCTATGGGATTATGTTAAAGATATCTTGTATCGAACAAAGATACGGACATCATTCATCTAAACCAAAAGATCACTGATGCCATTGCCACCATTAATAAAGCTATGCTATAGCGAACACAGCAAGAAATCGGGTACAATCTTGATGTGCTTCATGTAACTAATGGTACCCTTATAGAGGTTTATTAAATTAGTTAAAAATATTCAATATCTACTCCGCATTTTGTAACAATTTCTACATGTTTGTCTTTTTCTTTGCCTTTGCAATTATTTCTTTAAATTGTAAAGGGATTTTATGGACACCTTGTAGTTTTGCTTGTTTTAGATGTTTTTATGTGAGATTGTGTTTTTTTTTCCGGCAGAATTACTCGAACATAAGTCTCTTTTCTGTTTCTTGTTTAATGAATCCATCGAGAATATACTGAATTTAATTGCTGTATTTCTGATATCTCAAATAACCTTAACGCTAACCAATTAAAATATGTGATTTGCCGATTCAGAAAAAAAAAATTAATACTTCTAATTATATAATAACAGTCACTTAATATATAATACAAGAAATTAAACCTATAGAGGTTGTAAATAAAGACTCTTTACAATTTAAAAAACTGATTACAAAGGCAACTAATGTGGCAACGCAACTAGATGACATTCAACCCACAACCATTTTCCAGCAAGACAGTACACCATCGAATTGGTCATTGCATGTTTATGGGTTCCTAAATCAAATTTTTCCAAACCGGTCGATTGGAAAGGATGGTCCAATTCCCTGGCTTCTTCGTTCACCAGATATCAATCCCCTGGACTTCTTTCTATGTTAAAGATATCGTGTATCGATCAAAGATACGAGGCATCATTGATCTAAAGCAAAAGATCACTGACGCCATTGCTACCATTGATAAGGCTATGCTACAGCGAACATGGCAAAAAAATCGAGTACATTCTTGATGTGATTCGGGCAACTAATGCTGCCCATATAGAAATTAAATTAGTTTAAAAAAAACATTCGATATCTACTCATTTTGTAACAATTTCCACATATTTGTCTGTTCATTTGCTTTTGTAAACATGTTTCTAAATTGTAAAGAGATTCATCGAATCTACCACGAGCAACGACTACTATCCTCATTCGCTCCATCTAGAGCCGTTTCAAGCAAGGATATACAAGTGATAGAAATTATTCGTAGGATTTGAGATAATTATAATTAATTCATTCATCGAGTCTAGAACACTCGATGAAGACATACATACATACATACATATATATATATATATATATATATATATATATATGATCGGAATACTGATGGTAGCATCAGACAGTTAAATCATAAACTTTTACTCATATTAATATATATATATATATATATATATATATATATATATATATATATATATATGCATCTATGTATGTATGGAGAGAGAGAAAGAGAGAAAGAGAGAGGAATGTATTAACTTAGTAAAAAAAAACTTCAATATTCACTCCTCATGTAACAATTTCCATATATTTGTCTGTTTATTTGCTTTTGCAATGATTTTTTAAGTTATAGAGACTTTATGGACACCCTGTACATCTAATTCGAGTTTCTTTAAGAGACAGATCAACTTTACACTGCTTGTTCCAAGAAACACGTAAAACTAAGTTAGTAATGTAACCGACTCGGTCTATAGCCGACAAATTAGTCCCCAAGAACCCAAACAAATAAGATATCGGGAGAATGTGACACATAAAAGATAAGATCCCAAGATTCAAATTCAAATCTCATTGAACGATACCCTCTTTATTTTTGATTTCTTCTAATGTTTATTCTTGGAGCTGAAAAGGTTATCGAATCGATTTTTCTGAAAAAAACAAGCAACGATAATCAAACTCAGTAGAACAATAAAGTATTTACGACGTTGAAGAATTCAGTTTTGCAGATAAAAAAAAATCTTTATATTAAAATAAAATAAAAAAGAAAATATATTATGTTTTACAAAATTATAGAGTTTTTTTTTCGACAATTAATATAGAGCGTCTTATGTGTGCGTTGTGTGGAATTCAGCAAGTGAGAATAAAAAAAAATATCCAACAAGTTCAGACCTTAGCACGTCACACCAAACTACTACCAAGTCGAATCGCCATTGTTTTCTTCATGTTCCAAAGATGAGAAGAAAGTTCCACTCAAACTGCTTTTTTCCCCCCAAGAACTGCAGCTTTGCCGAAGAGAGTCCCGCAGAGATGCTTCCATGAAAACTAGAACCTTAGCCGTTTCAAGTCAAGATATAATCTTTATCTATCTCCTTTACCCTTATAGTCTTTACTTTCTACCATCTCCTCTTTCATTGCTATCTCGCACCTTATTCATTATAACCATTTTAACAGTAAGCATCAAGCTTAAGTGGCTCTTGAGCTCTGTGTTGGTTGAGCTTTATATATATTAAAAAAGAACCACTTTTCTTTTTAGATATTTGGATATTCACACATGAAAAGAGCTTCTGTACTCATCTCTCATCATCGCTTGCTTCGAGAAAAATTGCGCACGGAGCTAGCAATAGAGATGATGACAAACTAACACATCATACTAGAGCAATTTTGACTCTTCACTGGGTGGTACTATATGATGGTTATCTGCTAGGCGACGATAAGCCTGATACATAGTCAGATCTATTTGAAATCTTCTGTGGTGTAGAATAATACACGTTATATAAGTTGTCAAAAAGTATATGGAATTTGAAAAAACAGCAATTTGTCCATTTACTAAATTTCCCAGTTTTGATGTCTCACAGGATATTTTCAATCAAAACTTCTGCCAAACCTTCTTTCTTTGTATATATATATATATATATATATATATATATATATATATGCAAATATATAGAAAAATAGGAAAGAACACGTTAGGTAAATAATCCAAAGTTCTTTAGTATTTTGTTTTTAATTTTAAAAAACAATGCTCAATACAAAAGTAGAGCCAAAATTATAGTTATAATTTTTTTTATATATATATATATATATATATATATATATATATATATATATATATATATATATATATATAAAGACATGTTTCGTTGTTTAGACATATTCTATCTACTCATTATACATTGTACAGTTTAGGCATATTCTATCTACTTATTTTCGTTGAGATCCTTCGATACTCTCGGATAATTTTTTGATGTAGAGAGAAAATCGCCTTCATTGTACATATTTGTTTTATTACCAAGTACTTTCGACATATCCATTTCATTATCAGGGTATTGTTTATAATAAACTAAATATTATAGTATCCATTAAGTTGTTGTGCTATCTGAAAATTAAATATCTTACAAATGGTGTGAGGAACGCTGCGTCGGTGTGTGACGCTGAAACCGTTTAAACATGTCTTAATAAAAACATGCTGCCGAAATACATATATATATATATATATATATATATATATATATATATATATATGCGTGTGTGTGCGTGTGTATTTAGGCAGCAAATGATTCTTAAGTCAAATATTATTAAAGACAACAGATATTTAGTGAAGATTAATTTCTAGGTAGGCAGGTTCGCTTCAACTCGCGTCTTTTAAGTTTAATGAACTTTTCAAAACAACGAATGATCCTTCTCAGACAACGAAAAAAATTGCGTCAGAAATTGTTCATTTCGAAAGAAATATGGTGCATACTTTCGACTTTCTTAAATCATCATCACGGTAGGTAGAAACAAATACTTATTGTTGCGACGTGGGTAAATAAGGGTGTGACGTCGGCGTGTTCTCTTTGTAGACATTTGAGGATTTGAAAACTTAAATTATAACTGTTTTTATTCATAGATGGTTTTTTTGTTCTATGAGTATTGCTTCAAGGATCATAAAACTTTTTTACTATTTGTTTTTGCCAGTATTTTGATATTGTTTGTAAGTAGCTGACTAATATTACCATGATCTTTACAAAGTTTATTAATGTAAGATGTCTTACATATATAATAATATATGCATATACATAATATGTACATATATATATACACATATAGATATACATATACATATATGTATACATAAATATATAAAATATATATATATATATATACATACACACACACACACACACACACACATATATATATATATATATATATATATATATATATATATATATATATAGATAGATAAATAGATAGATAAATTATACATATAGGTAAAAATGTAAATTATGTCTTTCTGAAAGATTAATAATCCTGAAAATATATTTAAAAAAATCCTTATCTCTTAAACAAAAGACGTGAGTTGACGAGCATCTGCCTACCTAGAACCAAATTTCTATTCAAACACGTTGACCCAGATTAATATAGTCTAGCCAGACCCAGCGTCCACATATATTAGTATTGATATTTTTATTAATATTTTAACTTTTTACATTTTTCTACCTTTACTATGCAACACATTTAGCATTTTCGGTAAACCTTTATATCCATTATCTTATCATTGCCATTTTTGATATATAGCTATTATTATTGTTTTGTTTTTGTCTTTTTCTTTACCTCTAGGAGTTTTTTTTAACTCCTTGGTGTTGACAAGCCCGCTCTGGCCATAAATCATATGGGATATTGAATTTTATCTACTTGTCATTCATATATGCTCTATAATAAATATCTTGAGCTCTCTTCTGTAGTTCAGTTTTAATATTTTATATTACTAGGATTCACTTGGATTCCTTACGACAGATTTTTACCTGTATACACACACACACACACGCACACTCACACACACACACACACACACATATATATATATATATATATATATATATACGGCCACTATCTTGACAATTCAACATATGCAGGTGACATAGTGTTGACAGCAGACACTGAAAGAAAACTGCAAATGCCTCTATAGAAGGTAGAGAAGGAAAGCGAGAAGAAAGGACTAAACATCAAGAGTAAGAAGAATGCATGATTGCTAGCTAAAGGATGGACACAAAAAATTACAAATCGGGGATGCCAAAATCAAGCAAGTAGACAAAATATAAATATCTGGGGAACTGTTCTAACAGAGATCGGAAAGTGTAACATTGAAATCCATAGGTACATTGGGATAGCCAAAGATGCAGTCCAAAAGCTAAGTAGATAATTAAGAGGCAGAAAAGAAAACTGTATTCAAGGGTAAGGTGATGCCTGTCCTTCTACATAGCAGTAAATGCTGGACAATCTTCTCAAATATGAATCAGAGATTTGAGGCAACAGAATTATGGTTTTACAGAAGGATGCTGAGGATACCTTGGATCAGACATGTTACCATACCGAGGTTTTTACAGAAATGTGGTTCTACAGAAGGATGCTGGGGATACCTTGGACCGAACATTTGAGCAACGACGAGGTTTTACTGAAATGTGATTTTACAGAAGGATGCTGGGAATACCTTGGACCAGACTTGTGAGCAATGCCGAGGTTTTTATAGAAATGTGGTTCTACAGAAGGATGCTGAAGATACCTTGAACCGAACATGTGAGCAACGACGAGGTTTTACAGTGTGGTTCTACAGAAGGATGCTGAGAATACCTTAGACCAGACATACAAGCAATGCCGAGGTTTTTACAGAAATGTGGTTATACAGAAGGATGCTGAGGATACATTGAACCGAACATGTTAGCAATGACGAAGAAAATGAAAGCAAAAAGGAAATTTATATTTAACATTATGAAGAGACAGTTGAAATCCTTGGGGCAATTAATGTGGAAAGAGGGCTTGGAAAATCTGAAACTCACAAGGCATATTAAGAGCAAGAGGGACACAGGAAAACAATGCATAATGAGCTTAAGTTAATGGATGGCGGAAGAGGTTTTAAAAGAGATAACAAAAAGCGAAACTTTATTAAGAGATATAAAGGACAGGAAATTGTGGAGAGCCATGATCACCTACAACGCATAAAGAAGATATAACCTATAGCTAGGAAGAGAAGAGAGGCATTCATCCTTTTCTCGTAGGTATTATTGTCAAGTAAATGCTAAACTGGGATTTGAACCTAGCTCGCCGAATTAACGGTTCGCGCCAATAAGCGCTACGCTGGACCAGGAGCTAGAGAGCCGAATTTGAATGCAATAATGGACGGTGTTAATACCAGTCTCAATTCAAGCGCTAGCTTAATTTGCCTCAGAAAAAAAAGAAACAGCAACACATCAGCGACTCTCTAAGCCCCACCCATCAAAATGGCAACCTTTCTCTAGTGTTACCTAAAAATTAGAAATTTCCATTCTGCTTTTTTTCGTTTTAAATTTTGTATCTGCCTATGTTCTGATCACTTCGGAATATCGTCCTTGCTGCTGGCCACACAGTGTGATCGAGTAATCTGATACTAGAGATTGCGAATCCATACTTGCTACTGATATAGACCCTAGGGGCTAATGTTATGTCAGCTGCAAGATTCACAATCGGAATCGACCTGCGGCAATAGTCATAAGAAGCTGTGAGTCATGTCCATTTAACTCCAAGCATATCCATCGATTGTCAGAAGTAGTTCTGAAGAAATGGTCAGGATTCATGAGCGAATATCTTATCTCCGCATGGCAAGGTCACATTGCGAATGGAATTTCTCCTCAAAATACAGGAGATCAAGAAATACAATCTAACTTCAAAATCTAAGCACTCTCTGAAAGAAATATACAGGGTATATCTAAAGTCTGGACACAGGGAATCATATTAAATATATATATTTTTTTTACATCTACAGATTAAACATGGGTTTGTCGAAGGAAGAAAAATTGACTTCTTTTTCCGGATATGCTAAAGGAAAAGGTGTACTCAATGAAAATCACAGATGCAACACGCTTGATTGAACACGTAAAGAGTGAGTATGCTAAAACTGACGGTAATGTGGAGTTATTACATCGGGTTTACGTGCATCAACCTTTGCATCACAAATGATCAAAATCATATTGAAAATGTTATTTGTTAATATTCCAATTTAATGAAATGTTGTTGAAAATTCAATTTCTTGAAGATATGCATTTTTGCTGACTTTAGCGATAACCAGTATAGGAGGTCTGATCAAGTATCGGGGTTGTTGTTATAGTAACGGAGCTAAAGTACGCAGAGTAAAGCCGCTTGGCAGAGACTGACCTTGAACTCTGTCGGGCAGACGCACAAAGTTATAACGTTCTTGCGCACTTCCTTTGTTTATTACAGTGGTTGGAAGGAAAGGGTGTAGAGTGTGGCCGTCGCACCACACCACAGATTGAACATCGCTTGTGTGTAGTTTTTTAGCCATGCACAACATTCTCCTGGTATGACAACCATCATATTATTCAGACCTCGCCCCTTGCGACATTGATCTTCAAAAATCAAATCTCACTTGAAAGGAACCAGATTTCAAGATACCAAAGAAATCCAAGAGAATGTGACGAGGCAGATGATCGCTATCCCCCAAAAAGGAGTCCCAGGAATACTTCCATCAATGGAAACGACGATGGATAAAGTGTGTGACTTCAGAAGGGAACTAGTGCGAAGGAGATTAAATACCGAATTCATATATGTTATAGTTTTATTTTTATAGCACTAGCTACGATACTTTTCAATCAGGTGTCATATATAAAGTATTGTTAAAATCTAAACATTTCCTGTTGTTTTTAAGCCGCCAGCCATCTATGTAGTTAACAGATTTGACAATGTTTAAAGCCGGAAATTAAACACTGAAAGAAAAAAAAGAAGCATTTTGGTTAGATATTCTCAATCCAGTTGGTTTTTAAAATAATACGTCTTGGTGCTACAGCGTGTTTCCTGGGGATGCATTTCGTAAACAGTACGAAAGGTGTGTGGTTTAAAGCAAGCACTGATGCCAGCAGCAAAAACAGCTGGAATTGAACATTTTTTTACACCGTACAGTAACGCAAGTATGGACCACCCGGTGAGGATCAAACACATCATACAATATGGCTTTTAGAGATTAGCTTATTAAACATTAAGCAACAACGTGGCGATCATGACCATGTCAGTTTAAAGAACCACTGACAGTGACACAGAGATACTGAATAAATTTTGATATGAATAGACTGGAAACAAAACGGTCTATAACTTAGGCCTCTCTATCGAGTTAGGCCAGTCGGTGACTGTGGGCGAACGATTAACACGCGAATGTCAGTTGCTGGAATTGGATTAAAAAATTAATTCATTTAAATAAATTTTTATGTTTAACCTTTGGATTAACTTAAGTTTATTATTTAAGATACTGAAGTAAGTATAATGTTTATTTATTTTATTTGAACTTTGCATATATTATCTTTAAACAAACTTTTTCGACGCAAAATTCACAAGTGTCATTAAGAATTTATCGCATAAAGATAATTTGAATTTAATATTTTTCTCTATTTTTCTTCAACAATGACCATATTAAGTATAAAATTACTTTTTATGAATAAATTATGTTTTTCTTTAACACAACAGGTATTAGTTTTAAAAAATGTCTGTCCTTCGTAAATCAATGGAATACATCTCTATCTATAAAAGGCAGGGTGTGTGTGTGTGTGTGTGTGTGTGTAACGAATGCACGGCCCCAATTTTCGACGGATTTGCACCAAAATTTACATGCACATGCTCTAAGTTAGCGGAAAGGCCAAGACCGACTTTGCATTTCCCAACTCCCATCGACAGTGGAAATAATAGATTTTTTCATGCTTCTATGGCAGTTTTCATGTAGTTTGCGGCCATTTTGTTCTGGCCAGAGTGAGAGGCAATAGCTGGCTGTCACGGATAGGCAGGAAGATTCTATTGGCCAGCGTGAGAGCCAACAGCTGACTGACACGAATTTTAACTAGCATGCTAGCATGCAAAAAAAATCGATAGCTGCATTCGTCACAAGTGGGAAAAATTTAAATCTGCATAGCACTTTACTCCAATTGGCCCATTCGCTTGCTTAAACTCAACGTTGATTCTGATTCCGCAGAACTGGGTTAGGTGTGAAAAAGTATTTGTTGTTAACATTCTTTTTTCTTTCGGTTTTTCAAGTTACGAGTCCTTTTTTAAAGCTGATCGTTTTGTGTTCATTTTGTTTAGTTCTTTTTTCGTAACAGATTTAATGTTTAGTATAGAGCTTAAAAAAAATTCACAGTGTGAGATAGGCAAGAAGTAAGGCATGTAGCAACATCAGCACGGCAAAGGGCACTTCTTTAAAGGCAAGGAAGGGCAAAAATATTTTAAGTCAAGTGATAGCGATTGCTGTATGAGTCGTACGATTTTTGAATCAAGCACGGGCAACGCCGGGTCATGCTGCTAGTTAAAAAATAAAAATGTAATGTTTTTCCACTGCAAGATTCATGAAAAATGACACTTATTAAAAATTTATTACATAAAGTTAATGTCGAAATTAAATTGAATGATAAATTTAATATTTTACAACTATTCTTAAAAATATACCACAAAGATGTAAAAGCGACAACATCATTTTGTCACTATTGTCTTACTCTTTTTTACTTTTTTGCCTTTTACTTTTATTTTGAACAGCGTATTTTAACAAAAATGTCACTATTAAGAATTTTTCACAGAAAGTTCATTTAAATTTTTCTTTATGTTATTATTCTTCTTCTTCATAATAACGAAAAATTTGAAGATAAAATTCATTTTTTAATGAATTTGTGTTTCTTTATAACGCAAGATGTTTGCTGATGCCGTCTTGTAAGAAAACAACAAAAAAAAAAGACTAACATTTTGCATTGCTAATTGTCCTATTTTAATATACAGAAATTTGCCGATTTGAAAAACATTGATTAAAAATTTAACTTAATATTTTGTCTATTATATTATTCTTCATAACTACAAATATATTTACTTAAAATTAAAAAAAAAAAATTTACTACGGGTATTTAGAAAATGTATATGGAATTTTACCGGTGTTGTTGTTAAAAATGTAAAACAGAATTAACTAATTTATTTTTTATTTTTACAGCAAATTAATATATATATATATATATATATATATATATATATATATATATACTGTAAAAATATTGAACTAGTCAATTTTGTTTAGATAATCATATTTTATGAAGGAGGAGGTGATTGATCCGCACAGACACTCCCTCCCCCAGTAAAATACGATTATCTAAAATTTAATTTTCCAAACTCTAAAATTCCCATGTCTGAATCCCAAATTTCTTCGTCTTGGTATTTCTTCTGGTTAGTCTCTAAAAGATTCCCATATTCATACAAATTTTAGATTTTAAATTCTGAAATATAAGCTCAGAAGTCCAAACCTTCCAGACCTTATAAGTTTCATAGGCTTTTTAGAAGGACCATGTGATTTTTATATAATAATAGTTTAGTTAACAATTTTTAATTTCATTACCCGAAAACCTTACTCAAAATGGCCAAAAAGTGCTGTGCAACAGGTTGGCTTGCTTACTATGATGACCAAAATAATGTTTGTGTATTTCGTCTTCCCCAAGATCAGAATGAGCGAGAATGATTGTTAAAGCCTATACCTCGAGACAGCACCCTTGACAAACCAAACGCTGTTGCTTGTGAAAAGCATTCTCCATTTGATTATGAAACAGTGGTCATTAAAGGAAAAGTAGGATCCATAAATTCACCATCAGTATTTGACCATTTGCCATCAAGTCTATTAACTAGTCTTCAACCCGAACCAAGAACTACAAATAAATCTTCTGATTTTGTGCGAAATGTGCAAAATGATGAGTTGGCACAGTTTCTACAAAAGGATAAAACCCTGTCTTTTGAAAATTTGTATCAGAATATAGTTAAACAGGATTTTGTGCCAGCAGTTACATGCTATAAGTCAAGCAATCAGTTATTCATTCAATCTACTGATTTATTCACTGGAGGTATTCCAATATTTTTAATTAAAATCTTTGAAAACTTAAGATTCGAATGTTACCGTGCTGGTATACATACGACAATTTTTTCTCTTTCAAAATGTCGAATATTAATGTTTCAGCACTGGTAACAAATCAATGTTATCTTAGTAACTTAAAAACTGATAATAAAAAAAAATTAAAAGGACATATTAATGTTACATCACCATACAGGATTGAGACAAAACATTATGATTTTTATATTCTTATCAGAGCATTTGGATATTTTGTTACACTTTAGTCATTATTTAACAGATTTCAGGATGATTTTGAAGTTACCCAGTGTGGGAAAATTATCAGCTTTGACATCAAAAGTCTCCAAATTAGATGACTTTAAAATATCTGGAAATCAGAAAAAGTGTATTCTTTTACTTGAAGTGTATATCAAAGTTGCTCTACAATAACATAGAGTAAATCTATTTGGTTTTGCTGAAAATTTTGAGGGATTAGCAAAAACAGTATTGGGCATCATAGTAAAATGTTTAAATGGTGGACAGAAATTTTTACTTAAAATAGTGCCAATTGCAAAATTAGGCGCAACTTTTTATATGAAAAAAGATTTATATATTTTTGATGCAATCAAATACTTAAATGGTGAAGTAATTGCAATTGTATGTGATAACAACATGATCCATTAATCTTTTTTTCAAAGATTTAAAAATGTTTTTAATAAGCCTTGGATAACTAAAAATAGCTTGTTTTTACTGTTTTATACTGAAGGCAAAAAAAAACAGCAAAATGGGAAACTGTTAAAGGGTTTTTAGGCATGAAAAACTCAATTCTTTATGCTATCGAAAGTAACTAATGTATCAGTTTACCCCAAAACTGTTGAGCTACAAAATGTTTCTCATTGTTTAAAAGTTTTTTGTGATCAAATTGTAGCTGCCATTAAAACACACCCATTATTAAATTGGGAGGATACTGCAGAAACAGTTAATCTCATTAAAAAAATCTTAAAATTTTGGAAAATTGTCTGTGTCAAACAAATATATGCTGATACTAAGAAAAGTAATACACGGAAAAAGTGATATCAGATTTACATAATCAATATGGTATTTCTTTCTAATTCTGGAAAAATGACAAAAAGAATGGAAGAAAAGCAAGGAAAAAGAATAAAATCATTAACAAGTGATATTTTTTTTAAGCGTTTCACCCCAAGCAAGGCGGGAAGCCACTAGGATGCAAGGGGTTACAGAGAATTGGAGAGAGAGCAAATAGGAGGGATAGAGGAAAGGATGAAGAGAAGGAGAGGGGATAGATCAAGGCATCTGGAGACGTCGATTGACATTACATTTGAATAGTTGGAGATTATAGCTATCAGGGAAACAAGAAAAAGGGAGGGAGTTCCACAGGTGAGAAGTGTGAGATATGAAGATACTGGAGTAGAAGAGAAGGCTACATTTAACAGTTTCGAAAGGGAAAGGGTGTGAGCGAGATGCCAGCCTAGTTGAACGCTTAAATTCATGAAGACTGGTAACCAGCGAAAGCGGATCATCGGAGCAGTTACTATGAAAGTGTTTGTAAAAAAGCTAGAGGAGGCTCGTCTGTGAGAGAGCGACTGCAGACGAGATGCCAGATCAGGGCCAATTACATTGCATATCCGTCTTTGGATTTTATCAAGGACTTTGAGACAAACAGAAGGGGCACCAGACCATATATGGCAGCAATACTCCATGCAAGGCCGAATGGTTGATTTGTAGATTTGAAGGATCAACTCCGGCGAGAAAAAATTCCTGGCGCGACGTAGGGAGCCAAATTTCCTTGAGGTGGACGAAGCTATTGACTCAATGTATTTGTTCCATCTCATAGCCATTAAAATCTACTCTAATGCAATGGCTTAATTGATGTTTGCAGATATTTACTAAAGAGTGGGTTCAATTTTGTTATGCTTGGTCAAATTCCACAGACTATTTTGAAAATGAATTTGGAAAATTAAGACAAAGTTCGGGAGGTGCATATTTTATAACAACTGAAAATGTTATTGAAAAATTTCATATTGAAAAAAAAACTAATTTTCTACTTAAATTAAAGATTGATGTCAAAGAATACAACTTTGATCCAGGCCATAATGGCTCAAAATATAGATATTTGCTGGATGAAATAAAATGCCAAATGTTTGATAACTTTTTTCTTTTTTTTTTTTAAGCGTTACACCCCCAAGCAAGGCGAGAAGCCACTAGGATGCAAGGGTTTACAGAAAATTTGGAGCAAGATCAGATAGGAGTGATAAAGGAAAGGATGAGGAGAAGGATAGTGGATAGATCAAGGCAACTGGAGATGTCGAATGACATTACATTTGAATAGTTGGAGATTATAGCTCTCAGGGAAACTGGAATAGAGAAGGGAGTTCCACAGGCGAGAGGTGCGAGACATGAAGCTATTGGAGTAGAAGAGACGACTACATTTAACAGTTTCTACAGTGAAGGGGTGAGAGCGG
Source organism: Acanthosepion pharaonis (assembly GCA_903632075.3). Classification (NCBI taxonomy): domain Eukaryota; kingdom Metazoa; phylum Mollusca; class Cephalopoda; order Sepiida; family Sepiidae; genus Acanthosepion; species Acanthosepion pharaonis. The sequence goes on from CAHIKZ030000169.1 coordinate 45,585, forward strand.
GATGCCAGCCTCGTAGGGCGCTTGAACTCATGAAGTCTGGGAACCAGCGAATGCAGCTCCTCGGAGCAATTTCCATGAAAGTATTTGTAAAAAAGACAGAGAGAGGCGACGGCGCGTCCATGAGAAAGCGACTGTAGACGAGATGCCAGAACAGGGCCAATTATATTGCATATCCGCCTCTGGAGCCTATCAAGAACCCCGAGGCAAACAGATGAGGCTCCAGACCATATATGGCAGCAATACACCATGCAAGGGCGAATTGTTGATTTGTAGATCTGGAGGATCGATTCCGGGTAGAAAGATTTCCTGAGGATCCCTAAAGATATTAAAATGTCACTTTTGTACATAGCAGGCTATGTTATAAGAAAAGATTGTCCCACAGAAGAAGAAATATTTAATAATACTAGTTTTTAGTTTCAAGAATATGGACATTTTTTTTTAAAGAAATCGATCGTGGTAATTTACAAATTCCACTCGATAGCACAATTCAGTTGGCGTTTTCCGTTTTATAATGTTTGGTGTTGTTAAATTGAAGACTTGTAGAATTTCTTTGACAAACATGCTTGTTAGTTTCTGATATGTATTAATGCAATGTAAAATGAAAGCCCGGGATTTTATTGTCAAATATATTTTTTTAAAATTATTATTTGTTTGATTCACCTAAGCCAACTCAAGAACCAGCACTAAAAGTTTTGGAATTATCATCAGTCAGTCAATCATGTGCTATGCGTTATACACGCTTAGGCGATCATGTATCTTTTGATACACGACTGACGAGGCATATTTTTTTTCCCCGCAGTAGTTTGCCATTTGATTCTGCGGTAATCCACCAGTTGCCATGCAAGGCTATAGAATCCGGTCTGTCCTGCTATTTACCCATAGCTTGTGGTGGTGGGGGGGAAGAAGCGGAATTCTGGAATTCTAACTCGGCTCTCCGATTCCTTAATCAAAGCATCTATCCATTACTCCACTGTACCAACAATATACAATTCTCTTTAAGACTACACAATCAGTATTAAAAATTCATATTTTTTCAAGTAGTAAAAGTATGCACATACTTATTTATTCAGAGAAATATTTACCTGATGTTTTTAATTTTTAATTTCCTCCCCTTTTTACATATGTTTAATTGGTTTACTCTTCAAATTACCTTATTAATTAATTTTGTGTTATTGTTAATTTAAATTAATTTTACTTATTAAAACTATGTACAGTGGTCATATCTCTTATTATATGATAATGAAATACGCATTTTCTTCATCTTCTGCGAAACAAGTCATACATGTAAAAGAAATCACCGTAAATTTTGCAAAGATTATCAAAATTATTGTTTCACATTTTTGTAAAGTATTTTCAGACTTTGTTGATACACAATTGAATTGTTGTATCATAGAAATGATTAAAAAATATTTTACTAGGATTCTCCGAGGATTTTATAAGACGAATAGATTCTACTTTTAAAAATTAGAATGTATTTATCTCTAAGTTGAAATAATGATCCCTCTTGCTGTTGTGACCTCCTGATCCATTATTCCTGTCTACTGTTCCCTCTTTTTTAAACTTATTCAATATTCTCTTCATTGTTCTTGAATGGACATTGAAGATGAAAGCCAGAGTATAAATTTTAGTACCATTACTGAAAGCCTGAATGACCTTTGACGTCCCACCATTGCTCAGTTGGGAAGACATAGTGGGGGTGACACAACCTGATATTAACCTGTTCTCATTCTACCTCAATAACTCAAAGGGTTTTTTTTCTGTGATTCTTACAACAAATGGTGTCAAGGAAATGGCTAAATGCCTCATCTGAATAGCTGGAAAAATAAACTCATTTAGTTTAATGCTTTTTAGAGATTACACATTTTGTGGGATGGACAATTATGCTGTAACACGATTTGGACAACTTTGCTATTACACCCGGTATATATATATATATATATATATATATATATATATATATATATATATATATATATATATATATATAACTGTTGTACTCTATGGGGAAAAATTGTGAGTTTGTAAACAGTGACTATTACTGCTAATAATGCAAGATTCTTCGGTAAAACGAATCGAGTTCTCTCAGTCACTGTGTGTTTATCTAAAAATAAATAAGCTTAAATTCACCTTCATCCCTGCCGTGCGCTAACAGCTTAAGGATAGAATATCCGACTGACGCCAATTCAGCCGGATTTCGATCCCAGATAGAGGCAACTGGACGTTTAGCCACACTCATGGATGACTATATATATATATATATATATATATATATATATATATATATATATATATATATATATATATATATATGTTGTAGAGTAGTTTTCACAGTGGAGGCTTGTATTTCAATAAGTCTTCCTAAATTATGTTCGACGTACAAAACGTTAGGAACTTGAAATAAGAGTTAATGACGCAGCAATCTCGTTGTGATGGTTGATACTTCAATGTCCGATATCGACTGACTCACTCAATACCACTGAGCCCAACTGTCGACTGCTACAACTACTTATTATCTGTGGGAGAGTCTATTACAATAGAATAGGTATCATGATATAACAATATACCCCCCATATATATATATATATATATATATATGTGTGTGTGTGTGTGTGTGTGTGTGTGTGCTTATGTTTATCTATTTTAGTCTATTTAAATCTATGCCGATCTATATGTCTATTGCCATTTTAGTTCATCTTTTTTATTAAAAAAAAAGAAAAGAAAAAAGAACACCCATTTAAAAAAAAGTTTCTTCCGGCTTCTTTCTTACCAGTAAACTTTGATCTTTAAAAATTTAAATGCAATTCTTCTCATCTTTGATATCTTCTGTCTTTTTAATTTCTCTTCTTTTATTGTTCTTTAATAATTTCTTTTTTCATATTCTTTCACATTCAGTAAACACTTGCGTCTAAGTAGATTTATTGCCTTGCTTGGGGTGAAATGATTAAAGAAAATATATTTATAGATGTAGATTCTACAGGCGACTTTCTACAGACTGTGAAAAACGGGGCAAGAGACTTATTGATTCGATGATTGATCAGAGGCAAGTATGATAAGCAGAATAAAGAAGAATAGACAGAAAAATATTGAAAGTCTCCCAAATCTGAGAGAAAATATATTTCAACGCATGAATAGAAATAATTCAATTATAGGTAATAAAAACACAAAAAACAAAGTATTTCGTGCATATGCATCATATTTTTGGTCAGCTTTCTTTATCATTATTGCCTTATCGCGTTCTTATGGAACGGTTTATGAGATTTTTAGCCAAGAAACCTACTTTAAGAGATAAAGCCTTTTTTTAATTGAATTTACCCCAAGCAAGGCATTAAATCCACTAAGACACAACAAAGTGTTACTGGCTGTGAAAGAATTAGAAAACAGAATCTGTCTATTTTTCTGAGACGAGGTATTATGTACACTATTTACATTATTCGGACTATTGTCCTCATCTTTGTCGCCATATTTATTACAACGTTGTACGCTCTGGCCTTGTTCAGGTGGTTGGAATGTCGAACTGGAGTAGACTGTTCTAGTTCCACGTACCATGTTTAATAGATGTCAGTTATCAATTATCTCCTGTTAATTTTCCCTCACCAAGTTATCCACTGCCTTAACCGGGTATTGAACTCACACTGTTTGGTTCCTGTCGCTGGATCTAACCAACGACTTTATCCACTGTGCTATGTGTTCTGTGTATGCATTTCTGGGTTTTATAAACCTAATTTCTTCAGCAACAATTTTTTACCATTGTTGCAATTTTTGCTGTTATCAATACATGTTTTTACCACGGCTCATATTGCAATTTTTGTTGTTATTATCGCTTTTCTCTGGCACTCCTTATTACTGGTTCCCATATTATATTTATTTCTATGCTTGGTCGGCTCAGGAGATTTTTGTGGCCTAGCATATGTGCTGATTCCTTAAGTTTACGAATTTTCCTCCTCAGTAAGAGAAATAAAGGATTCAGTTCGACATTCCAACCACCTGAAGAAGGCCGAAACCTTGTAATAAATATGGCGACAAAGAGGAAAACAATAGTCCGAATAATCTAAATAGTGTTGAAAACAGAAACATCATTGAGGAACGAAAACAATAAAAGAGTAATCAGGAAGACAGTAAATAACGATTGACATTGCATATAAAATTTTGAAGATTAAATGGTACCGAAAGATGGTTCCACAAGTGAGAAGTGGGAGAAAAGAAACTGTCAGCATAGAACTTTACATTTGGTTACATCTAGCCAATTCAACTGTAAACTGATGAGATCTTGCCACCAATGTAACACTACGCTTAATTTCATAAAGTCCAGATACCATAGTGAACAGCGATATTTATTTCCGTATAAATGCAGAAAATGAAGTACAAGGCCAAAAACGGGGATTGGGGAAAAGCACGGTTTTCTTCTATCTTAAAATTAAACTTAGCTAGCCATAAACACTGACCCAAACAAACAAACAAACGAAATTCCTAAGATCAAAAGAGCACATTATTACTTATCTTTCTTACTACATTCACCGTAATACCCCGTTGTCTCTATGAAAATCCTAACTAGTCCCCATATGCACAATTGATTGCATGTGGGGGAGGGGAGAATTAAAAAAAAACAATTAAAAATTAGCCCCAATGTGTATTTACAACATGAATACAATCTATTTACAAGAAACGAAACAAAAAATGTTAGTAATAACACCCCCTCCCGCAATCCTTAAATGTGGCAGAAAAATCAATTAACTGGACTAAATCGATGCGGGACTATAATATAAATCATTCATTCATCCCAAGCACTCACATAGACACACACTCATTCAGACACAACAACAAATACGAAAAACACACGCGAAACGAAAGGCGCCCCGCATCCACCAGCGAACCAACATCACTGACAACCTAACGAAGGATGGGATGGGGAATTAAACTAAAGAAAAATAGGGACAGAAATAAAAGGGGACAATGAGCATACATACCCTAGCTAAATTAAATGAAATGAAGAAACTAAGGATAAAAAAAAAAAAAAAAAAAAAAAACCTAAAAAACTAAAGTATTCTAATTTCGGGCGGGGTTAGCCTATGTTCAACCATAGCGAAGAGTGATATTTATTATATTCTCTACAGAAATGTGGCACAAGGCCAAAAAGGGGATTGGGGAAAGGACGGTCTTCTGTCTTAACTATAACTTAGCTAGCCGCAAACACTGACCCAATCGTACGAACAATATTCCCTACACCAAAACAACACATTCATACGTACCTTTCTTATTACATCCACCATAATACCTGTTTGTCTCTATGAAAAAACTAACTAGTCCCCATATTTACAATTCATTGTCTGTGGTTGGGGAGGGGAATAAAACAACAATTCTAAAAACTAGCCCCAATGAATATTTACAATGTGAACACAAAGAACTATTTACAAGAAACTAAAGAAAAATAAGATTAGTAATAAAACCCCCGACAATCACTAAATGTGGCAGAAACATGGGTTCAATGGCCGAAATCAATGGGGGACTATAATAGTATAAAACATTCATTCATCCCAAGCACTCAAACTGACATGCACTCATTCAGACACAACAACAAATACGAAAAAAACACTCACGCGAAAATGAAAGGCGCCCCGCATCCACCAGCGAACCGACATCACTAACCACCTAACGAGGGATGGGATGGGGAATTAAACTTAAAGAAAAATAGGGACATAAATAAAAGGGTCCAATGAGCATACATACCCTAGCTAAGTTAAATGGAATGAAGAAACTAAGGATACAAAAAAAAAAAAAAAAAAAACTAAAGTAGTCTAATTTCGGGCGGGGTTAGCCTATATTCAACCATAGCGAAAAGCTTATCCGAACAATTAGCATGAAAGTATTTATAGAAAAGTCACAGTGAAGCAACTTTATGGCGATGAGAAAGAGACTGAAGTCAAGACGCCAGAACGGCCAATAATTTTGCTAATTTTGGAGTTTATCAAGAATCTCTAAATATATAGCAGGAGCACGGGACCATACGTGGCAGCAATATTCTAAGCGTGGACAAATAGTATACTTATAGATATGAAAGATAGATTTTGGAGAGAAAAAATTGTCTAGCACGACACATTGAACCAAATTTCTTAGCAGCTGACCTAGAAATGGATTCAATATAGTCTTTACACTTCATGTCAGCCTAGAATATAATGAAAAACACCTGAGTCAGTTCAAACATACATCTTAATCACTCGGGGATGGTGGCGAAATCTGCGTTTGTTTGTCCAGGGCGGATAAGCATAAAAAATATTTGCTGAACTGATATAAAATTCAGCGCAGGTACGAACAGGCTTTAATCTGGAATGTAATAAAAATATCACGCGAAAGATTACTGAAAAACAAAAACACAACAAAAATAAAAAAAATTACTATTTTATATCTGAGAAAGGTTTATCATCTTTTATATCAAGCCAGAGTTATATGCATTTTGGTTACGCCTATATGATTCTAAATGTAATGAGTTTGGTTTGGTTTATTTTGTTTTATGGCATATCAACCTCAATGGGTCATTTAATGCCGACAACTTTTTTCCTGGTAATATTTTTCCTCAAAAATATATAGTTGGTAATATAATTTTTAAAAGTTATTGCTGGTAATATTTTTTTCAAAAACGTATTGCTGTTAACAGTTTTTCTTCTTCAAAAATTTATTACTGGTAATAATTCTTTACAAAGTATTTCTGGTATTAAAACCTAGTTTTACACATTCATAATGATTTTTACCTCAATTTCGGGGTTAATTATTTGCCCATCGCTGGGACCCTAACACCCCGGGTCAGGGTGGGCCTGGGAATACCAGCAATTAAGAGGCCTTGCTGTTGGACGTAGTTTATCGTCTTACTCTGGAAGCGGATGTAGTTTATCGTCATACCTAGGACAGTAAATCTAATGAGTTCTCATCACATATTGGAAAACGTTGATAAAAAAGGCCAATGTTCTCTTAATGTATAACTGAGATATATACACGAGTTATATGCCTCTTGCTTTTATGCATTACGGGACTATAAATAGTAAAATTACTGGATAGATTTTTCTGAAATTTAGAACACAAATCGGAAGTGTGCGATCAAAATCTTGGAATCATATTGTTGAGCGGTCCTCCCCTTTTTACACAAATGGACTCACCCAGTATATACATATACTACTGTTACGGGAAGACCCGACAGAACAAGACCGAAACAGGAGGAGGAGTGAAAGGTTGTAGGTAACCGGAAGAGTGAGAGTAAGATAACAGACAGACAGACAAACAGAACGAACGTAGCGAGCAAGAGTCACCGTGAGCAAGCACGTAGACTCAGTAAGAAGTCATACAGCGATACTTCAATACCAAAGACCGTATAGATATTTTGCTACTAACCCGTATTCCTGGAACTACTAACCTGCATTACCAGTTTGTATTATTCATTGAATACATGTTTTTCATATATACATTCTTGGCGTTTGTTATTTCATCTCGGAATCCACAACATATAGGAAATTATTTTTGAAAGTAATGTTATCTTAACGTGTAGTAGAAGAATACAAAATATTAGTATGAGAGAGAGCAAAACAAACTGGATTATCTGTGAGTTCACCGATTACACCCCAAGCAAGGCAATAAAGTTACTACGACACAAGGGGCTACTGGATATGGAAGAATCAGAAAATAAATTTTACTAGGGAGAAAGAACAAAAGAAAAGTAATCAGGACAGTAGAAATCGATCGACATTGCATTTATATTTTTGAAGATTAAAGTTGGCTGGAAAGCATGGAGCCAGAAGAATGTCCCACGAGCGAGAAGTGCGAGAATAAGAACTGTTAGCATAGAACGTAGGGTTACATCAAGCCAACTCAACTGGATATTGGCGAGACATCGTCACCAGTCGAGTACATGTTTTTAAACACCATTTTTTAAACATAATGAGAACTCGTAACGTATTGGGAACTTTTTCTGAAAAACAACAATGCTGTTTTAACGTATATTTGAGAAATATACGGTTATCATCAGCTATGATATACACGAGTTATTTGATGCTTATTATTACTCGTTACGAGATAATAAACAGCAAAATTCCTGGATGAGCAGAGTTGGAATTTATTCGCGGTAAAGATGAAAATGGTGAAATTGACATAGCACAAAAAACAGAACAACAGCAAAAAAAAAACAATAGCATAATGATTTATGAAATACGAAACTCCTCAGATATTAGAAATTTATATTTAAATCGAAACTCAGGAAAATTGTAAGAAATGTAGAACAATAAACAAAAATCCTTAAAAATGTTGTATATTGAATATATAAGAATTGGTATCAAATGCAGATCAAATATGGAACAGAATCTGACATAACGATAGGATAAAAAAAACAAATAGAAAACGTTTATAAATCTTATTTGTTTCACTTTTATTAAGATTTATTTTTAACATTTTTATTTTTAACATTTTATTAGGCAACATTACTTATTTTGGTTTGGTTTGGTTGGTTTTACGGCATATCAACCACAATGGATTATTTAAAGCCGACAAAATTTTTATTGTAGGTAATTTTTTTCTAAAAATGTATTGCTGGTAAGATTTTTCCTTCAAAAATCTATTGCTGATAATATTTTTTTTCTTTCAAAAATCTATTGCTGGTAATATTTTTTTCCTTCAAAAATCTATTTCTGGTAATATTTTTCTTTCAAAAATCTATTGCTGGTAAAAAAATTTTCTATCAAAAATCTATTGCTGGTAATACTTTTTTCTTTCAAAAATCTATTGCTGGTAACATTTTTTCTATCAAAAATCTATTGCTGATAATATTTTTTTTCTTTCAAAAATCTATTGCTGGTAATATTTTTTTCCTTCAAAAATCTATTTCTGGTAATATTTTTCTTTCAAAGATCTATTGCTAGTAAAAAAATTTTCTATCAAAAATCTATTGCTGGTAATACTTTTTTCTTTCAAAAATCTATTGCTGGTAACATTTTTTCTATCAAAAATCTATTGCTGGTAATATTTTTTTCTTTCAAAAATCTATTGCTGGTAATATTTTTTTCCTTCAAAAATCTATTGCTGGTAATATTTTTTTCTTTCAAAAATCTGTTGCTGGTAATATTTTACTCTACTTGTTTCGGTTAGAGACAAATGTTGGTCGTTTATATCTGAACCTAGAAGCATTTTTTTGGTTGTAAATCCTGAAGAGGTGGAATCGAACCTAAGACGCCCAGTTATAAGACCGGAATGGTCTTGGCGTCACACCCCATAGAAGTAGACTCGCCCGCTTACACGAGAGGCGAGTGGGCTACTTAAACAAGACATTTTACGGCAACGAGTATCTAGGCAGATACACGTCGTTTTTTTGTCCAGCATCAGTTGTTGAGATAAGTCTTTGAAGATTGGAGTATTTTTTCTAACTCTTTTGTTTAAACCCTTTCTTACATTTTTCAGCTTGGTTTTTGTGTTTGTATATTTTTTCAGTTTGTATATTTTGTGTTTGTATTTTTTTTCAGTTTCTATATTTTGTGTTTGTATATTTTACATTTGGTTTTTTGCCAAGACCCCCCCCTCTTTTCTTTATTCATTAATTTTGTTTCTGTTTGTTTGTTTTGCTTATTATTGGCACCGGATCTCGGTCTGGTTTTCTTTAGTTGATTTCGTTTTTGAATACTTTTGTGGGAAAAAATTATTACGTGATTGTGGATTCTTCCAAAAAAAGAAGAAAACAAAAAACAAAACGAATCGGTTCCTCCGTCATAATAGTTTACTGTTATGGCGGAGTCAAAACTCAAACAATACACCGGACACGCAACCACCGGTGACAAAGGAAAAAAACGGCCTGGAACGAAAATAGGCCGAAAAAAAGATGCGAACTATTATGCAGAATTGAGAATTAAAAACGAGGAATTCATCAAAAAAATGAAATCCTCACTACAGAAGAAGCATTAAACGCAATAGATGTGAGAACTATATCCCTGCTGACAGCCGATATTAAGAATCGGAACTTAATCGGTGTCAGTAGGGAAACGATGGAAGAAACCATTAAGAATCTCAACATTGTTCCGAAAATCCTGGCAAGAAGGTCAAGGGCAATGTGGGATTTACTAATGTCCTCAGAAGAAGAAGCCCAAAAACTGGCCGGCTGTGTGCTGACATCAAAAACTCTTAGATTACAAACAGAATATATGGGCACCAGGAGAACAAACGTCACGGTGCATGGGGTGCCCGTACACGTCTCTGACGACCAGATAGGGGCATTTTTCGCCCAATATGGAAGTGTGGAGAAAGTGTCAGCAGTTACGAGTAAGACGGGAATCGCGACAGGAGACGTAATTGTAGAAATAACCCTGAACCAAAAAAATTTCAAAGAGGTTCCTAATGTCATCCTGTGTCGCGACAGACGCATGCTGGTGGTGGTGGAGGGGCGTAAGCCTTACTGCTGGGTATGTGGGGTGCTGGGACACATGGCTAAGGCGTGTCCCGGCAAGAAGGTGACCCCGCAACCCTCGCAAGTGACATTAACAACGCCCACTGAACCCAGCAAGACCCCAGGAGAATGGAAGGAAGTAGTTAACAAGGGACGTAAACAAAAACGGGTCCCGCGTCTCCGCAAAAGGAGGTCCCACAGAAACAGCAAAAGCAGCAGCAACAACCGTCCAAGAAGAATTCAGCGCAGCAGCAGCAGCAACAGCAACAGATCCAACAGACTCCAAAAAGTCCTGTGAAAGACGACAGCATGGAAGTGGAGGAAAGACCTCCAGCCCGGGCCTCTTCCTTAAAAAGGAGCCGGGAGGAAGAGGACGAAGAGGAGGAACCGCCCAAGCAGAAACACTCGGAACCAAGCAGTGAGAAAAAAATTAACTCTGCCCCTGCTTCTCCAGCAAAAGAAGTAAAAGACACCACTGCTGAGAGGAGTCGCCCCCCTTCCCTTTCTCGTGTTCCACTCCCACCCAGCACGCCCACACCTCCTCAAACTCCGACTCCTTCAGCTCCTAATGTATCAACTCCCCAAACTTCCCAAACTTCCCAACCTTCCCCTTCTTCATCTGCTCCCACCCCACCACCCCCGGATAAGGGGAAAAAGAAAAAAAGACTCTTTAGCAAAGTGGAGGATATTTGCAAGGTTGATAAGGGGGAATTGGACAAAAACGTCTCCTCCCGCAAAAAATCCCTATTGGGCCCTTTACTTAAGTTGACCTCGGTCGACGGCAAGTCTGTAGAAGACCCAAGAAACTTCCCGAAAGCTCCTGGGGTTATAGCCCTCATTAGGGACACGGGAAAGCAAATTAAAGTGTGGACTCACCTCTTCGAAGCCCGAGAGGCATTTCCTGGTATAAGAGTAGTTGAACTCGGGTCTGATGACTTGATTAAGCTACATTGTTTTTGTTCGGCGAGGGTCCCCATTCGTCTCCATCCCTCGTTATATAGAGCTTTAAAACTAACATACCCAACGGACGTTGGCGGAATTGTCCCGGATGGTCGGATGACGACAGAGTTGGGCACGGGAAGCCTGGGACAATCCGTCGGGGTCCTTTCACCCTCAGATTTCCGCCCTGTATGTGAATAGGTTTTTGCGCTTATTCTTCTCTTTTTTGCAGGCCTAAAAATGGAAACCAAGTTAGCGACTCTGAATGTGAGGGGCTTAAGGGATCGGGGTAAGGCTGCCCGCCTGCTCCGGGACCTTCTGTCCCTGGATGTGGATGTCGCCGCGATCGAAGAGACCCACTTTGTTTGCAGTGCCGATGCGTGTGTGCTGGAGGATGACTTTGTTGTCTATTCAGCATATGGGGACCGGTTTGCCAGAGGAGTTTCTTTGCTTGTCAGACGGACTCTTGATGCGAAGGTGGACCTTGTGCATACCGATGCCGAGGGCCGGTTGATCGTGGCCGATATTGCCGTGAAAAGTGGTTCGTTCCGAGTCGTTGCGGTTTATGCGCCCAATGACCAGGAGGAGCGGGTCTCGTTTTTTCGGCGGTTGGGGCCGTTCCTGGTTGATTCAACGCGCCTAGTTTTAATGGGGGACTGGAATGCCGTTCTGGACCCCGACTTAGACAGGGGGGGGTGCTAGTGGGGAGAAGGGACGATCGTAGCCTGGTTGATCTGATCGACGATTATGGTCTCGTCGATAGATACCGGGTCGATCATCCCGGGGGGAACATGTGGACGTGGGCTCTTAGTTGGCCTTCTGACAAGGTGGTTAGCTACCTTGACAGAATGTTAGTTAGAAGAGCCGACATAGATCTGCTAGATTGCCCTACGTTCCACTGGGTAGGCTACACGGACCACAAACTCGTTTGTGCCCGTGTAGCGTTAGATCATAGGCCTAGAATGGCTGGCTACTGGAAGTTCAATCTGTCTTTACTGGACAGGCAGGACTTCCGGGAGCAGCTAACTAGATTAGTGCAGCGGGAATTAGTGGGGGCGGTTATCGGGAATAAGTGGTGGGAACGCCTTAAGTCTAGGATTAGGTCTTTCACCACTGATTTCAGCAAACGGCTCGCTCTAGATAGAGCTGAAAAGGTGAAGACACTTAAAGCTAGTTACACCCGGGCGGTGGCTGGGGGGATCCCCTAGAGATAGCCTCAGCTAGGGCGGCCCTGGATCGTTTGAATAGCGAGCGGTACATGGGCCAGGTAATTAGACATAAGTTAAGTAAGATGTCTTCCGAAGCTGTGAACTTGGGCGCAGATCTGCGCAGGGAAGAGGTCCGTCGAGGTGGCGATCGTTTCATTCGTGAAGTCAAATCCCCGGAGGGGCACACTCTTCGGGCCACTGACGACATGTGCGAGGCGTTTCGGCGCCATTTCGGGAACCGGTTTACCAAGGAGCCTGGTCTCCGTGAGGAGGAGTTTCGCAGCTATTTGGCTGACTTTCCTCGGCTTTCGCCGACTGAAGCGGCTAGCTGCGAGGGAGAGATTACGGAGGGCGAAGTCTACGTGGTTTTGAAGAAGGTCGGCAGAGGCAAGTCGCCCGGTCTGGATGGTTTGCCCTATGAATTGTACTTGAGGCTGTCGCACATCTTTGTTCCGATTTTGACAGCAGTGTTCAACAACTGGTTTCGGTCGGGGTCCATCCCCAATCGGATTACCAGGGGCGTGATCACTCTGTTGAAAAAAGGGCAAAGGTGGTGGGGGGAACCTAGATGATTATAGGCCCATAACTCTGCTAAACACAGAGTTAAAGATTATGGCCAAGATCCTGCAGGAGCGTTTGCAGTCAGTTGCCGAGTCTCTGTTGGGACCTGAGCAGACTTGTTCTGTGAGGGGCCGAACAATTCAGAGCAACCTGCATCTGATCCGCACGATCATAGAGGGTGTAAAAGACGACGAAGAAGCCGCGCTGATCAATTTGGATCAGTCCAAGGCATTTGATAGGGTTGACCATCGCTACCTTGCTACTGTCCTGCAGGCCGCTGGATTCGAAGCCAACTTCTGCCGCTGGATTAGCCTCCTGTATCGCTCCCCCAGTGCTGTGGTACAGGTGAACGGAAGGTTGTCGGACGCGTTCGTGCTGTCTAGGTCGGTTCGTCAGGGTTGTCCGCTGTCGCCTCTCCTTTATGCTTTGGCGTTGGAGCCTCTCCTTCGCCGGCTGAAGGACGAGACCGGCAGTCCGGCCCTACGTGGAATTGCCGTGCCTGGAGGGTCTCGAGCCAGGGTTTCCGCGTACGCCGATGACGTATCTGCTTTCGTGTCGTCCCGCAGCGACATTGAGGCGGTACAGAAGGCGCTTGATCGGTACGAGAAGGTGACAGGGGCCAAGATAAACCGCGACAAGTCGTCCGGCTTGCGGTTAGGTGCCTGGAAGGGGTCGATCTTCCGGGCCGCTTCGGTTGGACGGACGGTCCTGTCCGCATTCTTGGAGTGTGGTTTGGGCCCGACCTCCAGCTGGAGAAGAATTGGTCTGAAGTACGTGCAAAGGTCGATTCTGCCGGTCAGACTTGGAATCGACGGCGGTTGTCCGTGAAGGGCAGGGCGGAGGTGTGTGTTACATACATTTTCCCCTGATTCTTTATCGGTTGTCCGTACTTCCTCTCTGTAAAGACCGCAGGAAGGTGCTCGAGCGATCGCTATCCTCCATTTTATGGAGGGGACGCGTGAACAGGGTCGACAGACGAGTCTGCACCAAACGTCCGTGTCATGGGGGCTGGGAATGCCGCACCTTATGAGTCACATCCGTGCCTCTAGGTTGGCTTTCCTACGCCGCGCATTGACTAGGGAGATCCGATTCTGGAGGGGATTGTTAGGGACGCCTTCCCTAGCCTTACTATCAGTCCCCCCATCTCGAGGGCCGAGCGCCGTTGTAGGCTCCGGGATGAGTCGGATTTCATCCACGAGTGTCGGTTGGCCTTGAGGGCCATTCCCCGGTCCAGTGACCTTTCACGGCCTAGGAAGGTCTTCTATCGTGGTTTAGTGGAGGGTCGCGCGAAGGATAAACTACGTGATACGCTCGGCTTGTCGGAGGAGGAGTATCGCTCCTATTGGTCTTGGGCGCCAGCGGCGGATTACCTCAGTAACCCTGAGTTTTCGCTTACCTGGCGATTGGCTCGGAATCGGCTGCCTCTCAATGACAAGGCTTTCATATGGGGTTTGGCGGATTTGCCAGACTGTGAACGGTGTGGTCTTGGTTTAGAAGAAACGGCTGCGCACGCCTTCTACCATTGCCCCCGGGTCCGCCCCTTATGGGACCATGTCGGCGAGCTGACGGCTCGTCTCGCTCCCGAACAGCTAGTGTCCATGGATCGCGCATACGCGTGTGACAATGTGTCGCCCCGTATTCCGGGGAGAAACGAATGGTGTTTCTGATGCTGATGGCCACGGCTCGAATGGTGATTTGGACGACGCGAATGGAGGAAGTCTTGCGGGGCAACCGTCTTTCTTATCAGCATCTAATCCAATTCTTTGAGCATCAGCTCAAGATGAAGATTAGATCTGATAGAAAACGATTGCATTCGACAGTCTTCAGCGAAAGGTGGGTAAAAGTAGCAAGCCTGGTTCGTGTGACCGGGGCTAGCCTTGATTTTTTTTTTTTTAAGTCAACCTATAGCACATCGGGGTGGCTTCCTGTGGAACCCTCCCCTTGGTTAGGTTAGACAAGCTTCAGTGTACCTAGTTAATGTGAGTAAGTGTTGTTCCTGGCCTGTATCCCGGCTGCTCTTTGGTTATGGTCCAAGTCGAGATTCCCAACCTCCCCAGTTTGTTTTGGTCCTCTTTTATCTTGACTGGGTCAGTTTTATATTACCCATTCCGGCATAATATTTTATCCTTTCCCACTCCCTTAGCGAGAGCGCTTCTTGATTTTGTCCTCTGGGCAGAATACAGCGGCCTCTCTGTTTTGAGGGTTGGACGGTCCCTACTAACATACGTTATGTTTATTTTGTATTTTGTGTATATTTTTAGTTATTTTCGGGGTTCATCTCCTCCCTCTCATTGTATCATTATTAGATTTTTATGTATAGAATATTTTCATCATCCAATTTTTTATGGTTTGGGGCGCGTTTTGGTAGGTCCCCTTGTGAGAATCTGGTATTATGGTGCATGAAGGATTGAGTGGTGATGGACATGTTCTTGTGGTGAATGGGTTAATTGTAACGTATGAATGGGTCGTGAATCAGATTAGCTAGGTATAAGATAGTTAGTGAAGACCAGCCTACACCCCCTCCCATTTCGGCCTTGTGCCACAATTATGTATTTTTACATAATAAATATCCTAGGCAGATACACGTCGTCTCGCTGCTACCTTACATGGCGTCGCCGATATAGGAAACCTGCTACAAACAACGTTGGAATATGGACGAACAAACACAGCAGACATTACTTCGACAGCTCATCGAGCTACAGCAAGAGATCATCGCCCTGCGAAGAGACGGAGGACAGCCGAGAAAGTCACTTACAAGGAGACCCGACAGACCTAATATAGAACCGGACTCAAGTGATGGTGACTGGGCGATATTCATTGATTCCTGGAATAGATACAAGGAGATGTGTGGGTTGACGGAGCCAACAGCGTTAAGAAACGAGCTGAGAACGGCCTGTGCCCCAGAAGTGAACAGGCTGTTGTTCGATATGGTAGGAGCAGAAGTACTAAACTCCGTCACGGAGGAAGAGCTGTTACGACACATAAAGCTCGTAGCCGTCAGAAGCCTACACAAAGAAGTGTACCGGCAAGAATTCCACTCCGTAAGGCAGAAAGAGGGGAATCGATTACGGACTTCGTGGCACGACTTCGATCAGTCGCAAAATTCTGCGACTTTTCAGTGACTTGTCCGAACGGGATAGGATGCGGTCGGAAAGTCAGCTACTCCAACGATATGGTAGCAGGACAAATGGTGGCTGGGCTGGCAAACCTGGAGCATCAAAGCAAGGTGTTGTCTGAGGCTGCGACACTTACGACACTGGAAGAAAATTCAACAGGCTTGTCAGCCTAGAGACCACGGACAAGTCTACACCCCATCTCCATAGTAATGTATACCCTACTACAACGAGCACACAGAGATCGGGCCGCAGGCAGCGGCCTCGGGAGAACCAGACCGTATCAACCCTGAGAGACACTGAACCCTGTAAATGGTGTGGGAAGAGCTCACACCCTGACGGCTCGAATGAACGAAGGGGTTGCCCAGCAGCAAAGATGACTTGTCACAATTGCGGCTTAACCGGACATTTAAAAGGGGTTTGCAGGAAACCGAAGCAGGGGTCCAGCAACAAATCTACAGCGGGTGTGGTCGGAGCAGAATCCAGAACTCTCACCACCCAAAGACACAAGAAGGGTCGTAACCGGATGATCGTCCAAGATGGACAAGTGAAAAGGAGAGGTGAAATCAACCTGACAAAACCAAAGGCCGTGCCGCACCTGATTTGGAACAAAAGTAAGTTCCGAAGAGGTACTCCTGATCCAGCACCAACCCTGATGGTAGAGATAACTCTGATTCCAGAGGCCCATGCGGAATTCGGGCACATATCCATAGGACAAGCTGGCCTCCATACTCACCGGATCGAGGCGATCGCAGACACTGGGGCACAGACATGCTCTAGCGGACCAGAAATCCAAAAATTCTGAAGTGTCCAGACAAATGTCTAGTACCGACTAGTCACCGAATTCGGGGAATCACGGATAACCTACTAAACATAAAAGGCGTGATATTCGCTAAAGTCAGAGTAGGATCGCGGGAAACACGTCAGATTATATATGTATCAAAAAATACATCAGATTTCTGCCTGTCCGAGTCGGCCCTAAAAGACCTTGGTCTGGTGCCAGATAACTTTCCAGACCCAACTTCCCAGCAGAACGTGGCAACTAGCGACGGCGGAAAGGCACCATGTGGGTGCCCACAAAGAACTAATGTCCCACCTAAGCCGGACAGTATCCCTTTCGCTCCTATGGAAGAAAACAGACCCCGATTGGAACGATGGATGAAGGAGCATTTTGAGTCCAGTGCATTCAATGTATGCCCACATCAACGGCTGCAGGCGATGGAAGGAAAACCCATGGACATCACGTTCATCCAGGGGGCCAAACCCTCAGCTGTCCACACCCCAATCCCGGTCCCACACCATTGGAAGAAAAGAGTCAAGGAGGATCTCGACCGAGACGTGGCATTGGGCATCATAGAACCTGTACCAGTGGGTACACCTACAACATGGTGCTCTAGAATGGTGGTTGCACCGAAAAGGACGGGTCACTGAGGCGTACGGTGGACCTACAGAAGCTCAACACCGCTACCCTACGAGAAACCCATCATACACCGTCTCCTTTCAATCAGGCATCGCTGGTGCCTGCGAAAACTAGAAAAACCGTTTTGGATGCATGGAATGGCTATCATAGCCTAACCCCTCTCCATCGGCAAGAGATGCAACTACCTTCATCACGGAATGGGGTAGATACCGTTATCTTCGGGCACCACAAGGATTCCAAGCGTCAGGAGACGCATATACACGCAGGTTCGACAATATTACTGTAGATATGACCAGGAAAACAAGATGTATTGACGATACGATACTATGGGACAACTCTATTGAATCATCATTTTGGCATACTATAGAGTACATAAATAACTGCAGCAAAATGGTATCGTATTCAACCCCCAGAAATTTCACTTCGCGGAAAAAGAGGTGGAATTTGCCGGGTTCTTGATAACAGAAGACGGGATAAAACCCACCAAAAAAATGACTGAAACAATACGGAATTTCCCGACACAAAAAAATATAACTGACATAAGATCCTGGTTTGGAATGGTAAACCAGGTAGCCTACGCTTTTTCTCAGGCCGAGGTAATGGCCCCGTTCCGGGAGCTGCTAAAGACAAAAATCGGAAGTTCTACTGGGACAGCACACTCGATCGAATCTTCGAAGAGTCGAAAAGAAGGATCACAGAAGAAATCGAGAACGGTGTAAGAACCTTCGAAGTGAATAGGCCAACTTGTTTGTCGACGGACTTCAGCAAAACAGGCTTAGGATATTTTCTTTTCCAGAAGCACTGCAACTGTGCCACCGAAGCTGGACCGAAGTGTGGTGAGGACCACTGGAAGTTAATCCTGGCCGGCTCCCGATTCACTAATGACGCAGAGTCCCGATATGCACCAGTGGAAGGAGAAGCATTGGCATTAGTCTACGGACTGGAAGCATGCCGGATGTTCGTTTTGGGGTGCCCAGAGCTGTTAGTCACCGTGGACCATAAGCCCCTGGTGAAGATCTTCTCGGACAAAGCTCTGGAGGACATAAAGAACCCAAGACTGTTTAACTTCAAAGAACGGTCCTTGATGTACAAATTTCGAATAAAGCATCTCCTGGCAAACTCAATGCGGCACCAGACTGTACATCGAGATGCCCAGTGGCGTTAAGCCAGGAGGAAGCAAACGAAAAGGACATCGCACAAACTATGGATAGCGCCATAAGAGCGTCATTTAACTCCACCTGTGAGCAGGACCCTAAATTAAGAGCAATAACATGGGACAGGATTGTGGCTGCAGCTGCTACTGACGAGGAATGCCGTTCCCTCGCCGAATTCATACAAAATGGCTTCCCTAATTCTCGGCATGAACTGCCGGAGACAATTCGCCGGTTTTGGCATATGAAAGAGGAGTTATATTGCTTGGAAGGGGTGACGATAATGGAAAATAAAATCCTCATACCCAGAAAGCTACGTGCGGAGGTACTGGAATCGCTCCATTCAGCGCATCAGGGCGTCAATGGAATGTTGGCAAACGCTAGACAGCGGCTGTTTTGGCCAGGACTGGACGCGAGCATTCGTCAAACCCGGGCCCAGTGCAAAGTATGCAACGTAATAGCTCCATCACAACCCAAGGAACCCCTAATGCCGCCCTCGAACCCCGAGTTCCCATTTCAGAAGACTGTGACGGACTTCTTCGATTTACGAGGAAGAACTATCTAGTATATGCAGATAGATACACCGGATGGGTAGAAGTCACTCTGATGTCGTCCGGGAATGCCAAGGCCACATGTGACGCCCTACGAAACTGGTTCTGCACGTATGGCGTACCGGAGGAACTTTCAACCGATGGCGGACCACCGTTTGACTCCAGTGAATTTAACCGGTTCCTAGATAATTGGGGCATAAGGAAACGAACATCATCGGCATATTACCCTCAAAGCAACGGGAGAGCAGAACTGGCAGTTAAAACGGCTAAAAGGATACTTGTTGATAGCACGGACAGTTGCGGTCGCCTATGCCATGACCAGGCAGCTAGGTCCCTACTGACTCATCGCAACACCCCGGTACGAGACCTACATATGTCTCCAGCGATGATGCTCTACGGTCGTGTGATAAAGGACCATCTCCCAGCGCTCCAGGACCGATATCGAATCCACAAACGCTGGAGAGAAATCAGTCATTATAGGGAAACAGCGATGGCAAAAAAGACACTTAAGGAATGAAAGAGGATACAATCTAAAAAGTCACCCACTTCAGGAACTGAAAATCGGGGAAACGGTGCAGATACAGAACCAAGTTGGTCCATACCCGCGCCGATGGGCAAAGACAGGAAGGGTGGTGGAAACACTGGGTAACCGGCAGTATAATGTACGCATGGATGGGAGTAACCGGGTAACCCGTCGCAATCGCAGATTCCTCCGAAAAATAAACCCAGTAGTAGATACTCCTTGCCACTCGATACCTGAGGTACCCCTAGGAATGTTGGATACCATAGACAACCCAACAGGGCCCGAAATACCGGGAGAATGGTCCACCACTGATATGGATCAAAACCAGCCCGAAACATCCGACACTCTACCAGAACCGATGGAGGTAGATGACACAGCATCCCCTGGAATGATGGAGGTTGAGGAAGACCAACCGGTGCGTCGTAGCAGAAGGGTGACGCGACCACCCAGGAACCTATCCCCACAGACGTGGGGCACGTCGCACGACTACTCCAGAGCTTCAAAACATTGGACCACAACGCGAGTATCTTGTGGCCCCGGAAGGAGGGGCGTGTAGAGGTGGAATCGAACCTAAGACGCCCAGTTATAAGACCGGAATGGTCTTGGCGTCACACCCCATAGAAGTAGACTCGCCCGCTTACACGAGAGGGAGAGTGGGCTACTTAAACAAGACATTTACGGCAACGAGTATCTAGGCAGATACACGTCGTCTCGCTGCTACCGCCATACTTTCGGCCTTGTGCCAGATCTAAGCTACGCTTAGAAAATCATTTTAGGCACCGCGAGGCGGTGTCATGGTTAGCAAGCTTGTCTCGCTGACACAATTACGACTGAGTAGTGAGTTCGATCCTCACTTTCTGCCCCATACTTTCGGCCTTGAGCCACATCTAAACTACGTTTGGAAAATCGCTGTGAGAGATGAGTCTATAGTCATTTACATAGTTTATGGTTCGGTTAATATATGTAATTTTAATTGTTTCGGGAATATACGTAGTTTTCATTTGAAATCATAAGCATTTATTCCGTTCGGGGATAGTCAAGTATTGGTTATTTATATTTGAGCCTATAAGCATCTAATTGGTTCAGGGATAAGTAAATATTGGTTGTTTATATTTGAGTTTATAAGCAGTACATTGGTTCGAGGATATGTAAATACTGTTTTTTTTTTATTTGAGTTCATAAACATTGACCCTGGGCACTTCGACGCAGTGTAATTGTTAACGGGCTTGTCTCGTTAGATCAACTACGGCAGGGTTGTGTATTCGATTCACACTGGGCGCTCCTTAATTTAGATTTTGTTCCTTAACTAAACTATGCTTAGTAAATCACTGTCTTGGTTCGGGGCTATGTAAATATAGGTCGTTTTTCTTTGAGCATATAAGCATTTACTTGGTTCAGGGAGAAGTAAATATTACACTATTTACATTATTCGGACTATTGTTCTCGCATTTGTTGCCATATTTATAACAACGTTTCGGCAGTTGTACGCTCCGGTCTTCTTCAGGTGGTTGGAATGTCGAACTAAACCCTTTATTTCGTTCAGTTCGACATTCAAACCACCTGAACAATGCCGAAACGTTGTGATAAATATGGCGAAAAAGATGAGGACAATAGTCCGAATAATGTAAATAGTGTACATAATAACTCATCTCAGAAATATAGACAGATACTGAAAGGCCGAAATGTTGTAATAAATATGGCGAAAAAGATGAGGACAATAGTCCGAATAATGTAAATAGTGTACATAATACCTCATCTCGGAAATATAGACAGATATTGAAAGGGCGAAACGTTGTGATGAATATGGCGAAAAAGATGAGGACAATAGTCCGAATAATGTAAATAGTGTACATAATACCTCATCTCAGAAATATAGACAGATACTACTATATATTAGTCTTCTATATGCATTGACATAGTATGTGGGTTCTTATTCTACACCTTTGTGCAAATTAATTGAAACAAAGCAAATATTTCCGTTATTATTTACTTCTTTTTCGTATTTTCCAATGAAACATGACCCAGTGCACATATTAGTATTTAGTATGTCCATTCCCACGAAATCTTCCCTTGCAGATTGACCATAGATTCTCGATTGGATTTAAATCAGGAAAGTTTCTTAGCCAGACGATACTACTTTGATTTGCTAATTGGCAAGGCTTGCAATTGAGTTCGTGCAGCGTTACACTTTTCGCACGCTTTCTTGGAGTAATGTCCATCGCAGACAATGGCCGTAGGACAACTAATCGACACTTGAGACAGTAGTGTATGGGCGTGATGAAAATCTGATGCAATTACGAATGACGCAATATTTTTAAAGGCCAAAGAAATTTCCTCATACACTCCAAAAATAGATTCATATTATTGCACACCACTTCAAATGACTTCCCAGGAAAAAATAGAAATCGATTACACCCTGTCACTCCAGTGGGTCTAAAACTGACCAAATGGTGAAAGAAAGGAAACTAAAATGGTTGTTTCAATTACTTTGCACACGGGTGTAGTCCTTATTGTAAAGACAGACTTCATTTTGAGTAACTAAGTAATTTTGTTATAAAACCTATCAACAAAACAATTCCTTTACAAAATCACAAAAGACCAACTTGGAAATAAATTAAAAAACATAGTTGCTTTAAATATTGACTTTTGAATCAATTTTTGAATTAATGTGGAACTGCTAAGTCGGGCGTGATATAAGACACACCCTGGTTGATATAATTGATGAATCTTTATATATTTTACAATTTTTAATGTAAGCTTCACTCCCTAGGGGTCCGCGCTTCTAGACAATACTAAGGAATGGGGCTAGATGCAATCCATGGCCCTTAAGGCGTCCCAAATGAGGAGGTGCGGAGGGCGCTTGAGCAATTTTTAACTCTTGGTTCGTGTACGCGCGATCTGCTACAATATGTCGGCCTTCGGTCACATTTTGTACAAAGTGAGCGTACAAATACTTTTGAAAAAATAATTTTACCCCGGGCAAGGCAATAAAGTCACTAAGACGCAACGGATTACTGGGTGTTACAAAATATGTGAAAAACAAAGAAACACTATTAAGGAGAGAGAAAAATAGATGAACAAAGATTAAGAAGACAGAAAAAAAAACTATTGATATTGGGTGTAAATTTTTGTCTGGGAAGCAAGAGACCAGGAGAGAATTCCACAAGCATTTGTAGCTTTGACTAAATTTCGTCTTTTTGTTATTTCTCCTGAATCTTGTTCTGTTATCCATTTACTCAAGATACCTAAGTATGTGATGCGTTGCTTTCCTCTGCCCCTCTTGCCATTGATCTGTTTCAGAGTTTCGAAGCCCTCTTTCCCCATTATGTGTCCCAGGAATTTCAACTGTTTCTTCCTGTTGTGGATTATGTTTCCTTTTTACTTCCATTTTCCCTAAAACTTTATCGTTGCCAACATATTCCGTAATTGGTATCCTCAGCACATATCTGTGTACTAAGCTTTAATTCTGTGTACCATTGAGGAAATTTCATCAGAACAGTTACCATGAAAGTATGTATAGAAAAAGCACGGGGAAGCTACTTTACAGCGATGCGAAAGTTACTAAAGGCGAGATGCCAGGTCAGGATCAATAACATTGCAGATTCTTCTTTGTATTTCATCAAGAATACAACGATAATACTGTCTTCATCTATGTTCTCAGGCATACAAACAAACACACACAAAACCATACTTATATATATTCAATTATTTCTGAAATTTTCCAAGCGGACACACGGACCAACTTTGAGTTTTATATATTATATTTATATGTCCAATGTGTATATGATTATGTGTTTTCACTTTAGGTAATATGTTTAATGCATTTGGTTATACCTTTCTGAAAAGAAGCTTAAATGACAGGAGAAACTGTTAAAAAACTATAAATATACAATCTGAATTGAAAAATTCAGATTCGTTAACATCGGAAACCACTGAGTCGATATTACGCGCATGCGTATCTCAAGCGGAAACGCGACTGAATAAATAACGCCCTCGTAACGGAAGCCATTAGTGACGGCCGGCCATATTTCTTGCCACTTGACGTATTCGAAAATGGACTCTTATTTTCCCCAAGAATCGAATTTATTTCATTATTTATTTTTATTTCATTTCATTTTATCTTTTGTCTTTTATTTATTTTTTGTGAAGTATTGATTTAAGAGAAATTTGTGAGAATAGAAGGAATGAATATAACTCCTAAAAACGAAGTGATGGGATATTTTTCCTTTTCTTATACATTGAATTTTTAAACAAATAAGCCGAGAAGATGGTGGATGAATTGACAGAGTCGAAGAAAGGAATTAGGAAAATATTTCCAAAGAAAAAATGAATAGCAAACAAGAATTTAGTCATTTCTTTACAGAAATACAAAATAGACATGATAAATTATTAGAAGTTAATGCAAAAGTTACTAGCATTATCTTTCACATCGATAGGCAAATGTGAGAAATATCTTTGGAGTTTAATCAACAATTTGCCTGTACAAACTGTCAACTCTATGCCGTTTACAAACCTCTAATAAAATTCAGAAGCTAACGATATGCCTAAGAACATTCTTAGGTCATTAGTAAATATATATATCTGCAGACAATTGCACGGTTTATGGGTGTGCCTCTAAAAACATTGCCAGGATGTGGCAGCTGATCTTTCCGTTAACCTAACTCTCACAGCTTGATGAGACGGTTTTATATTTTTCAACATCATCAAAGCCAATCTAGTAACGTTCCATCATTATCTAGTAGGCCTAAATTTACTTCAGCCTTTATGGGCAGTTGTGCGTCATAAATTTACTTCAGCCTTTATGGGCAGTGTGCGTCATAAAACTCTTTGCTTAGAAAGTCTATTGGGACGAAACCTCATTCCAGACCTGAAGTGGAACTAGTATATTCGTATCATCGGTAAGGATGCTGGAAAAATAGTCGGTTCCTTGTACCACCTCTCTTATTATCGGAAACGATTACGTGGCCTTTTGGGTGATGAATTTTATTCTACTCTACAACCACTTTCCCACAGGCGAAACGTTGCGGAGCCTTTCGTTATTCTAGGGCTACATTATCTAGTTCCACCAATTTAGATCTTCACAGTAGGGACTCGCTATGCTCTATACACGGAGTTAACCCATCCTCTTTACGTATTTCTTTGTTAATATAGTATGGAGATACATCTGAGTCTGAAGAAGTCATGTTTAGGTCTCCAGATTCAAACGGGCCGGATTCATCTATGTCTTCACGAATGTGAAACAGCGAGCGTTGGGTTTTCCCAATTTGAGGACTGCTAGCTGGAGTTTCTTTCTATATCTGGAAAAGATATATTCTCCAAAAGAAACGAAACCATGGACTTGTAAGCTTCAGTCGGAAGGATTTAGCCTCTGTCACGGCTCGGGATAAAGACAGCAACATTTCAGATTAGCTGCTGTAAAATACAGAATTTGATGCCGCTTTCGTCACTGTATATTTTCTAGTTTGGGATGAAGAGCTGCCTTCCAAACACCTACTAGTACTAATAGGTGTTTGGAAGGCAGCTCTTCATCCCAAACTAGAAAATAAGAGCTAGAAGGATTAGTCAACATCGTAGAAGTTTTTTTTTTTACGGTAAGGTTCACCATGCACAAGGTCCAGGGGCCACTCGCGGTAGAGGGTTAAATTAAGAGGCAGTTTATACGGGTAGGAGGGACAGATAACGGTTGACCTTAGACTTGAACAGGTTAAGACTGTAGTGATCAGGAAAACAACGTCTTTGCTGTCCGTTCCACAGAGCAGTGGTTCTCGGGACGAAGCTGTTCGAGTGGAACTTCTCACCGATGGAATACGGAGACAATGTGGATGGTTTGCTACAATGTAAATGGTATGGCGGCTCCTAGCCGGGATGGTTAAAACTGGCGTAACCAAGGAATGGAGTTCATCGGAGCACTTTCCATAGAAGTATCGATAGAACAGTGAGAGTCTTGCCATATACCGCTTATGAGAGATAGGCTGGAGGGTGGAAAATAATTCGTCACCCAAAAGACCTCATAGACGCTTTTGAACTCTATTGAGACTGGAAAGTGAGAACTGGGCAACTCCTACCCAAATATGACAACAGTACTTCAGTTTCAGTTTGATCTGGGTCTTGTAAAGGTAGAGGATAACATGAGGGTTCACGTACATATTGCAGCGGTACTGGGAGACGGATTTGATCACTGAGTTTTCATTCCTTGACAGATATCGAATTATGTTAACCAAGAGATATGGACGAATGCGAATGATTAGTATTCGACCAATGATTAATATTATACTAATAATTAGTATTCTACCAGTAGTACCAGCTGGATATAGGTTTTAGGTGTCAAAGTACCATGAAGGTTGTAAACATGACCAGGCTCAGTTTAGACCAAAAATAAAATATAATTTTCCATGAAGGTTGTAAGCATGACCAGGCTCAGTTTAGACCAAAATAAAATATAATTTTTCATGAAGGTTGTAAACATGACCAGGCTCAGTTTAGACCAAAAATAAAATATAATTTTTCATGAAGGTTGTAAACATGACCAGGCTCAGTTTAGACCAAAAATAAAATATAATTTTTCATGAAGGTTGTAAACATGACCAGGCTCAGTTTAGACCATAAATGAAATAAAATTGAACCACAAGACTCAGATTTTTTAAAAGAACTTACGAAAAATAACTTAAATGTCGTTAAGGTTATATTTTAAACATGAAAAAAGCATAATATAAAGCTTTATAATTTCGCTAAAATTTGCTCAGAGAACATTATCTAATGCTAATAATACATAGCGTAGATCTTTTAGACGACCTAGTATTTCCATTGGTTAGTCTATTACTATTATAGACTATAAAATATTGACAGTACCATAGCATCTAGGAATTTGTGCTAGAATGAAAGGATCCTCTTCTATGCAACGTGCCCCTTCAGGACGTAGACTATCATGGCTCTCCACAATTTCCTGTCTTATTAAATTTTGTCTTTTTGTTATCTCTCTTAAACCGTGTTCCGCCACCCATTTACTGAAGCTCCCTAAGTATGTTATGCGTTGTTTTTCTCTGTCTCTCTTGCCTTTAATCTGTCTTGTGAGTATCAGATTTTACAAGCACTCTTTCCTCATAGAGTACCCTAGAATTTTTAACTGTCTCTTCCTGATGTTAAATATAAGCCTCCTTTTTTGTTTTCATTTTCTCTAAATTTTCCTCCTTGCTCAGATATTAGGTCCATGTTATCCTCGGCATCCTTCTGTAGCATCACATTTCTGTTGCTTCATGTCTCTTCTTCATCTTTGAGCACATTGCCCAGCATTCGCTGCATTATAGGAGAACAGATTCCATATTATCTGTGAGTTCAATCTCTGTGTCGGGCAGTGTGTGTGTGTGGAAATAGGGCGAGCAATAACTGAGCAATACTTAAAATAAGAACTAGACGAGACATCACGAGACATGGGAAGTGGAACGAGAACAGTCACCACCACCCTTAGGTTAAATGAAGTAGTTCAATTTGTATTCTCTGTAGGTGACCCAGGTGGACATACACTGGATGAAGGCCGGAGGGCACAACGGCCGAAACGTTGTCATGCCATCAATAAAGACGAGGACAGTAATCAGCATGTAAATAGTGTAATGGTAACTCCTCATTCCAGAAATTTATGCAGAAACTGAAGAAAATAAATTAGTCGTTCCGGCAGTTGTATTAAGTACAGAGGAGTATTTGCGTTTGATGGCTGGAGAATCGATCGATGCTTCAGCTCTCTTTGTTGTTTATTAAACCAGCGTTAGGACGCCGATCGAAAAAAGAGAAAATCAATTAAGAATATCGGGTGTGATTGGCACGCAGTGGTCAATACGGACATTTTATTGATTCGTTGTTTCATTAATCACTAAAATCGACGAACCGATAATATTTTCCCGCCTTTTCAATGTTTGTATTGAGTTTAATCGATAGACGCAACGGAGAAGTCTTGCCTGACTTGGCTTATGACTGTAGCAATTTATTCAAACAGAACTGAACTTAATAAATGCATGAGCTGCCAAGTTTAAAATATGATGATTTATCGTTCATTCAAATAAAAAAACAAAAAAAAACAAATAAAGATTTTATTGTACTGAAAAGAAAACGTTTTAGAAAAATTAACTGAGTCTTCTCCGAATCAACTCTCAATGACCCTCTTTGCATTGAACGTCTACTGAGGCCTACGTTCAACCAACATCTCAATTGGAATGATACATTGCTGAGGATTTGGGGAAAATGGTCGGTTCCATTCAGATGTCCAATATGTACCTGACATCTGTCATAAAATATATTTACAAGAGTAAGATTAGACCAATAATAGAGTATTGCTGCTATATCTGGGCTGGAGTTGTTTTGGCTCATTCTATCGTGTTCCAGAACGTACCTGACCCCTTCTGCCATATTTTATGCTAACAAGTGTTAGATTGAGACCAAAAATGCAACATTGCTGCTATATCTGTACAGGAGCTGCTTTGACCCATTCAATCGTGTTCCAAAACGTACCTGACCGCATCTGCTATGCTTTATTTTTACAAGTGTCAGATTGGACCGAAAATGGAATATTGCTACTATATCTGTACAGGGGCTATTTTGGCTCATTTTATTGCACTCTAGAACGTACCTGAAACCTCCTTCCATATAATAGCTTTACAAGATTCAGCTTCATAAGAGAGCATTGCTGCTGTATCAGAGTTGGTGCTGTTTCAGTTCCTGGTACCATTCCAGAAAGTACGTGACATATTTTGTCATACTATATCTTTACAATCAGATGTGAAAAAAATTGGAGTATTGCTGCTATATTTGGGCTGGAGCTATTTCGGCTTGTTTTATCGCCCCAGGTAGTACCTGGCACCTCCTTCCATATAATATCTTTCAAAGAGTCAGATTAGACCAATAATGGACTATTGCTGCTATATTTGGGCTGGAGTTGTTTCGGCTGTTTTTATCGCCCCAGGTAGTACCTGGCACCTCCTTCCATATAATATCTTTCAAAGAGTCAGATTAGACCAATAATGGACTATATTTGGGCTGGCACCTCCTTCCATATAATATCTTTCAAAGAGTCAGATTAGACCAATAATGGACTATTGCTGCTATATTTGGGCTGTAGCTGTAGAAAGTACCTGAGTTCTTGTGCCATACTTTATCTTTACAGGTATCAGATTACACTAAAACTGGAGTATTGCTGCTATATGTGGCCTGGATCTGTTTCGGTTCATTCTGTCGCTCCAGAACGTACCTGACTCCGACTGCCATGCTTTCTATTTGAAAGAGTCAGATTAGACAAAAAAACGAACTATTGCTGCTATATTTGCACTGGAGCTGTTTCGATTCATTCTATTGCTCCAGAACGTACGTGACCCCTTCTGCCATCCTTTATCATTACATGAGACCCAAAATGGAATATTGCTGCTATATCTGCGCAGGGGCTGTTTTAGCTCATGCGGCCTTTTGGTGATAAATTAATTTTCAACCCTACAGCCCCTTCCCCACAGACGAAAGTTTGCTAGCCTTTTGCTACTCTATCAATATTTCCATGGCAAATTTTTCAGACGAGCTAAATTCCTTAAACCATCGCTTCATAAACTTGCAGCTAGGATCCAACATGGCATGTGGATAGGAACGAATAATTCTCATTCACTCTGTAATCCATCGGTAAGAAGGAACTTATATTCAAAAAGATACTCCCCGAGAACTGCTACTTTTGGGGGAACATACGCCCTGAGGATGCTCCCTAGTTACTACAGCCTCCTGACGTTAAACTACATCCGGTAGCAAGGCCTCTGGTCGGGAGCTTGGAGATTTTGATGAATGTTGAACTATCTCTTAATTGCTATTGTTCTCAGGTCCATCTTGACCCAGTGTTGTAGCAACTGTTAGGGTACCAGCTATGGGAAAATAGTACCCCCCTAAAAAAAAAAACCTACTATGAAAGTAGGAAAATAAATTTCTATAGTAAAATACCAGCAATACATTTTTATTTAAATAAGGAATCTCAATTCATTTTAATAGTCGTTGAATGCAATACAATTGCATTCAAATTATTTAGATTTCGGTATTAACCTATAGAGGTTGATATGTCGTCAAAACAATTCAACTAAAGAAACAACCAATCAGAATAAAAGAATTATTTCAGGGCATTAATCTATATAATATCCAAGAATTTCTTAAAGAAATCAAACTTTATTCCAAAATATAACTTCAACAAAACATAAAATACACATATCACCGCCTCTTCTATTTGTGCCCACACAAACGTGTATATGCTCAAAAGCTGAGTATCATTTACCATGTATTCAATTGTGAAAGCAGAATAAAATATATCCTATTTTTTTTTAACTTCAAAGCTACTGAGAAAATTAAATTTCGGCATGAAATGACCCATAAGTTATTGATATGCCTTTAAACAAACAAATGCATCATGAATATATGATATTCGACTTTTGAATGCAGTCGTGTTTCCTTGCCCCATTGAAGCTTCTAGGCTGTTGTCCTAACAGTTTACGACTTTCATCATTTATGTCATCATTTGAGAACCACTGTCCTCTGACTACTTCCATTATGGGCGCCCAGTCAAATGGCGCCAGTTCAGGATTGTATGGAAGATGTGGCGAGGTTGTGTCGCCATCTGTCGTAATAGATTGTCCGATCTTTGAACTGCTATGTCAATTTGCATTTTTGTGTAAATTATTCATCCTCAGATACTGTCTAGCTCTGAGTTTTCACAATGTGCTCATGAAGATAGAACTGAGGCACAGTTGATGTCATTGGGCATGAATTCTACAGCGCGTCTCCTTTCTACCAGAACTCAGTTGCCATCACTTTTCCTCATGAATGTGCTCATTTAAATCTCTCTTTTTTTTCCAGCGAGTCATGGTGGAATCACACCGTTTTCCTTCTTTTTTACTAATGCTGAAAATGGTTTTTATCCATGTTGCGTAGGTTGTGAAGCGCTTTTGGACAGTTTCTGCTCCATCAGGGAATTTGGTAACATTCTGCGAACAAACTTCGCGCAGACTTTTAAATATCTAAGTGAGAATACTCAACTGTACACACTAACATGCTTCAACTGATGTTTTTCACAGAATTTTAAAATAAAAATCTATCTGTCAGCTGTAATTAGAGCATCGGCTTGTTCGGCTTCCTCCTTATTCAAATCTGCCTCGACAGAACCTGTCATTAAGGTCAGTTTTTTTTTTCTTTCTCTTTAGTACTGGAATTTGACACATCTCTCTACTGCGATTGCATCATGTACAACTTTTCCATAAGCATTTACACTCCTGTGAATGTCAGCAATACTTTCACCTTTCTAAATATCGAAATTCTCAGAGAATTTTTTCTTTTCTTTTTTCTAAGAGCTTTTTTTTTCTTTTCTTTTTCTTTGTACAGAAGTGCAACTATTTTGAAAAAAAGTTTTATACGCAAAAAAGTGACGTAAATCCACAAATAAACCTCTCAACTTTTTATGGTTTATTGCTAAAAAAAGGCCTTTGAAATTAAATCCGAGCAGGTTATAAAATTTTGACTGACGCTAGTTCAGACGCTCATAAACACATATATATATATATATATATATATATATATATATATATATATATATACGTCTGTTACCTCTTTTTCTCTCTCTATATATATATATATACATATATATATACACCTTTTAACCCCTCTCTCTCTCTCTCTCTCTCTATATATATATATATATATATATATATATATATATATATATATATATATATATACACACGTCAATGAACTCCTCTCTCTCTCTCATATATATATATATAATCTGGAGGGAAACAAGTATACACATACAAATTTTTAATTTATTGTATTTCCAACTAATGAATTGCAGAATGTTCTGTTTGTATTTTTTACTCTAAAAATAACTACTGATAACATTATTGGAACATTCTAGAATATTCCACTTGAATAATCTGGAGTATTAAAGCAATCAAAATTTTTAAATTTAAAATTTATATTGCACGAATACTATTTTCACCCATTAAAATGCATAAATGGGAATTATTTCTATTAAATAATTTTTTTCTGTTTTCTGTGCATATTTTGTTATCATGCATCTGTGTACAGGTAATTATATGAAAAGTATGTTTTTATTATTAGTTGGAAATGCAATACATTAGACAATTGTATGTGTACGGATAATTGTTTTCCGCACACGGTATGTATGCATATATATATATATATATAGAGAGAGAGAGATAGATAGATATATGCCGTAAAGAAAATCAAAATTTATAGATATAACCCAATGCGATCATCCAAACCAATCGGAATTTTGAACTGATGGAATCGACAGTCGCCATACAGTGCTGATACCTATGTCCACACTCTTTCCCTCCTCTCTCTCTCTCTCAATATATATATATATATATATATATATATAGAGAGAGAGAGAGATAAATATATAATGAATTAAAAGCAAAGATAAGGAATTTACGCTTCTTTAAAAACTGATTCACTCTACTGATGAGGATAATTTTCTTGATGAAATTCTGGATTTACACACAATTCAAACCAGTCTTATTTATTTCTCTGAAGGTTAAAGACTTTGGCCCTCCATTGCCCCTTCAGTCAGTCATTGAGTAAGACTTGCCCCGTTTTAACCTCTGTCTCGTCTAATTTAAAACAACCGCTTGATTATAAATGATCCACCGGATATGTAATGTTTACGAACGATCCTCTAATTTCTGGATGTACATCAGATCAAATTGGATATCTTTCACTGACGCTACCAGTACGAACGGAGCAAAAAGGAAAATAAAAACGAACCGGAAGTTGACATGAAAGAAAAGTAGAGATTATTGCATTTTTTTTTAACACGAAACACGAAGCCCCTTGATAACGCGTGCATTAGTCGAAAAGGGACGAGGAAAGCGAACTCTTGATGACAGAAAAGAAGTGTAAAGAAATTTTGAATGAACTTTGCTACGATTGAGCATGTTTTCATGGGGATCTTTCAAATGATTTGAAGTAACGATAAAAAATGAGGCTCTGAAATTTTCTTTAGCTCGGGATATACTGGCACAAATTTCTACATAGGGAGCGCACTTTTATGATCAAATTCTCAAAATCAGTGTAGCAATATCAGTTAGCCGAGGCCTTGTAAAAGTGAAAGCAGCTAGACCCGTTGCAAAAATGTAATCGGAACATGGTTAACAGTAAGTGAAGTGGACTTCAAATTACAGAGCAAGAGGCTCAGACAGATAGAAAGTCACCAAATGAAGACACATTGCTCTTTTAGACAAAGAAGACAGGACAAAGAACCATGCTAGCTATTAAACTGACCAGTACCCCCAAGATACACATGGAGGGACAAAGCTGGCTGCGGAGAACGGACAGGGAAAACATATTAGACTGTTCACCTCCCTCCATCACCGACGCCTCATCTAAACTTCGCTCGCTTATAGCAGTTGATTACAACCTAGGAATAAAATCTGGTTTACTGTTAGAAATTGTTTTGTTTTTCACGTGGGGGTAGATATTTGGAAGCTTTTGAGTGTAAGAAGCTCTACCCTGTCAAGGAACCTTGTGTCTGGTCTGAGCTGCAACGCAACACTAGTAAATCTCATATAAGATATACCTGGTTTGATTTGCTTTACGGCATATACAGAGTGCGATGGGTAAATTGTTATCATTTTTTAAAATTAATTTCGTGCATGCGTGTTGTTTATTTTTGATTTTATCCATTGCACAATATAGTAGGCTAAGTTGGTCACCGTCCGTGCGAAAAAGAGTACCATGACGCAATTCACTCCGCCGGAAATTTGTACTACTTGGCATTCGCGCCGGAATATTCAATACGAACATTTCAACGTGTTTGGATGTCAATCTGAGAACAGTGCAGAAGATTCGGAAACTGTTGAATGATATATCCAGTCAACGTCATTGTGTTTGGAGGGATCATTAGTGATGGCTACGTTATTCCTCCCTTAATTTTCCAACAGGGCCCCAGACTCAACACTGAGACCTACAACAAGTGCCTTGAAGAGTTAGTGCTGCCATAGGTCAACAGGGTGGCTGCTGGAAGGCCCCTATATGTGGCAACAGAATGCCGCACAAGCAGGAGAACCCAGTCATGGCTATCAGACAATTTCTGCGACTACATCACCCCTTACATCTGGCAACCTAACTCCCCAGACTTGCAACACCCTTGATTATTATGTGTGGAGCGAGAGACCCCCCTCAAAAAAAAAAACAACTTTGTAACACCAAAGATGAATTGAAGACAAAGATTATGGCAGAATTCACCAATTTAAACAAGGTGACCGCCAAGAAAAGTTGCAGGAGATTCGGTAATCGTGTTTGGAGCCAGTGGTGATTTTATTGAATAAATTTACTCTAGTATTTCAAGATATTTTGTGTAATTTGGTAAATATATCTGTTAAAACATAATGTCAGTATTATTTTCATTTTAGCGTAATTTACATGACAATTTATCCATTGCACTCTGGATATATTTTCTAGATTATTTCATGGTTAATTCAGTATTTTTGATAAACAATGCAAAGATAGAGAGAGTCAGGTAATAAGTTTGGTTTGCACGAGTTCCGCAAAGGTAGAAACATTTTCTGTTTGTACAAAAGCTGAAAAGGTAGCTATATGTGTAGTTAAAAAAGATAAACGTGTGTCCGGTATGTACAAAACCCGAAAAGTTAAATATAAGTCAGGTCTGCAATAGAGCAGAAAATGTAGAAAAAGGTTCGATCTGCAACAGAGCCGAAAGGGTTTGCACGAGAGGCGAAAAGGCAGAGATAATCCGGGTTTGCATGAGAGGCGAAAAGGCAGACATTGGACTGATCTGCACGAGAGCCAAGAAGGTACACATGAGTCGGGTTTGCCCAAGGGGCCAAAAGTTTGATATAATTCCGATCTACATGAGAGCCACAAAGCTAGACATAGGTCCGGTTTGCCCTAGGGCCCAAAAGTTTGATATAATTCCGATCTACATGAGAGCCACAAAGGTAGATATAGGCCCGGTTTTCCCTCGGGCCGAAATGTTGACGTTATTTTCCGTTTGCCCGAGGACCGAAAAGGTTTACGTAGATCCAGTTTGCCCGAGAGCCCATAACTTTGACATAGATCAGGTCTGCGCAAAGGCCGGAATGTTAGACATAGGTCCAGTTTTCCTGAGTGCTGAAACGGTTGACAATGGTCCAATCTGCACGAGTGCTAAAAACGTAGATATAAGTCCGGTTTGACTTAGGCCCGAAAAGTTTGACATATCTCCGTTCTTCACGAGAACCGAAAAGGTAGACATACGAGTGTTCAGTTTTACTTTGTCAGACTTATTAAGGCGAACATTGGTTCTCTATAATGACTAACAGATAGCAGCTTCGTATGTGAGGTGTTCAACTTTGCAAGCCAGTTCTTGCCCCAGTTAACAATTGATTGGAAATCATTTTTCGAGAGCAGCTGCCTGTTTTACTTTGTCGAACTTATCGGACTTACTATTAAGACGAGTAAATAGTTGTGTCATCAGCATAAATACAGAGTTCGAAGCTGATGATATTAGGGAGCTCAGTGATGAAGGTAAGAAACAAAATAGGTCCAAGGATAGAGCCCTTAGGGACCCACGCATTAATGTAAAATGATCTACATGCAGGTCCGTTTAACATGCTTTCGTTATACGTTTTTAAGTATGATTAGATTAAGTCAATTATTCGGCATAACTCTTGAGCTGGCGAAGAAGTTCAGTATGCCAGACCATGTCAAACCCCTTCGAGGTATCTAAAGCCATAGTCTGAGCCTCGTCGTTCTTATCTAAAACTTGATAGACAAATTCATGTATAACCGTTAACACATTGGCGTTTTACCTAGAGAAACGAAAGCCATATTATTTATCAGCAAGTACGTGAAGTTAGATGCTCAACCAATTCGGAGTTGATTAGAGCACCTAGTGATTTGCCAAAAAGTGATAAAAGACTAACAAGAAGAGATTTCGATAGATCATGTCAACCAGACAGTAACCACAAAAGATTTCAAATAAGTTGGAAAGGCATTTGTTACAGAGTTTATAAATAACGAAAACAGGGAAATAAAACAAATTTAATGCTCCTAAAATTAATATTCCTTAAGCTTACGGATATATCACGTAATAACTCCGGTGCTCGTCCAATCACAGAAGTTAGGCAACTTTGATCTTGGACAGTAATTAGATGGGTGACTGCTTCGGAATAGCAGGTGCTGTAAGCTTCGATATTAGGTGGTGAGATACATAACGTTTCGGATTTGAAATCGGAGTGCCGATTTCGAATTCTAGTCCGGTTTGTTATATTCACTAACATGCAAATACCATTTCGAAAGGTATGAATTCATCACCTCTTCCCCAACTATGGGTTAAGTAGTAACACAGATTGGGTCTGATAGCTCTGGTTGATAATCACTCTATCGTGGAATTTCTTCGACAAACGTCAATGATGAACTGAAAAGGGACATGATCGCCTAAGCGTGCAACACGCATAGCACCTAAGGAAAATAAATAATCAAATAATTGTTTTTTTAAGTTAAGAATATCTATGCTGTTTGTGTCCCTCATAATTTGACAGAAGCATGATTTGTCTAGCAATCAATGACAGCTGCATTTCTCTGAATTCATCTGACTGCGTCTCGCATTTTTTAGAGGGGGATCTTCTTTAAGTACCGTGTTCCTTTAGGACGTTGACTATCATAACTTTCCACAACCTCCTGACCCTTGTAGCTCTTAATAAATTTTGTGTTTCTGTTATTTCTTCTAGGCCCTGTTCCGCTATCCATTTACTGATGCTCATTAAGTATGTTATACGTTGTCTTCCTTTGCCTTTTTTGTCCTCGATCTGTCCAGTGAGTATCAAA
Source organism: Acanthosepion pharaonis (assembly GCA_903632075.3). Lineage (NCBI taxonomy): Eukaryota > Metazoa > Mollusca > Cephalopoda > Sepiida > Sepiidae > Acanthosepion > Acanthosepion pharaonis. Next base: position 82,307 of record CAHIKZ030000169.1, read on the forward strand.
ATTTCCAAACCGTCCTTCCCCATTATAAGCCCTAGAAAGCTCAATTTTCGGGAGGATTAATAAAAAAAAAATTATAACATCCCAATTCATACAGAAATTGACTAGACCAGGCGAGAACAGAATCTCAAATGAATCACCAGCCAATGAAAGTTTTTCGTTGGCGTTCTCTATATTTGTTACCAGCCAATATTACCATCATATAAAATCGTTCAAAATATGTAGATTTCAGCATTAAATAACCGATAGAGGTGATGATATACCATTAAACCAAATCATCCAATGAATAACTCATGATTAAAGAGAGAATAGATGACATTGGGGAGCTCGGTGATGAAGGTAAGAAACAAAATAGTCAAAAAAAAAAAAGTTTGAACATAATTTTATGGCTTCATCGTCATACTCCGGACTAAGCTATGAGTTGGGGGTGGCTATTCTTTAGGAGCATTTAAAGCGATTAAGCACTGCTTTGATAGCTTCTTTAAAAATTACTCCACTCTGAAGCGTCAACACCGGATTCTTTATACTTATGACCATATCAGACGAAAAGGTAGCCAACGTATATTCTTGTTTAAAGGACGTTAACGTAGAGTCGTCGTTAATACACCTGTATAGATATTGAATCGGACTTCAGTTCTCTTTGGGTATAACGAGCTAGAATATAAAACGCTATCAAATGGTGCAATGATTTCGAAGGAACATGATCGCCAAGCCTGCACCACATATGACACCTAAGGAAGGAAAAGTGTGACACTTTCTCGAAGAATTCCATGAGTAATCGTGTTATTCATTCTTTGCACCAATATTTCGCCAGCCGCCTTTCTTTACAAAAAATATGTATGAAGACATAAGTCATTCGTTTGCCTTGTTCTTCGAGCTTTATTTTTTATTTTTTTTATGAGGCTCTGAATGAGAAATCGGCGTGCCGAGTTCGAATTCCGGTCGAGATCGTTTTATTGCCTTTCGAACACATTTCCCACCCCAGCCATAATTTATTTAATAACTAACCGATATATAGGTATATAGTCTAGGAGAATAAAAATTTTAAAAACTACCCCCCCATCTATAATCCTATATCTATTCTCCCTCGAATTATGAATTATTCATTGGTTGATTTGGTTTAGTGTTATATCAACACCTCTTTCGGTTATTTAATGCTGAAATCTAAATATTTTGAATAATTTTATGGCTTCAAATAAATATATTTTGAACGCAATTGTATGGTTTTGACTAAATATATTTTGTACATAGTTTTTTTTTTTATTTTCAAGGTAAATGTATGTTTTATAGATATATAACTTGGCTTGGCTGAATTAGTTTAAAGGCAGAGCGGCATATTAACCTCTATAGGTTATTTAATGCCGGAAATGTTTTGAACACAATTTTATGGCTTCAAATAAATATATTTTGAAAGCAATTGTATGGCTTTGACTAAATATATTTTGTACATAATTTTTTACTTTCAAGGTAAACGTATGTTTTATAGATATATAGTTTGGTTTCATTGAATTTGTTTAGAGGCGTATCAACCATTATGGCTTATTTAATGGCGAAGTCTAAATATTTTCAACACTCTTTTATGGCTTCAGCTACAGATGAAATGCGCTGTTGATCACTTTGCTATAAAATGTATTGTTGGTAATTAAAAAAATATATTGCTGGTATTTTTTTTACTATAAAAATGTATTTTTATATTTTCATAGTATTTCTTTTTTGTTTGGTTGTTTACTATTTGCCGATAACTGAGACCCCTGGGATCAGCAACTATTCAGAGGTGCTTCTACGCTGCTCAAATCTTCAAATCTCTCAATCAGAGGCCTTGCTGCCGGATGAAGTTCATCGTCATACCCAGGACTAAGCTATGAGTTAAATGGCAGTGTATGGTTAAAGGGTTTTGAGATAAATAGTAGGGTAAACTGAACCGCTGCTGAGTACAAGGGTGCATCTCTGGTTTGAAAAGCATATGTAACCCTTGTATACCTGGACAGTAAATCAGGTCAGCACTATATACTTGCAGTTTAAACCGTGGGTTTGGCTCCGTGGGTGTTGAATGAACACAAAGGGCCCTGCAAGTGTATGGACGATATCAGAATGCCCATCATTTGAAGGACGCCGTTCGGAGCCTCTTCGCAACAATCAACAAAGCACAGCTTTGTATGATATCACAGAGCACATGGCGCCGCATTATTTTGTACCACAAAAATGACGGGGTTCATAAAGACATTCTCGATGTGTGACAGCTTCAATTAAATTGAATAAACTCAATCCAGTAGATGTGCTTTGTATTACTTGTTCTTCTATTGTTCTCATTCCTTTTTGTTAGGGAGTGACAAGACTTTAGAACTGTACAATTATCTGTGTGGAGTCGGAAATAAAAATTAAAAAAAAAAAACGAAACAAATAAAAATCCCAACGTGTATGCACAGAAAGCAACGAACAGAAAATTTAGTAATATAAACCCTGCATCCGTACGATACTACATGAGGCAGAAGTAATAGTTCAAAAGGCAAAGTAACGGAGCACTAGTTAAAAATCAAGTCATTTACTTTAAACAAGCACTCACACACGAAAATTATAAAGGCGATGCGCACTCATTAGAGAACTGACATCTCTGTCACGAAACGAGAAAAAAGAGAGAGAATTAAACTAAAAACAAAGAGGGGCAAAATAATAAGGCTGGTGAGCATAGCTACTTGTAGTTATAAAATAGCTACTAATATTTGCAAATAAATAATCTGATGACTTAAATTAGACTTGTGAAAGGTGGTATTTATTTCAACAATTTTTACAATTCTTATGTGACACTAGGTTGAAGCGGAAAGGTTAATCTTCACTGACTATAATACGCCTATCTCATCAGATTCGTCACCCATTCACTCTAACAATTGAGTTGCACACCACAAGAACCTATTGCTATCCATTCAATCCAGCATAGTAAATTATTGCTTCAATTGAAACAATTGCAACACAAGACAAATTGGAAAGTAGTGTAAGGCTGGTCAACACTTTCAATCTTAGACCTAGCTAATCAGATACATGACCCATGCATTCTTTACAATTTGCTCATTAACCACAATAACTCGCCCATCATTCGATCGTGCATAGGTATGTATTGCTTCAATTGAATCAATTGCGGCATAAGGTCAAGGAGGAAGTGATGTAAGGATGGTCAACACTTTCTATCCTAGACCTAACTAATCAGATTCACGTCCCATGCACTCTTTACAATTGGATCATACACCACAAGAACTCACCCATCATCATTCGATCCTACATAGGTATGTATTGCTTCAATTGAATCAAATGAGGCACAAGGCCAACGAGAAAGTGATGTAAGGCTGGTCAACACTTTGAATCTTAGACCTAGCTAATCAGATTCACGTCCCATGTATTCTTTACAATTTGCACATTCCCTACAAGAACTCATCCGTCGCCATCTAATATTGCATATACCACAATATCAAATTCTCAAGGAAGCTACAACAAATGCCATGACAAAAATTTCATTATTTACCAACAATTCAAACGTTGCTTTTTTGTTTTTCTTTTTTCTTACAAATATATATATCAAAGTATGTAATCATGAAATGAGTAGGGGTGGGAAATGAACCCAGAAAACGAAAATCAAAAGAAAACAAAACATTCAAATTAAACAGAACAGTTGTTAGTATGACCCAACCACCCGATAAAAAATTATAAGAGTTGCCGCTGTATTCTTCCTTTGGACAGAATTAATCTAGAATATCACAGATTCGCTGAAGATCTAAAACACTCATGGTGTAAGACTTTTTGAATATGTACAAACTTGTAAAGGGTTGCATAGCTGGAGAAATACCATTATTCACACCCATTTTATTTGTTGACCTTTGCCCTACATTCTCGTATAAATTCGCGTATATTTATTTATTTCTTATTGCAATTTGGTACTAAAATTATATGCATCAAACCGCCAATTTCCGTAATCTCTGACTAAGGAAGGAATTTTTGTTTCGTCCTAGGAAAGCGAAGCTTATATTCCTTTAATCTTTTAAAGCTGTCTCTTAGAGGAAAACCTTCGTGAAAATAACTGAAAACTTTACAAAGATAACAAGGAATTCGTCACCTTCCGAAAAGCCAGGAATGTCTACAGTTCAAAGTGAATCGAAAATGTCTTTTGTCAAACGCAGTTACCGGCCTTCTCGAGCATTTCTGGCAGCTGTGTACGAGTGTGTTCTGGTTCTTGACGAAGTCTGTGGTGAAGGCACAACTCTTGACGATGTCTTTGCGTATTTTGACCACGCTTCTTTATCTCGTTTTTCCACCGGCTTCTTGAAGCATAAGCTTAAAAAAGCGCTGGACTATGGCGTTTATGACGGGAGGTTTTACGCTGTTGGTTCTCATTTCAAAATTTATCGACACCCTGTATAGTTCCGGAAAAAAAAAAAAAAGGAAATCTAATAGTTTTGATTTTCTTTTTGTTAGATTCCTTATTTAGAAGCAATTTTGTTCTAAATAACACTTTCTTAAATTTAACGCGGAAGTTCGCCTTTAAGTTCACTTAAGTGAGTATTTATAGTCACAATAATAAAGTTAAATTCTTAATTTTTTTTATATAACTTACCACACCTGGTTGGTGATGCTCATTACGACGAGAATTCTATGCAACAGAAGATGACATAAGAATTTTTGTTACAATATGAGATGTTTTTTCCCCCCACACAAAGATGTATTTCTGCAATATAGCACTCTTTTGGTAAACAATCCTTGTAAGGGAAATGTTCAACTATATTAAGGTGAGCATTAACAGGAAAGAAAATAAAGCTAAGAAAACGAAACCATCTTCACAAATATATCGCCTTTAAGATAAGTTGACGTAAAGGAAAAATGTCACTTTTTTTTTTAACTAATGTTAACCATTTAATAAATTTAATTGAATTATCCATTCCCCTGCTGAGCAATATAAACCGTAATTATGGCACCGATGAAAATTATCTAGTCATAACATAAGCGTCTAGTTATTAGATTCCGTTTTAAAAGGTTATGAAATAGTGTGCTCCTGTCTTTCATAACCTATTTGATTTTACTATAGTTTGGTTTGTCTCACGACATATCAACCTCAATGGGTTATTTAATGCCGACAAGATTATTGCTGGTAATTGTTTTACCAAAAATTTATTACTGATAATATTATTTTTTAAATGTACTTCTGGTAATATTTTTCTTTTTTTTCAAAAATGTATTACTGGTAATAATGTATTGCTGGTAATAATTTTTCCTAAAAAAAATATAGTATGTAATAACTTTTTTTTTTTTTACAAAAATGTATTGCTGGTATTAAAACCTATTTTTACACTTTCATAGAGTTTTGACCCCAGCTTCAGGGTTAACTACCTATATCTGGGACCCTAACAGGTGCTACCATCCCTGACCAGGGATGGCAGCACCTGGGAACACCAGCAATTAAGGGGTGTTTCCACGCTCCTCAAAATCTCCTGATCAGAAGCCTTGCTGCCAGATGTAGTTCATCATCTTACCCAGGAAGCGGATGTAGTTTATCGTCATATCAAGGAGGGGATTTTATTATAATTGTTAATATTTAACAGTCCCCACCCCGCCACGAGGGATGTATGTGGTATAAGGCCGAGTTTACCGTAGGTTCTCCGCCAAAAATATTCCCTTAGAACCCGCATAAACTGGTTCGGGCCTGTCTATCCCCCTGGACGAAACTTTGCCCTTCGGCAAAGCCTCGTCCGGGTTCCTCTAAGCTCAAGGCAGAGAGTTCGACAGTTGAACAGTCTGGAGAACTGTTCCATAATAGTGATTTTCCAAATGTAGCTTAGATGTGGCACAAGACCAAAATTAAGGGGCATCCAGTGAGGATATAACTCACTACTCAGTCGTAATTTTTCAAGCGAGACAAGCTTGCTTAAACATTACACCGCCTCAAGGTGCCCCATTTTATTATAATTGTTTTACCTAAATTTTAAACGTATACCTTTATATTAACAAATGAAGGTAAAATAATTCTACTCTTTTCTGCTAATATTAAAAAATAAAACAAAAACTGTTATATATATATATGTTAAAAAAATTAATTCAATACCAACTTTTTTTGCCAATAGTGTATATTTCAATATACTTAGTATTTCCTATTTTTTCACTTGTGCCATTTATTACCTAAATTCGATGAGCAGATTACTTTTGCAAAACTTTTAGTCTCGAAGGTAACTTTTCAACTTTTTATTTGTTTACTTTATGTAATATTATAAAACAAGACTTTTATCTGCATGAGAAAATGTCACAGAAAATATGATTTAAAGTGTATTTTTTTCTTTTTAAAAAAAAAAAGAAAAGAAAATCACGTGGCCGATATTCGTATAAGATTGATGTTCTGATAAGACACACACTTAGACTTTCATGTTAATTTCATTTCCTTATAAAGAATCTTAAAGCATTTTGACCCGAAGTCATTATTTTTAACAATTCCAACCCCGTTTTAAAAAAAAAAAATGTAGAAAAACATTGGAGATTGGAATAAATTTCACTTGGAGGAGACAAATATTTATCTTGGCTTTCTAAAATTTACAGAAAAGTTACCACCAGAGCGCTTCAGCTTGAGACCAACCATATTTTATCGGCGGTTATATATATATATATATATATATATATATATATATATATATATATACAGTGTAACCCGGATATAAGAGACTTCTTCTCCGGTCCCGACAACTCTCTTATATCCGGGTTACACTGTATATATATATATATATATAGTGTAACCCGGATATAATATATATATATATATATGAGAACAAATAGAGTACAATTCTAACGTTCGTAACATTTAATTTAAAAACGGCTCAATGCAAAGTAGGGCAATATTATTTATTTTAGGATATTACACAGAAAACATGTAAAAATCGTTACATAATTGCAGTCGTGTTTCAATGCATATCAATGTATCTCATCAGACGATTGTAAATTATCCTTTACAATAATTTGTAATTTGCAATCGCCTGATGAGATTCATCGATACGCATCGAAAAACGATGTTAGCCAACGCTCGGTTACTTCAAGGGCCCTAAGTTTCTTAGTTACTATATTGAAAACAAATAAAATATCGTTTTTCCCAAAATAAATGGCGGCAAGGGGTTAATGTATTTGTCATCAAATTAATTACTAAAATTAATTACTGTCATAAAATCAATTACATTACTTATAATATTAAATATATTTATTAGATTGACCTTCTTCAGTTATTTCTTCGTCTCACGTTTTCAACTGATTTGAAGTGGAGCAACTATATCGAATCAATAACTGCATCTACTGCAAGAAAAGTTGGGTCACTGTATCGTGCTAAAAAATTTCTCGTCAGAATCCATCTTGCACATTTACAAATCTAGCAGTCGTCCATGCATTGAATACATTTGCCATATCTAGTCTGGTACTCCTGAGGTTCTTGACAAGATCCAAAGAAGGATCTGTCATGTAATCGGTCCTGACTTGGCATCTCAACTTCAGTCACTTTCTCACCGACCTGACGTGGCTTCCCTCTGTCAAATATTTTCATGACAACTGCTCTAACGAGCTTTTTTTACCTTGTGCCCCGACTACGTGAATTTAAGCGTGCTACTAGATTGGCATCTAGTTCCCTCCTGTTACTGTTGAAATAGCTAAATGTAACCGCCACTTCTGTTCCAACATTCTTTTCTAGCACTTCTCGCCATGTGGAAATCCCTTCCTTTTGCTGGCTTTCCTGATAACTACAAAAATTTAAATGCAACGTCAAATGTCATTCTCGAATTCCGTTTATCTTTTCTCCTTTTCTCACTCCTCCCCATTTTCAATCTTCTTTTTCACTTCCACTCTCTATAACCCACTCTGTAACAGTGGCATGCCCGTCTTGCTCGGGGTGATATGATTTTAAAAAATGTCAGTATTTAATAGAATATTATATGAATGGCGAAATCACGAGTTACTCGCCACATGCAGTATTTTATTTATTTTATATTATTAAATGTTCAGCCCGTGGAAATATGTTGCCTAACCTTTTTTATTTTTTTCGTCACAATTAGTAAAGAATTTGCTAAATTTTATGAAGGGTCCGTTAAGATCTTTGGCTTCTCTTTTCCAGTGAAGTGTTGTTCTTTGATGTTGAAGAAAGGAAGGAATTGGAGCCGGAAGTGGGATTAAAGACATTTCAGATCAGCCATGCCTGCTGAGGAATATTTATTTCTTTTTCTGAAATATCCGAAGTTTATCATATTTGCCTCTTACTTTTGGAGTGTAGTAACGGATAGCATCTCTGATTGAGGAATCGGAGAGCTGAGTTCGAACTCCAGTCAAATCCATTACATTCACTTACGTGCTAATACCCTTGGGAAAGGTATGAATCCTCTTCAACCCCGCCCAAGCTATGGATAAATAACAGAACAGATTGAGTTTCTATAGCCTTATATGGCAACTAGTCTTCTGCAGATAGAAATGGCAACCTACTGCATGAAAAAAGATCTGCCTCGTCAGTGATGTATCGAAAGATAAATGATCGCTTAAGCTTGTATCCCGCATGGCACATAACTGACTCTTACATTTGGTAAGTTTAGTGACCCCTGGCCCACGTTTCTCCCAAGAAATGGTTACAACATTATAGTGATTTACTAAGCGTAACTTAGACTGGCCACAAGTTTGCAAGTATAGAACACCCAGTGAGGATCGGACTCACTACTCGGGCTTAACTGATAAAGAAAGAACAAGCTTGCTAATCATTAAGCGACATCGAAGGGTCACTTCGACGTGTTGTAATGGTTAGCAAGCATGTCTCGCTAGATAAGTTAGGATTGAATAGTGAGTTCTATCCTTACTGGGTGTTCCATACTTTCGGCCTTGTACTACATCTAATCTCTGCTTAGAAATTCATCATGAGACCATATCGAAGCGGCCCTAATAGACTATCGTTTCCGCATACGCCATAGTCGATCGATGATTGTATCTTGCGTAACTCTATAATAATGCGCTCTTTTCTTTCGTATAAGGGGGTATAACGAATAAAAATGGTATTATTTCAATTCCCAAAAATTTAAATTTAATAATCCGTGGGTTTGAATTAATGGGTAGGGTAGATTTCTTTTTAAAGGCAGATATTTGGTATCTCAGAATTAAATTCTTACGGTCATAATCGATAATTCGTGCATCGAGCCCAATGGAATGTGTAAGATTTCTAAGGTTATAGAATAACGATTTACAAAACGTAGCTGAGATATGGCACAAGGCCGAAAGCATTCTGGTATCTCAGAATTAAATTCTTACGGCCATAATCGATAATTCGTAAGTATGTATCAAGCCCAACGGAATGTGTAAGATTTCTAAGGTTATAGAATAACGATTTACCAAACGTAGCTGAGATATGGCACAAGGCCGAAAGCATGGCGCACCCAGTGAGAATCGAATTCACTATTATGTCGTAATTGATCTAGTGTGACAAGCTTGCTAAACATCAAAACACGTTGAAGTGCTCCAAGGTAATAGGATATATTGCTAATGAAAAGCAAGATCTATAAACTATTTTTTACGATGTGCATTGTTTGCTATCACGGAATTTTGATTAATGGGGATTGGCTTTGAATAAATTGCTAAGGATCTCTTGATTTTCAAAATTATAATAAGCATACACCCTTTATCAGTATGATGAATGATTGTTCTCTCAATGAGGCCCCTTTCTCTTCGCTCACCCTAGACCTCTAATCAAACATACGAGGTGCACTCCAGATGTTTTAACTTTCATAGGAGACGTTTATTAATATCGATACCATTTGCTGTAGTGCTCCGGTCATTGCAAATGCCCCATGGACGCCATCCAAAATGAAAGTGTTCAAGGCCCTTGTCACAGCCTCTTTTAACTTCTCAATGTTTTCAAAACGATTGAGGTTCTCCTTTAGCCTGGAGAACAATCAAAAGTCACAGCGAGCAAGGACTGGAAGGGAGAGAGGAAGATACCGTTTTAATGTCTATCTCTCTAAACACAAAGTTGTATTGCTTAGCGAGCTTTCGAAAGTTCTTTACGTCCCGACTGCATTCTGCAAACTAGTCAGCAGTGTTTAGAAGGGTGTGTTCAAAGAGCTGTTACAGCTGTCTCCTTCAATCTGGAATATCAGAAGTTGTCAAGTCAGTTTATTAGATGTATAGTAACGATATACTAAAATTATTTAAATGCACCTCGTATCTTTGAATTATTTACTAAAAATATGTTGGTTGTTGCATTTTTGTTGCTTGCGAAGTGATGATCTATATGAGCACGAATTGCATTGAATTTCGACAATTAACAAGTTAACCTACAATAAAATGTGGTGGTTGTTTAGCCAATGTTAGAATTTAATGCTGCTTTGTTAATTAAAGTTATACAATAAGCAGTCAGGAGCGTTTCATGAGGTTTTTGTAGCCTTTTTGTCCAGCTTAATACAAATCTTTAAGCTTCTAACTTGTTTTCACATCCCAACAATTTGATGAGAAGCAGTGTTTAGTATGATGTGTTCAAAGAGCTGTTACAGTAGCCGCCTTCAATCTGAAATAACAAAACTTGGCAGGCCAGCTCATATATATATATATATATATATATATATATATATATATATATATATATATATATATATATATATATATAAGCAAATATGTGGATATAGATCCGACGGTATGAAGAAAATAAGAAAATAAAAAATCCGAATATGCAAGTATGTTGTTTTAATGTTGTTTCAATGTCGACGTCAGACGTTTCGTTCTAGTAGACCTTCTTCAGGACACAGTTATTAAAACATATGTCCTGGAAGTAGGTCTACTAGACCGAAACGTCTGACGTCGACATTGAAACAACATTAAAACAGCATACTTGCATATTCGGATTTTTTTTTTTATATTTTTCTTTATATATATATATATATATATATATATATATATATATATATATATATATATATAGTAATGGTATACTAAAATTACAATAATCTAGGGTAGTTATAACTGCCTCTGCTAAAACGTCCCTCAAGACTTCTGGAATGCTCCTTCTATATAATATTCATCGCTAAAGACACTAGGAAAATGTTCGGCTCCATATGCAGCTCCAGAAAGAGCCTTATTCCACCTAACATGCTAAATCTTTAAAAGAGTCAATATCGCGGCCATATCTGTGCTCGAGGCTGTCTAGTTCTCGCTTTCCATTTAGAATTCAAAAGCACCTACGCGGCCTTGTAGGTGATGAATTATTTTCCATTCTGCAATCCATTTTTCACAGACAGAACGTTGTATCTAGTTACTCTATCGCTATTTTGATGTCAAATGTTTCGACGTGCGACATGTCTTAGTTCCACCAGTTATGACCTTCCCAGCTAGAAGCCACCACAAGAAGGACGTACCATTCATATCAGAGACAAATGTTGAGTAAGATCCTCACTGGATGCACCACAAAACTGAGGTTGTGCCAAAGTAATAAATACTGAGCAGAGAAATATATCCGAACACGGTGACACCAAAACCAGCCAAACAAAAACAAAACAATTATATCCGCTCCTGAAGCTTGATTGCTAATTCTATGAGAGAAGAATTGCGAACACGTTCTTGGCTTAACTATCTGAAGAGAATCCAGGCAGCAACCCCATCGTAACCAGACTTGGTTTGTTGGCACAGAGTAGGGTTTATCGATTCTTCTGACAACAGAGAAATTGGGTAAATGCCAAGACAAAGTTTTCGTCTACTTGTTACCAGGTTTCGTTCTTCGCAACCACACTAACTTCAGCTGTTACTTCAGGCCATCGTTACGCATAGAATGACAAGCGCCTAGAATTTGGTCTGATAGTTAACAAGATCGTTCAACAAACCATTACGACTGTGTATCGACGCGATATGTGGAATCGGTGAACCGGTTTAAATTCCGCTTGAATCTTTTGTGTTCAGTTTGCAGGAATTCGATTAGAAAAGGCAGGAGCACGACTCCAGCTATGGGTTAAATAGTAAAGCAGACTGGGCTTTCTATCCTTGCGTAACAGCTAGTTTAGGAGAACCACAGTCGTTTGGGGAGATAAAATCCTATACTTTACTGGGAATCTCCATTTTCGCACCCACACCCTTGAGAAAGGCATGAATCTATCTCTTCTTCCTCTAGTCATGGTAGCACAAGTTCGAAACTGCGTAGTACCCAATGAGGATTAAAATCTCTACTCAGTCATAAATGATTGAGCGAAACACGCTTGCTAACCATTACAACACGTCGACGTGCCCAAATGATTTTCTAAGTGTAGCTGTGATGTGGCATAAGACCGAAAGCGTGGAGCACCCAATGACAATCGAACTCACTAGTCAGTCGTAATTGATCGAGCAAGACAAGCTTGGTGACCACTATATCACGTCGAAGTGCCCTTCTCCCTCTAGTTATGGGTCAAAAAGTCAGACAGACTGGGTTCTCGCTGCTTTAGTAGCAGCCTATCCAGGAGAAAGGAGTGTAGCGGGTGTAATTCCATCCTTAAAATCTAACTTGTTACGGAAAACACAACAGTAACATGAAGTGTGTCGAGTATGTTGTCTTCTATTTAACTGGGAGTTTACAGTATTTACTCTATTTCCATGTGGACTATTGTCCTCATCTTTGTTGTTGTTATCACAACATTTCGGTCGTTTTGCTCTCCGGCCTGAATGTATGTCGATCTGGGTAAACTACAGAAAATTCGTGACTGAACACTTTATTCAATCTACATGGGTAGATTGTTCAATTTCCACTGCTCATGTCTAGGTATATCTTGTCTAGTTCTTATTTTTAATATTGTTTAATTATTACTTGCCCTCTTTCCACTGATTCAAAGTGCACACTGTCCAGTCCAGGGACTGAACTCACAATTACTATGCCACCAATTTCACTAAGCAACGCTTTAATCCACTTGGCTATTTAATCGAAATAAGTGCTTCGGTTAATCGAAATAAGTGCTTCAGTTAATCGAAATAAGTGCTTCAGTTAATCGAAATAAGTGCTTCGGTTAATCGAGATAAGTGCTTCGGTTAATCGAAATAAGTGATTCGGTTAATCGAAATAAATGCTACCGTTAAACAAAATAAGTGATGTGGTTAATTGAAATAAGTGCTTCGTAATGTGTTGCCGACGCAAACATTTTTTTTTTTAGGGTAACTACTATTTTAATTTGTTGCAAGAAGCCTTGGCGGTGGGTAATCTAACCATCACTAAGCTAGTCTGGTTGACTATTACTACTGTGTAGTCTGTTCGATCCTAACCAGGCGACTCATACAAATTTCGACATTAAATGAACAGAGGTTTGCGTCAGCAGCACATTACGCAGCACTTATTTCGATTAACCACATCACTTATTTTGATTAACGGCAGTACTTATTTCGATTAGCCGGGTTACTTAGAACGATTACTTCGTTACTTATGCAAATGTAAAAACTCTTAGTTCGGTTTGGTTAGGTTGATCTTGTTTAGCGGCATGTCAACACCTCTATGGGTTATTTAATGGCAAAATGTGAATATTTTGAACACAGTTTCATGGCTTCGATTAAGTATATTTTGAACGCAATTGTATTTCTTGAATTGTAGATAAAATATACTGATGATCATTGTACTATAAAAATGTACTATTGGTAATATTTTATATAATAATGCATTGCTGGTATTTTTACTATAAAAATGTATGTTTATACTTAGTGTTTTGTTTGGTGGTTCACTATTGCCCATAGCTGGGACCCTAACAGGTACTACCACCCCGGGTCATGGTAAGCCTGGAAGCAACAGTAATTAAGCGGTGGTTCTAAACTACATCCGGCTTTTCTGCCGGATGTAGTTTATCGTCATGCCCAAAACTAGAACACCTAATTGAAAGACGACTATAGAGAGGTACTGTTGATTATTTAGGATAATTTATTTAAATAATCGAAAACTATTGTTTGCATACCGTGGCAATGGTTTACATGAAATGATGCAAAAAAAAAAAAAAAATTGCTTACGGCCGTATCATGTTGAAACATCGGTTCTCGTTCGATCAACGTAGTTAAGCAAAGTTGAACCTGATCAGTACCTAGATTGCTGACCGTTTAGAAATTAGCATGTAAGTTTGGATGTGCGGGTGGTGTGATGGATAATGGCTCGGAATGAGAATTCCGAGAACGAATTTCGAATTAAAGTCGTGTTCGTTACAGTCACTTACGCCCCCACCACACACACGCACAAAAAAAACTTGGGAAAATGCATTTCCCCCCTAAGCTATGGGTTAAATAGTAGAATAGACTAGGTCCTAAAGCCATTACTGGCATCTAGTCTACCACAGAACGTACACAGTAGTCTACTGAGGGAATTCTTTGGGTAAGATAAACATGAATCGAAAAGGGACATTGATCGCTCGTGCGTGCGTCTTGTATGGAACCTAAGGAATATAAGTAATCGAATAATCGTTTTAACATAAGAATGTTGGTGCTGTTTGCGCCCCTCGAGATTCAACAGAAGCATGATTTGTCTAGCTAGCGTTGACATCTACATTTCTCTGAATTAACCTGAACGTATCTCGCCACTTTGGGGATGCTCAATGAAGATGAATACACTTTCAATCAATGCAGAAATTGACTTAATGGAGGCAACCCAGGCGAAAGAAATATCTCATATGATTCACCAACCAATGAAAGCTTTACTCAACGTCTGCCGGTCTCAAAATTTGTTACCAGCCAATATTATCATCACAGGAGTCAACTATTATGAACATTTAAAACGATTACGCACTGCTTTCATTCTTGTCTTTCTATGTGGCGTGTCCTTTCAGGATGTAGAAGATCATGGCTTTCCACCTCCTTTTATCCCTTGCAGCTCTCAACAAGTTCCTTCCCTCTGCCACCTCCCCCAAAACCCAGATCAGTCATCCACTTGCTTACGACCGCTAGGTATGTCATGCGTTGTTTACCATTGTCTCTCTTTCACTCTATTCGATCCGTGAGTATCAGATTCTACAGGCTTCCTTCCTTTATGTGTTTCAGAAACTTCAGCTGCTTCTTCCAGATGTTAACTATAAGCCTCCTCCTAGTTTGCATCCTCTCAAAGACCTCATCGTTGCTCACATGCTCGGTCAATGATATGCTTATCATCCTTCTGTAGAAACACATCTCCGTCGCCTCGAGTCTCTTCTTCATCTTTGAGGAAATCGTCCAAGATTCGCTGCCGTAAAGAAGGACTGATGTCACGTAACAGCTCAGTATTCTTTTCTTAGTTACCAAAAAAAAAAAACAACCCTCCTCTCTCGCAATACTTTGCCCAGCTTTTGGAATGTGTCCTTGGCCATCCCAATACGTCTACGGATCTCAGTGTCGCATTTATCCTCCCCTGTCAAAATGCTTCCCAGATATTTAAACTTCCGAGTCTGCTTGATTCTGGTGTTACCGACCTGCAAATCGCATTTCAGGCTCCTCCTTTTACTGATGACCATGCATTCTGTTTTTATGCAGCTTATGCTTAGTCCCTTCTTCACATTCTCCGTCGCTATCTTCTCTAGTAGATTTTGTAATTTCTCTTCCGTGTCTGCTATCAGTACTGTGCCATCTGCGTATTTTATGTTAAGATTGTGGCTGTCAATGCTAAATCCCGGTAGGGTTTCCAATTCTCTCAGAATTGCCTCTCTGTATAAGTTGAATAGGTCCGGTGAGAAGACACGTCCTTGCCTTAGGCTCACTAAAAATTACTCCACTCTGAGGCGCCAACACTGGAGTCTCTATACTTATGACCATGTCAGACGAAAAGATAGCCAAAGGATATTCTTGTTTAAAGAGACTCAACATAGTTATTAGTAAGCCTGTATAGCTACTAAATCGGAGTTCAAGCCTCTTTAGGCGTAACGAGCAGGAAAGTGATTTTGATATCTACTGGATATCCAGATTTCAGATGTAGTCGCACGTAGATAGAAATGCTGAGGCAGATTCCATATCTATGTCCTAATTTAGTGTACACACACGCATGTATACACACGCATGCATACACACGTGTCTATAACACACGATTGTCAAACACACAAACAAACATATTCTTATTATACCTTGTTTTTTCTTCCTTTCGTAAAAAATGGTCGTTTCTTTGATATTCATTGTTTTTTGACAGTTTTAACCGTATTTCCTTACAAATGAAAGTTAATCATTACTGGAAATGTTCTTTCAATTGTCTATCATTGTCTGAATACCTCCAAATTAACGTCAGTCGTGGATGGTATTTGTTTTCTCGATGATTTTCATCCAGTGTTTTAGTGTTTCCTTGCTGGCGTGTCTTGTATGAGTATATCCATACTTCAGCCCGATTATATACTTGGCGTCTATGAGGTTATTTTCTCTGAGGCATCTAGCTCACTATGGCGCACCTTCGGGTGAATCCAGTAATACTGTAATCACCACAGATCAAATCTTCTGAGGTCAAACGTTACTTATTGACATTAAATTCGATTCAAAGCATCTGATATTTCCTGACATGAGTCACATAATACTCGTGCAATAAAACTCTGTATTCAGATTACTATTTATTTAGAAACAAAAATTTAATGATCTCTTTGGGTTGACCCGCTATATATTGGGGTTACCACAGATCAACTTCTTTTAGAACAATGTTTACTTATTGACATCCTTCCTGGGTATGACGATAAACTTCATCTGCGTCCTGGGTAAGACGATTGTTATGGGATCTTACTCATAATAATAATAACGTACTATTCCATACTTAATAAATACTGCGCCTCAGGAATAGGCAACGGTCAGTAGTTCAAGCGGAGTCAGTCAGTAGAGTCAGTAGTTCAAGTCGAGTCAAGAGTCGAGTCAGAGGCAGTCCGAAACAGAGTCGCGTTCAGACAATTACTGCAAGATATTGGAATAGTGATACTGGTCGAGACGACATTGTTCTCTCTACTAAACCTGATTGTTCATACTAACACTTCTACTTCTCTGTATATATTCCTGTTTGTAATATATCTGTGTTATTCCATACCTGTGTTCGAGTTCTTCTTTATTGGTTCTACCTTGGACTATCACCGTGGTACATGGAAGCGGACCATAACAACGATAAACTACGTCCAACAGCAAGGCCTCTGATCAGGAGGTTTTAAGAAGCGTGGAACCAGCTCTTAATTGCTGGTGTTCCCAGGTCCACCCTGGCCCGGGGTAGTAGCACCTGTTAGGGTCCCAACTATGGGAAAATAGTTAACCCCCAAACTGGGGTCAAAACACTATGAAAGTGTAAAATAAGTCATAATACCAGGAATACTTAGTAAAAAAAAAAAAACATCAATGCATTATTACCAGCAATAATTTTGGGAAAGAATATTATCAGAAATAGATTTTTTGAAGGAAAAATATTACTAGCAATACATGTTTGAAAAAAAATATTACCAGCAATAAAAAATTTGTCGGCATTAAATAACCCATTGAGGTTGATATGCCGTAAAAGATACCAAACCAAACCAAACCAAACCAAACTTATTGACATAACATACTATAATACTTTGATTGTCTTTTTTTCCAAGAATCAACAAACATCAATTGCCTAAATTTAACTATTTTTTTTACAGATCTTGCGGTTATCTCTGAACTTTTTGTACATTACTATTAAAGGTTTTGACTAAAATTTGACCTATTTTCTGACAACTGGGTCAGTTTCTTTGACAGTCTTTTCTTTAACGAATTGCTTTGTTGAAAAGGCACAGAATTCTTGGGGGGGGGAATTCTTTTTCAAAAAATTTGTCTTCGATTCTTCACTATTAACATTATTCAGACTATTGTCCCCATCTTTGTCGCTATATTTATCGCAACGTTTCAGCCGTTGTACGCTCCGGCCTTCTTCAGGTGGTTGGAATTTCGAACTGAACCCTTTATTGCGCTCACTGGGGTAGACTGTTCTAGTTCCACGTACCATGTCTAATGGATGTTACTTATCTCATGCTAATTTCCATTTCAAATTTCTCCACCGCCTTAACCTTGTATTGAGCTCACACTCTTTGGGTCCTGTCTCTGGATCTAACTAACGCCTTTATCGACTGTGCCATATATCCTTGAGGACACATGGCACTGTGGATAAAGGCGTTAGTTAGATTCTTACCATTTTCTGTATATATATTTAAAAAAAGCCAATCAATGCGAAATATAGCGTCATTTAATATTTAACCCAAGTAAGCGTTTGCGCGAAAAAAAAAAAAAAAAAAGAAAAAAAAAACATTTGAATAATGGAGAAGAAAAAAAAATGAATAATGGTGAAGAAAAAAAAGCAGTTACAAAATGCCAACACAACGACAAAATATCTGCGAGAAGAATATACTTGTTCGTTTGAAAGTCGTTCGTGATACTGTCTGCAAGATTAAATCTTTCTTTGCAAATCGTCTCAAATGTAGGTTAGTGTAAGCGAGTTCAGATAAACGGATTTATGAGGCCTGTGCAGAAAGTATTTAGCTATTTTAAATATTTCGAGAGGCGGTTGTGCGGGCTTCATTCACCTTGGCCATAAATCAGAGACAGACTTACTGCGCATGCGTAACCAGAGTCACTACCGTGGCATTACTCAGTCGGCAGTGAATCGCCACAGAGGGAAATACTATACCTTACGGCTCTCGTATTTGAAACGAAATATACATGAAGTTTTCTTCGGAACTTGGTATTCATCTACGTAACTTTTTCCTTTCTCTCTCTTTCTGTTTTAAACAGATTTCATCCAACACAAGCCTCAAAAGTCACTCAAGGTAGAGGATTACTTAATGAAGTGTGTGATATGAATATAAGAGGATGTAAAAGGCAGTGATAATTGTCAGAATGGATAAAGAGTGCCCATTGACTCGAAGTGGTTAAGAGTGTAGTACTGAGGAAATCATCCATGGGGGGGGTCTGTTCTTGGGAAAATAGTCTAAGGTAAACTTTCTTCTTGCAGTTGGAATACGGAGGAAAAAAAGGTTATTCGACTTGTTTTCCTAAATAAAGATATTTAATATTTATCCTAAATTGAATAAAATTTTATTGATAGTTGTCTTTATGCTTAAAGCTTGTAATATTTTTACTCTGTATAAATACGAACCCCCCCATATATATACACTTAAAAAAGAAACCAATAAAAAAACTACAGTAAAATGGAAATTAATAAGAAAAGCTAAAATATGTAGGTCATTAAATAACCCATCTCTTTTGTGCATACACGAGAAACTATATATTACTAAGTTTATAAAAAATTACTGAATCAAAGAAATAAAATAGCTATTCTTTACCGTCATTGTAAAAATTTTCCTTAAATAATATTTAAAAATAAAATAAAAAAAAATGGGAGCTGGTAATATACATACTTATATTTGATATGAAAAAATAATTTTTATATAATTTAAGTAATTCTGTTATATTTACTTGATTTAAAAAGAAATATAGTCTATTTGTAATTAAGAGTAAAAATAATATTTTAAAATTGTAGTTAAATATAACGTATTCTAACTCAAACACCCATTTTAGAAAGAATCTTTAAGTATACAAGTACGAATTTAACGAAAAAAAATGGCGAAAAACTTTTGTGACGTTAAACCCAGACGACATGCATTTAACGGATGTCAGAATTCGTTGAAAAATGCACCCCTACCCTCCCTAAACTTAACCTCTTTTTCGAACGTAACTTATAATTGATACAACAATAGTTAGTAAAAATGAACACGTTACCGTCCCTGTCTAAATGATTGGATTTCTCTGCATCGTTCGAAACAGAGAATTATGAATTTATATGTGCGTTTAAAACTCAGTAAATTTAAAAATAAGTTATTCCAAAATTCGCTTGAAGATGAAATAGAACTAATGCTTTTAATTTAATTATATAATTAAATTTGAAGTTTTTAGCTTCGGTTTTTGAAAAATGGTTATTACTGTGTAGCGAAGAAACCACATTTTAAATCAGTTAATTTATAACATATATGAGAGACACACACAGAGAGAGAGAGAGAGAGAGAGAGAGATCGGGTGTAAGAGCAAAATTGTTCGAATTGCGTTACAGCATAATTTTCCATCCCATAAAATATTTACTATCTAAATAAATAAATAAAAAAATAAACACTGCACTAATTGAGTTTCTTTTTTCCCGGTTTTCAGATAAGACGTTCAGTTAGCTAGAGGGAGAACAGGTTAAAATTGTTTAATATCAGCCCCACTATATCTTCCCAAATGAGCAATGGCGAGAGGAAAAAGATCATTCGGGATTTTAGTAATCGTGCCAACATTCATACTCTGGCTTCCATCTTCAAATCCATTCAAAAACCATCAAGAAAAAGCTGAATAAGTTTAAAAAAGAGAGAGCACTAGAGAAGAAAACTGGATCAAGAGGTAACAACAGCAAGAGTGATCATCATTTCAACTTAAAAATACATTCTTTTTGTTCAACGTATAGTCCAGTATAGTGTTACAAAACCTTGGAGAATTGCAGTGAGATATCTTTATTCATTTTTAAGATAAATCGGTTTAAAACTTAATCTAACATTTGAATATTATTGCTGTTACATGGTTTGGACAATTTTGCTGTTAAACCCGTTATATATATATATATATATATATATATATATATATATATATATATATATATATATATATAATCAAGAACAATTACTGGGAAAGAACTATGAAAAGTAGGAAAAGTTTTTTCATATGACGCGTTTTGTCCTTTAGGACTTCATCTAAGTTTGTGTTGGGACATTGTCTACGAAGCTAAGGCGATCAGTGGCGGAGAGATCAAATACTATGTCGGAGCTGTCGAATGTGAGTGGAAAAGACGATACTACAATGATAAAATGAGTCTGATCAACTGTAGATACAAAGGTAGTATTGCGCTTTCTAACAACTCATTGGCAGAGGAAAGGAGGCACCTACCATCACATGGAAAGTACTGGCAAAATCAAAACCATATAACGGAGCCGGTAAAGGTCGTAATTTGTGCCTGACTGAAAATCTGGTAATCTTACAACGAATGGGTGTACACCTATTAAATAAAAGAAGCCACCTTATAATCGCATGGCGGCATCAGGACGAATATTTAATTCCGCCCTGGGTAGGTTCCGTATTTTTTCCTGATGATTTCTACATGAACCTTTGAGGTGTGGATTCTGATATTATTCAGTGATAATATTATTATATTAAACGTAGGCTCTGTAGATTTTGGCATTTTGACCTCAGTTCGTTTTATAATTTAATCTTTTAATTGTTATTCTTATTATATACATACACCTTCAAGGGTTGACGTTCCTAGCTGACATAAAGTGGAAAGACTATATTGAAACCATTGCTAATTCAACTGCTAAGAAGGTCGGTTCACTGTGTCATGTGAGAACATTTTTATCTCTAGAATCTATTTTACATATCTACACATCTGCCATTCGTCCATGCTTGGAATATTGCTGTCACTTATGGTCCAGTACCCCTGTTATTTACCTTGAGTTCCTTGATAAAATTAAAAGAAGCATCAGCAATATTATAGGCCCTGATCTGGCGGCTCGGCTTCAGTCATTTTTCTACCGCCATACGGTTATATCTCCATATCTCTTTTTATAAATACTTTCATGGTAATTTTCGGATGGGCTCTTCGTTATGGTACCTAGACTGTATGAATTTAAACGTAGTACTAGACTGGTGTCGAGATCTCATCAACTTACAGTTGAGCTAGCTAGATGTAGCCATAACTCCTATGCTAACAGTTTATTTTCTCGCACTTCTCCCTTGTGGAACTCCCTTCCGGCTCTAATCTGTAAAAAATTAAATGCAATGTCAATCGTTATCTACTGTCTTCCTGATTACTCATTTATCTCCCGGCTCATTAATGCTTCTGTTCATAATTCTTTCACACACTGTAACCCCTTGCATTTTAGTAGTGTCTTTACTGCCTTGCTTGGGGTGATACCGATTAGTATATATATATATATATATATATATATATATATATATATATATATATAAGCAAATATATGGATATAGATCAACAGTATGAAGAAAATATACGGAAAAAACAAACAAAATCCTTATATACAATTAGACTTATTAAAACAGTCAACGTCGGACGTTTTCTAATAAACCATCTTCAGGACATATTTTTTAAATATAATTAACATTATCAATTCAATATGATAAGACGATGTACTTATGTCCAAGACTTATCCAAACAGATGAATTGATAATGTTAATTATATTTTTTTGAATATGTCGTGAAGATGGTTTATTAGACCGAAACGTCCGACGTTGACAAATTAACATTAAAACAGCATAATTGCATATAAGGATTTTCGCTTGTTTTTTCCGTATATTTTTCTTCATATATATATATATATATATATATATGTGTGTGTGTGTGTCTATGAAATAGACTAGGCATTTTAATTTTGTGTCTGACAAAATACTAACTCTCAATTTCTTATATCATTTCATATTCAACAATATTGCCCATGAGGTTTGACTTCTGTTCAACGGGCACAGATTCCCGGAGGAAGACAAAGATTTAAATCAACCAACAGATTAAATGGAATTGATAAATATATGTACAATGTTGATAATTACAGTGGCGAAGAGTAAATCCAAAGGAAACCAAAGAATAACAAATAATAATTTAAATAAGATATCCTTGCCTATTATTGAGCTAGAACCGCCTTCAATAAACAATCAGATTCGACGAAATTACGCTTAACGTTAGATACCAGAGTGAACTGGAAAACTCATAGGCTGACTATGAAGAAGTGATGCAAGACTTGTTCATTTCAAATCTTGCTGTTAATAACTGCATTGTTTCTTTCCAGGTCCGAGGGTGGGCTGAAAAGTCCATAGGCTGATTATGAAAGAATAATGCTTGTGTTAGGAAAGCTTGCATGTATTAATTTCAACTCTTCCTATTAATAACTGCATTGGTTTTTTCCACATGAATTGACTGTTCAAAGTCTTTTTATGCTGTTGCTTAAAACATGTCATCAACTGTAGATATGACACCATCATCACTACGATACTGGTTCCCAGCGAAGTGTTTTTCTTTTCATGTTGGGGAACAGATAATAGTCAAATCAGGAGAATAGGGATGATGATCAACCAGTTCAAACACCCAATCACGCACAGCAACCATTGAAACCAGTTTTCCTCTGCGTTTGGTCTTGATAGCCATTAGTAACTGCCTCAGTAACTTGGCCTACTGCTCTCAATGGTGTAACTCTTTTGAATAAACACAATACCTTTTGAATCCCAAACAACTGAGGCCATCACCCACCCTGCAGATGAAACAAACTTACCTTTTTTGGTGAGTTTCAACTGCATGGATTGTCTCTTTGTCTCTGGCTCAAAATGATCAATTCAGTCCTCATCCTGGCTTAACAAACGTTCAAGGAAACCAGCTGAATTTGCCTCAAACAATCTCAGATTTCTCGTGTCATGATCAGCTTGATGCGCTCTTGATCAAGTGTCAGAACTCTTGGCACCCATCAAGCAGGAAACCTCCGTCACGCCAAGTTCATTGGCAGAATATTATCTCTCGCGAGATATGCTAATAGCATTGGCTGTTTGATTTATCCATCACCATCTGATGAGCACGATCAATGTTTTTTTTCGGTGGGGGCAGTTGCTGGATGTTCAGATATTGGGTCAACTTCAATTCTCTCCTTTCCCTTACTAAATTAAGCTACCTACTTTTAAACTGTTTTAATTACCTAATATAGCAACTATGTATGAATATCTTTGGGGATTAAACCCTTTTTCTACAGGTACTTGATAACACCATGGTATTAAATTTTGACCCTTTTCAAGAGAAGTTGATAGTAATTAATTTTAAAAGTTTCTTTGGGCAGTCAGATATCAGTTTACCCGGAAATAAATAATGCAGTTATTAATAAGAGGAGCTGAAATGAATGCATGTACGATTTCACAGCTCTAGCATTACACCTTTATAATCAGCCGATGAAGTTTTCAGCACACACTCGTAAAGTTGTAATAATTGTTCAGTTACGTTGATCCCATTATTCAATGAGGACTGACGTGGACTTGTCAAAATATCGTGAGAAAATTACATCACTATTTTAGTCTATTCGTCTTATTAATTTTATTTCGTTTCGTTTCTGACCTCCGGAATCCTGGGCACGATAAACAGTAGTCCAGCTTAATAAGACATGTGCGATGAACTTTCCTTTGTTTTTACCTGAACCATGACACTTTTCTATTCTTTCGTATTTTGTCAAGAGTACCAATCGATTCTCTTCCGATTCTCTTTCACGCTGAGCGCTTCACGTCGGAAGGATCAAAAGGCATGCAAATTAGTTAATCAACTGATTTAAACAATCTTTTTTGTCTCTAGCATAAACAGTCCTCATGTCGACCTTTTTGTCTCTAGCCTTAACAGGCCTCATATCAATCTTTTTGTCTCAAGCGAAAACAGTCCTCATGTCAATCTTTTTGTCTCTAGCGTAAGCAATCCTCATGTCAATCTTTTTGACTCAATGGTAAACAGTCCTCATGTCAATCTTTTTGTCTCTATCGTTAACAGGCCTCATGTCGAGCTTTTGGTCTCTAGCGTAAACAGTCCTTATGTCAATCTTTTTGTCTGAAGCGTAAACAGTCCTCATGTCAATCTTTTTGTCTGAAGCGTAAACAGTCCTCATGTCAATCTTTTTGTCTGAAGCGTAAACAGTCCTCATGTCAATCTTTTTGTCTCTAGCGTAAACAGGCCTCATGTCGATCTTTTGTTTCTATCGTTAACAGGCCTTATGTCGAGCCTTTTGTCTCTAGCGTAAACAGTCCTCATGTCAATCATTTTGTCTGTAAAAAGTCCTCGTCAATCTTTTTGTCTGAAGTCCTCATGTCAATCTTTTTTGTCTCAAGCGTAAACAGTCCCTCATTTTTTTGTCAATCGATTTTGTTTCTATCGTTAACAGGCCTCATGTCGAGCTTTTTGTCTCTAGCGTAAACAGTCCTCATGTCAATCTTTTTGTCTCAAGCGTAAACAGTCCTCATGTCAATCTTTTTGTCTCAAGCGTAAACAGTCCTCATGTCAATCTTTTTGTCTCTAAGTTAAACAGGTCCTCATGTCAATCTTTTTGTCTCTAGCGTAAACAGTCCTCATGTCAATCTTTTTGTCTCAAGCGTAAACAGTCCTCATGTCAATCTTTTTGTCTGAAGCGTAAACAGTCCTCATGTCAATCTTTTTGTCTCAAGCGTAAACAGTCCTCATGTCAATCTTTTTCTCTTTTGTCTTTTTGTCTCAAGCGTAAACAGCATGTAAATCTTTTTGTCTCCTAAACATGTCATGTCGAGCTTTTTGTCTCTAGCGTAAACAGGCCTCATAGCGATCTTTTCTTTTCTCATTACTTACATTATGTACATGTAGAATATTATCCTCACATATATTGGTGCTATCATATGGTTTCAGTCGTCCCTTCCGGCCTTCATCAGGTGTGTAAACTACAGATAATTTCAAACTGAAAACTTTGTTTAATCTACGGTAAACATAAGCAGTGTAACGAGAAAAATCTAACACCGTTGATTAAATAAAGCGTTCAGTTCGAAATTCTCTGTAGGTTACCCGGATCGACATCCACCTGATCAAGGTCAGTGTGCACAACGACCGAAACGTCGTGGTAGCAGCTACAAAGACGAATACAATAGTCCGAATGTAAATCA
This sequence comes from Acanthosepion pharaonis, assembly GCA_903632075.3. Classification (NCBI taxonomy): domain Eukaryota; kingdom Metazoa; phylum Mollusca; class Cephalopoda; order Sepiida; family Sepiidae; genus Acanthosepion; species Acanthosepion pharaonis. Next base: position 107,933 of record CAHIKZ030000169.1, read on the forward strand.
GGATAACTCTTCGTCGCAGAAATTCAGTCAGAATTTTTGGCCCGTCGTGGAAACCAGATATATATATGTAGCTTTTTTTAAAAAGAAATCAAAATCATAATGAACAAAGAGAAGAGGCCATTGATCAAGATAAAAATCGGTGTCCAGGAAGTCGTGATCCAGTTCGTGTATATAGGATTAATTATCGGTGACAAGGGATTCGGAATATGAGAATGTCCAAAAAGTAGCACAAACAATATAATCTGTCGCAAAACTAAGAAACATCTAGAAAGACGAGAACATCTGGAAAGACGGGAACATGTAGAAAGACGGGAACATGTAGAAAGACGAGAATATGTAGAAAGACGAGAACATTTGGAAAGACGAGAATATGTAGAAAGACGAGAACATCTGGAAAGACAAGAACATGTAGAAAGACGAGAACATGTAGAAAAACGAGAACATGTAGAAAGACGAGAACATCTGGAAAGACGAGAACATCTGCATGAAATCAGACTATTGCTTGCATTGGGCTTCTTAGTTCTTCTTCATGCCTGCAAATCGTGGACATTAAGACCATTAATTACAGCGATGAGTCCAAGCATTTGTTGATTACGGCCACATCATGTTGAAACACCGGTTCCCGTACGATCACTGAAGTTAAGTAACGTCGTGTCCTGGTCAGTATCTAGATGGGTGACTACTTGAGAATATCAGGTGCTGTAAGCTTGGATTTTTGGGTGATGTAATGGATACCGGTTCGGAATTGTTCATCAGAGAGCCGTGTTTCAATTCCTGTTGGGTTCGTTATATTCACTTATGCACTTGGGAAATGAATCCACCTATTCTGTCCCCAGCTATGGGTTAATAAGTAAGACTTGTATAGCTAAACCATTATTACCTCCATAAAAACATTCTTAAAACTAAAAATATTTTCTGGCTTCAAATAAAATGCAAGTGGTTGATAAGCCGTAAAAAACGAATCAATCAATCAATCTACTGATTAAGCAGAAGAAATTAAAAAAAGAAATTAGTTAGACTTGTAAACCATTATTATCACCAAAATATATTCTTACAATCTAAAAATACTTTCTGGCTTTAAATAACCTTCAACGAGTTGATAAGCCGTAAAAAACGAATCAATCAATCAATCTACTGATTAAGCAGAAGAAATTAAAAGAAGAAATTAGTAAGACTTGTAAACCATTATTATCGTCAAAATATATTCTTACAATCTAAAAATATTTTCTCGCTTTAAATAACCTGCAAAGGGTTGATAAACCGTAAAAAACGAATCAATCAATCAATCTACTTATTAAGCAGAAGAAATTAAAAGAAGAAATTAGTAAGACTTGTAAACCATTATTATCGCCAAAATATATTCTTATAATCTAAAAAAATATTTTCTGGCTTTAAATAACTTGCAAAGGGTTGATAAACCGTAAAAAACGAATCAATCAATCAATCTACTGATTAAGCAGAAGAAAATAAAAGAAGAAATTAGTAAGACTTGTAAACCATTATTATCGCCAAAATATATTCTTATAATCTAAAAAAATATTTTCTGGCTTTAAATAACTTGCAAAGGGTTGATAAACCGTAGAAAACGAATCAATCAAACACTGATAAGAAATAAGATCTTACAGAGCCATCTCTTGTGTAGATAGATAAATGACAGTGAGAGATGCCATGAAAGAGAACCCTTTGGAAAGATCCCATAATCACCAAGAAGAGAAATTTCAAATGGCATAATCACATCACAAGAGCATGTTTCCAGTACGATTCCACAAAGTGCCACCTTAAGAAAAAAAGAAGAGACAGAGAGGACTCATAACAATACTGAATAGACTGGAAGATCCTTTGCAAGGAATCCGACATTGGCATGTAACCGAGACATATGAAGGGACGTAATCAAATGCTCAGTTACGTAGCTACCCTACGGTCGCACTCGTCTATTTTGATGATTATGAAACTGGAACTTGACATTAGATAGCACAGCATAAGTTGATGTATCTTTAAATTAGCTAAGTTAAGAAATAACTTATTCTTGGATGCTTTGTATCGATCTAAAGAATCTTCGTATAAGTCTGGCGAGGGCCTTAATACGCAAAGCATTTCAGACATCATCAGGAGTACAAGTAAGAAATGAGACTCAATAAAGAAAAAAAAAACAGTGTAATGAGATGAGTACTGACCATTTATGCACTCCATACCGCATCCCAAACTAACCTACCAATAAAAGACAATGATCCTGCTTTCCCTCCCGAAGCCAAAGTACTGATGATTGGGGGTGGCGGCTTATGCAGAAGAAATAGGTATTCATAGTTAGTATAACAATGATCTTGAACAGAAAATCAGCGTTCTCTATAAAGTGGTACAAGAAATGGGATTCAAGATAAACAATTCCCAAACAAAAGCTATAATTTGGAATTGGAATGATGGCACCTATCTTAAATCCTGCCAAAAATCCAAGATTTGGAATTAGGAAACGCTAAACACTTCACACACATCGGCGTATAGATCAGTTATAACAAATGAATTATAGGAGGAATAGATATTCAACATAGAATAGGCTGAGCCAGGGGTAACATCGCCCAACATCACACGTTCTTAAAAAACCAAAACATCAACCCGAAAACTCGAGCCATGTATTTCAAATCGTCTCGTCATATGAAAGTATCGATCTGAGGAGGTGATTTCAGATAGTTTGGTTTGCCGCTAAAGAATCACAAAGAACTGTACCAAATAACTGACATATCTAAACTCAATTATTTGTTTTAAGAGAAACATTTTATAAATTTCAACAATGCTAGGTCAATGTATACAAAAAGTTTCCCTATAGGGAAAAGGCTAATATCTTCACCACATTCAAAAGAAAAATAAATATCTAAATTGCCATCTCTATAATACCGTTTCCTAAGAACAATGGTAAAGAAAGGCTTTGAGCTAGTAAAGCCTCGGGGTCTTGGCAATGATCATCCTACTTTGAACATTGTGGTTTGGCGCTACAGAATCACAAACAAAGAACTGTACCAAATAACAGAAACCACATCACTGGAGAACTACTAACAGCAGCAACAACTAAAATAGATAGTACATATAGCTAGAAGAGAAGATAATGACATAATCAAGATGTATACATTTCAAGCACCTCAAATAAAAGGTTAGGAAGGAAACCCTTATCAGTACTGGAAAGAGCGATAACAGCTACTGGGGCTAAGAAATCTGTCTTCCTAAGAAATTGTTCTAAGCGAAAGATTTTATAAATTTCAACAGAAAGCAGTACTGGCTCTCGGTCAATGAATGCCAAATGTTTCCTTAGAGGGAAACGGCCAATATTACCATTGCTATTACTATTATCTTGTAAGCTGTTTTCTTAGTAATTCATCTCAAAAACTCTAGATGACCAGCGCCTTTTAGCTAAACTTTCCTCTGACCAAGCTCTAACAGGTTAGTTGCGGAAAGACTGACTGGCCACATTCAATGCCCAGAAAACCAAACTTCTACCAGTTCTCCTAAGATGAAGAAAAATAGCTACAATTTTAACCCGTAGAAGGGGCACTCCAACGTGGTGTAATGGTTAGCAAGCTTGTCTCGCTAGATCAATTACAACTCTCGTCAAAGATGAAGAAGAGATTTGAAGAAACAGAAATGTGGTTCTAGAGAAAGATGCTGGGGACACCATGGACCATACGTGTGAAATTTTAGAGAAAATGCAAACAAAAATACTTAACATCAGGAAGAGGCAGTTGAAATTTCTAGGGCACATGGTGAGGAAGGAGGGCTGGGAGAACCTGATACTCACAGGACAGAATGAGGGAAAGAGGCGCAGATGAAATCAGCGTGTAACATACTTGATGAGCTTGAGTAAATGGATGGTAAAACAAGTTTTAGGAGAAATAACAAATTGACAAAACTTATTAAGAGCTACAAGAGACAGGAAGATGTGAAGAGCCATGATCGCCTACACCCTGAAGTCACACAGCGCATAAAAGAAAGAAGACCTGAGTTCCATCTTCACTGGGTGCTCCAAACATTTGGCCTTGTGCCACATTTAAGCTACGCTTAGAAAATCATTAGGCAAATCTACGTGTGTAATGGTTAGCAAATTTGTTTCAATAGAACAATTACGACTGAGTAGTGAGTTCGATCTTCACTAGGTACTCCGTTCTTTCGTCCTGACGCTCAGAAAATCACCTTAACCTATTCAAGTATAGGTTAACGGTCATCTGCTTCGACTGTCCTCATAAACAGTGCGTTTTTCTTTTTACTCTGTACCTCGCTAATTTGAGTGGCCTTGTAAGAAAGTCAAACTGCGTGTCGTACTATTTACGCTTTGAAGGTACTAAATATTTCGATCAATTGTTGAAGTCGAATTTCACAAATTCTTTATAACCATTAAGCATAGAATGATTGGGAAAAGAACCTTTGACGCGGTGAAGAGGTTGTAATGTATGTAGGAAGACTTCTAAGAGCAGATTGGGACCGATGTTTCAAAACTCAGCTTTCAAAAACATGTTTCTTTATCGCTGCACGAACCTGAAAGTCTGGAACCGACTGCAAATATGTATTTAATATCACGGAGCATTTTTTCTTCTTTCTCGCTTGATAATATGTTCATTTTTTTCTTTTTTTTTTCTTTCCTCGTTGTTTTTACGTTACTTTCCTTTACTTTATCTTTATTTCCTTGATTTTCTTCTTTTTGACCATTCATTTTTTTCTTCATCATAATCTTTTCTTTGTTTCTTTCGCCTCTCCCTTTTTCATCTTATTCTCCTTCTCGTTTAGTTTTTAGATTGTCTTTTTCTTTCATACCATCTTGTATTTTTTCATTCTTCCTTATATTTATGCCATTTCTTCTTATTCTAACACAAGGTTTTTTTCTTTCTCTTCTAAATTCATTCTTTTCCCCTTTTTATTCATTTGCTTGTTTTCCTGTCTTTCGTATGTTGCTCATTTTTCTCTATTTTCTATTTATCATCCTAGATTTTTCTTTCATACATTCCATTTTCACCTTTATTTGTTCTTTTTCACTTTCCTTCGTTTTCATCTTCTCCATTTTTACTTCTACACAAATTCCTTCTTGCAAACTCCTCCTCCTCCTCCTTCTTCTTCTCTTGAGCTACTGGTTTTTCTTCTCTCTTCATTCTATTTTCTAAAATATTTCTTTTCTTCTTTCTTCTTTTTCTTTCCTGCTTTCTTATTCTCTTAGACTACTACTTTTTTCTTCTCCTTCTTGTCTTCTGCTTTCTTCATTTGCTTTTCCTACCTTATTCCCCGTCGCCTCACGTACTGTTTTCCTTTGCTTCCTTCATTCCATTTGCTTGCACATTTCTTCTTCTCTTGCTCCCACTGATTTCATCTTCTTCTTTTTCGTTTTTTTTTTCTTCTTCTTCTTCTTCTTCTTCTTCTTCTTCTTCTTCTTCTTCTTTATGACTTAGCTTTCTACTTTCTTCTTTTCTTTCTTGTCTTTTTCATTTTCTTTTCGTACCTTCTCCTTCTTTTTCTTCTTCTTCTTCTTCGTCGTCGTCGTCGTCGTCGCTTCGCCTACTTGTTTCCACTTCTTCCTTTATTTTATTTACTTAATGATTTCTTCTTAACTCCCACTGCCTTCTTCTTCTTCTTCTTCTTCTTCTTCTTCTTCTTCTTCTTCTTCTTCTTCTTCTTCTTCTTCTTCTATCATTCTCTTTACCCTCTCTTTTTTTCTTTGTCATTGTTGATTCTTTCTTTCACGTAATTCAATTTCTGCTTCTTATTCACCCCCAATAATAATAATAAAAAAATTCTTTCATTCCTATCCTTTTTGTTAAACTATTGCACATTTTCTTTCTTCTAATGCCATTTTTTTTTACTGCTAACTTCATTCGCTTGAAACACGATCAATTTTCGCCACAACAAATTCTTTTAGCTTAAATGGAAAATACATTAACTCTTTTGTCGCTCTTTTTAAACACCTACAAATGGTGCTGATGTAGTCACTGGAACCAAATTAGTGGGCAGGTGGCAAATTTCTATTTATCAAAATAAAAATCAAGATGGACGAGAATAACAGTTTTCAGAACGGATAAAAGAATTAATGAAGAGGACTTTCAAGGACATATTTTTGCAAAACAGTCTTAGAATCAACTGGAAAATAAGTACATGTTTATAATACCAAGAAAAAGGGCACCGAATAGCTTTTTCTTTTAGATTTCACTCTGTCATTAACACTTACACAGCCATAGTCTAGTGCAATCAAATTCATTATATATATATATATATATATATATATATGATTGGTGTATACGGAATAAATTCCAATAATCAACGATTACTATTCTTAAAAGAGTGCTCAATACAAAGTAGAGCAGATATAATTATTTATGTAAAACTTATAACAATAAATTATGTTATAGAAGCACTACAAAAATAGCCATTTTGTTTCAACACCTCAAGTGATGTTGTTGAATGTAAAATAAATGGTTTTAAAAGTTTTAAATTAATTAACGATCCTTCGCAAGGGGAAAGTGTTGTAACAAAAGCTAGAATGACCAATCAAAACATAAGTATGGGAAAATTCAAAAGACTTGACAACGAAGTAAGTTTATAATAGCTATTCAGAGCTTTAAAATTGGGGTTATACTAAAAAAAAAAAAATTATTCTAACCAATAAGTATTAAATTATATGATAACATTTGATATTAAAATTAAAAGTAAAAAATTACTTTAAAATTTAAAAATTACTTTAGAATTTTAAAATTGGTAATTTTTTGGACAGTGTTGAAACAAAATGGCTAATTTTGTAGTGATTTTATGACATATTTATGTTATAATTTTTAAATAAATAATTATATATATATATAATTATTTATTTAAAAAATGTATGTATATATATATATATATATATATATATATATATATATATATATATACACTGCGTGCCAAATTATTATCGAGATAACTTTTTTCTAATATTTCAAAAACCGTCCAATCAATTCCCACAAAATTTTCACACAATGTTGGCAACACTGACCTGCGCAATCACTAGAATTTTCGTACTGATCTCCGCAATGTAAACAAACTGGCGCCATATTTGTTATCAGCACGGTGATTTGAGCGTGCTAAATTATTAGAAAGTTTTAGTAAAATTCACAGAATTTAGCAAACAAAACGTTTATTAATGTTGTACGTGAATGTTTATGATCAAAAGAAGCTAATAAATAAGATAATCAAACAAATAATAACAGATACAAGCAAAGGCACAGTTTTAAACAAATTAATAGGGAATGTGCTTTCCCTGTTTTGAAATTACTTGAAGAAGTCGACGATCCATAGAATTTGTTAATTATAGGATGTCATCTGCTGTAATGCCGCGAGATATGTCAAGAATTGCTTCCCATAACTCAGCGTTGCTCCTGAATTGTCGTCCATTGGCGTACAGTCTTCGCTTCATGATGTTCCAATGGTTTTCGATTGGGTTCAAATCCGAACAATTTGCTGGCCACTTCATTTTTCGAGTTCCATCGAAGCCTACCTGTTTCAAATATTCGGTAGTCTTGTGAGCAGCATGTGAGGGAGCATTATCTTGCATAAAAGCAATGGCCCTTCTGAAGGCAACTCTTTGCCTTTTCATCCACGGTTCAAGATGCTCCTTCATTTTGAGGCTATCTGGTACTCTCCATGGGCCCACTAATGTTTTTCCAATAATACCACCCCAGATCATTATGCCTCCACCGCCTTGTTGGCATCTCAAACGCTGATGGCGATTCTGTCCGTTCATTACCCAACCTTTGCACAATCTATCTGGCCCATCAAATGTTGCTCCAGTTTCGACTGTGAACAAAACTTTAGAGAAGTCAATCTTCATATTGTCCACGGCCCATTTCAATCGATTTTGAATGTGATTTCTCGTCAACGGAGACTTCGATACAGGTTTGACTGTTGTTGCTATTTCCCTCAGATACCGACACCGAGTACTTTTAGACAAAGTAGGATCCACAATGCGACTGAAAAGCTCTTGACTATAAGTCCAGGGTTCTTCGTGGCCTCTCGTTTAAGTCGTGACATGAGACGACGTGAAACAACCCTTGGCTTGCCTTTATCTGCTCTTTTGCGTACTTATGTAGGGTCGGCGGTGAACTTTTTCACTGTTTGATGACACCTATCATTTTAGAAATTTCTAGTGTAGATTTACCTTTTCAGTGTTCTGAGGTGATAGTTTTCTTTTCAGCATCAGTTAAACTGCTTTTACGGCCCATCTTTTCGCTAAATTCCTACACTTTTATAATAATTTGGCACGCACAAATCACCGTGCTGATAACAAATATGGCGCCAGTTTGTTTACACTGCGCAGATCAGTACAAAAATTTCAGTAATTGCGTAGCTCAGTGTTGCCAACATTATGTGAAAATTTTGTGTGTATTGATTGGACGGTTTTTGAAATATTAGAAAAAAAAGTTATATCGATAATAATTTGGCACGCAGTATATATTAATTCCCGTCTAAACAGAAAAAGAAGCACATGTCTGTAGTACCATGAGTAAAATGGGGTTCTTCATTTTTTTTCTCTTGAATCCATTCTGGTATTTGAATTTAACGTTGTAAATGCGTAGGTTGTGTCTGAAGTTATTTATCTTGCTGACAAACATAAATTTTGTTTTCTTACACTTAATGCTTAGTCCTTTTTTTTTCTCGCTTTCATTTGCTATTTCGGAGTTTCTGTAGTTTTTGTTCTGCGTCTGCCAACAATACGGTGTCATCTTCTTATGCTCTTGTGTCCACTGTGACTAATAAAACCTGGTCGGATCTCCAGTTCCTTCATGATTGCCTCACCGTCGTGACTGAATAAATCCGGTTAGAAGAAGAATTCTATTTTTCTTTCTATTCTTGTGCATTTAATTCATTTTCTATCCCTATAAAAACGGTTTGCTGGAATATTCTAAGGTCTTTTTTCCACATAAATTTTCGTAATAATTCAAATAGATACATGTGCCATACCACCTTATTAAATCATCAATATATCATTTCTTGCCCCACTGTCCTTGACAAAAAAAACACACAAAAAAATAAAACAAAAACAACAAAAAAAAAAAAAACAAAACAAAAAAAAAACAAAAAACAAACTAATCAAGAACAAGGTACTGTAAAAAAATTTTCTTCTAGATTTCTGGCATTAACTGCTTCCCTTCAACAAATGTTGGATGATTTTTATCAGTGAGCAAAATAAGTAACTATGGTGGGTTCATCTCTTATACGATACTGGCTTTGAGGAAGCGTTGAGCCTACTGTTTACTGTTTTATTTTATAATGTTTCCTTTTTCCCATATTCACTCACGTTCAATAAGCCACTTGCGTCTTAATGGCTTTATTACCTTGTTGGGGTGCAATGCTCAAAAAAAAAAAAAAAAAAAAAAAAGGAGGAAGGTTCTCTAGAAATCCCTTGAAATATTAAGTCTAATCGTAAGACAACATTTGCCGCGCTAATATTTCTAACAATATTTAATTCAAAAAAAGGAAAACGCATAGCACAGTCGCGTAAACCTTAAGGAAACAATCAGTTTTAAACGGTGTAATTAATATGGATTTTGGAGGCTTGGAGACAAAGAATACAGAATTTTTATTTATTTATTAAGTTGTTAAATATATTCGTTCGTTTTCTCTGTTATTCTACAAATGATCTCGAAGAATAATCTTTCGTCATCATCTTCAACGTTATTGAAATCTTATTTCATATTAGACACCTCTTTGAGAGGCAATGCAAACTCGACAAGAATGACCATGTTCGACATTTTCTCTGCTTTTAATCAAGGTTATAAAGCTTTCATTACACTTTTATCGTAACATACTTAGATTAAAGTATTGTAGTGTCTTTTAATAGGTGACGTTTTAATGCGTGACTTTGTTTTACAGGTGACTGAAATTTATGACACACATGCAGATTCTGAAAGGTGACATTTCTCTATACGACTCCCGGATGCATTGTAAATTTTAAATGTTTTTATTTTATTAGTGAAAACAGAGGAAAATGTGATGGGCTTTCGTCATTTCGTGCTCATTTATTTACAGAAGCAAATAAACGCCGTAAAAACAGCAAAACAGACATGTACCATTTATGGAGATAGTGCCGTATCTGAGGTTATTGTTCGTAAGTATTTTTGGCTTTTTTAACCGAGTTCACCCCAAGCAAGGCAATAAAGTCACTGAGACATAAAGAGTTACTGAGTGTGGAAGAATTAGAAAACAGAAACGTTACTAAGGAAAGGGAACAAAAGAAGAGTAATCAGATAGACAGTAGGCAGTTGACTTTGTAAATGTTTGAAGATTAAAGTTGACTGGAAAGCTTGTAACCGGAAGAGAGGTCCACAAACTAGAAGTGCGAGAAAAAACTGTTAGCATATAATTTACGGTTACATATAAGCAGCTCAGCTGTAATTTGGTGAGGCCCCGTTGCGAGTGTATTACTGTGCTTAAATTCATAAAGTCCAGGTACCATAGCGAAAAGCTCATTTGAACAATTACCTTGAAAGATAGAAAAGGCACAGGGAGGCATCTTTATGGCAGTGGGAAAGAGACTGAAGTTGAGATGCCAGATGAACACCAGTAATATTGCTGATTCTTCTTTGGATTCTATCAAGGATCTCTAGATATATAAGCAGAAGCACCAGACCATATGTGGTAGCGATATTTTAAGCATAGACGATTGATAGTGGAAAATTTGATCTGGATGAATAGGAACATTCCAGCAGGACTGTAGTCGTTGATAGGGATCACATCGAATTGCAAATAATCCAGGGTAGACGATACCTCACATCGCAAAGGTACTCCATATGTCTCATATAAACACTATAATGTATGTAATGATTCATGTTTTTAAAAGGGAATGATTTTGAAAGAACGTTCACTGGAGATGTTATATTGTATGTATACAACAATGTAGAATAGAAAAAAAAATGTTGTAGAGAATGCAAAATGAGTCATCATTAAACATTCGAAATAATCTCTATCCAAAAATACGATGCTGTGTATCTGGGGGAATTGAAAGGGAATTACGAGCTACTTTTTCAAAATCGGACGTTGAATTCAAGCAAGTTCTGTTCTCACCTGAACCGATTAAAGGCAGTAATCAACAAAAAGCGTCCGGACATGACCAATCAGTTGGATCTCGTGTGCTCTCAGGAAAACGCCAGATCTCACGTCTCTTTGCCGATTGAATAGAAATTGCTACAGCTAGGATAGCACATTCTAATACACACATCGTACTCCCGTGGTCTTGTGCTTTCCGATTTCCAATCATTTTGCTCCCTAAAAAAATCGATCTCTTGTAACTCTGTAAAAACCACGTAGACCAATTCGTCACCCAGAAAGATGCCAAGTGAAGGTGCTTTTTTTTTAAGCGTAGCTTAGATGTGGCACAAGCCCGAAAGTATGCGGCAAGCGGTGTCGTAACTGATCTAGCGAGACAAGCTTGTTAACCATTACACCACGTCGAAGTGCCCCTAATCATCATTATGATAATTTTCTAAGCGCAGCTTAGATGTAGCACTAGACTGAAAATATGTGGCACGCAGTGAGGATCGAACTCACTATTCAGTCGTAATTGATCTAACGAGACAAACTTGTTAACCATTACACCACGTCGAAGTGCCCCAATCATCATTATGATAATTTTCTAAGCGCAGCTTAGATGTAGCTCTAGGCTGAAAATATGTGGCACGCAGTGAGGATCGAACTCACTATTCAGTCGTAATTGATCTAACGAGACAAGCTTGTTAACCATTACACCAAGTCGAAATGCTCGAAGATGCCAAGTTATGTGCTGGCGGGACAAGATTTAGGAGAGATGAAAAGAAAAAAATTTATTAAGAGCTACAAAGAACAGGAAGTTGTGGAGAGTGATGATCACAAACGTCCTGAAGGGACACGGCACACAGAAGAAGAAGAATTTGACACTGGACGAGAGAAATAAGGATAAGAAATAAAGAATAATAGTAAATATATCTTAAATGCCAATAGGTAATATATTAATAATAGTAAATATATCTTAAATGCCAATAGGTAATATATTAATAATAGAAAATATATCTTAAATGCCAATAGGTAATATATTAATAATAGTAAATATATCTTAAATGCCAATAGGTAATATATTAATAATAGTAAATATATCTTAAATGCCAATAGGTAATATATTAATAATAGTAAATATATCTTAAATGCCAATAGGTAATATATTAATAATAGTAAATATATCTTAAATGCCAATAGGTAATATATTAATAATAGTAAATATATATTAAATACCAATAGTTAATATATTAAAATAGTAAATATATCTTAAATAACAATAATTAATATATTAATAATAGTAAATATATCTTAAATGCCAATAGGTAATATATTAATAATAGTAAATATATCTTAAATGCCAATAGGTAATATATTAATAATAGTAAATATATCTTAAATGCCAATAGGTAATATATTAATAATAGTAAATATATCTTAAATGCCAATAGGTAATATATTAATAATAGTAAATATATCTTAAATGTCAATAGGTAATATATTAATAATAGTAAATATATCTTAAATACCAACAGTTAATATATTAGAGATATCTGTAAATACATTGATAATTGTGTTCATTATCTGTTCTTGACTGTTTGTTATGAATTAAAATTCCACTACTGCTGACGATAGGATTGACTCGTCGGTCAGCACAATGTGTTGTAAGAATTGTGGGCTGACAGAACCTGTATGAATGAAATAGTAAAATAAATCTAGCGAAAATGAAATTAGAAATCCCTGAAGTACGTAAATGACGGCTAGCTAGCAAAGTGATCTGGATGTTGAGACAAGTGTTTCTCCTCGGGTACTTTATTCGTAGAAATGGTCCCAGAGCGAGCACAGATATGATTGATTCGATTTTTTTTTTTATTTGTGTTGAGTTTTGATTGGCCAGTGATAGTGTTTTAGGACCCAAGTTAAAATAGTCTTTCTATTTTTTGTATGTATAGCGGGAGTCGGTCAACACTTTACGACATCTCTGTTGATAAGAAGCAAAATCCAGCTTCTGTCAAAGAGCCACTACTTTATGAAACAGACTCCCAAAGGGGTACTTCCCTCAAAACTACAATTTATTTCAATCTTGGTTCAACTGTTACCTATCGTGCGTATCTACATAATCTGTATAATCTCTTCATAATCTCCTGCTTCCACGTTCGTACAAAAACATCATTTAGCAACCCTCTGCCTTAAGTGGCCCTTGGGTCTTTTAATAGGCGAATATTAATACAAAACGAAATGTAATGGTAAATGGCGCAGCCACCCGAATTCGATGCCAGTCTACTATGGCGGCTAGCTAATCCCCATTGCAGACACCTGCTCAGGCACTTTTGTCTTTGTTCAAAATCCACAAAGCACACTTGTAGTTTATACTGCAAATATGTATGATTTATACTGCCGAGCGGACCTTAGTTATAGTTTCTGAGGTAGAGCGCATTATTTAGCGTGATCAGCAATCTGAACACAGCTAGCACACTGAAACGCTCGGTCATGAGGACTTGTGACTTCGTGCTAGAAAACCACCATCGAAGGGTTCCGTCTATCTGATTTCACTAACAAGGGTTGAGTCAACCCGTGGTATGGTTTTCAGGCACTTTCCAAAGGAAACATAAAGAAGTCTTCTTCGTGAGAAATCGACCAGGGTGTGATTTGAACCCGGGTCTCATGGTCAAAAAGTGAACGTTCTAACGCCTATAAGTGTAATGGTATACGTGGTAATAAAATAAATATTTCCCATCTCCCACCTCGCTTGAAACAATCCACTATAATAAACGTTTATTCAGCGCAAATAACGCTTCATAAGCTTCTACTAAAAGAAAAACTGAATTAATCAAAGGTTCTGCATAGAGTTGTTGCTATGTTACAATTTATTTGATATTCGATTTCGGAATAATGGACGTTTACTCTGCCCAGACAAGGTTGCTACAGATCCGAATATTCTAAACGCTGAAAGAGAGTACCGTCATTGGCGAAAATCTTTGAAAATTTGCTGGAGGAATGTTGCATCGAAGCACCCAGACTCAGACCCTGAGGAAGAAAGGCCTGACGAGGTCGAGACACCACGAAATGATCCGCAGGATGGCCGGTCATTTGAAGGATTTTCTTTCATATGAATAAAATAAATACTGGGCGTGGGGAGAATGTGATAAGAAAATAAGCACCTCTCATCTCCCCTCTCGCTTGTAACCATCCACTATAATAAACGTTTTTGAACGCTAAAGCTGAATCAGTCAAATAAAACGTCATACGCTATATGACGAATGCGCGTTGTGGTGTAATGGATATCGGCTCGGAGTTCAAATTCCAGTCGAGTTCGTTAGATCGACGTGCGCACAAATACCCCTGGGAAAGGTATGAATCCATCTCTTCTCCACCAGCTATTGATTGAATAGCAAGACAGACAGTGTTCTTTAACCTTGGCTGGCAACCAGACTACCGCAGAGAGAAATGGCAACATACTGCGGGAAAAAAAATCGCCTCGTCAGTCGTATATCGAAAGATACATGATCGCCCAAGCGTGTATCTCGTATGGCACTTAACTGACTGACGCTATATGACAGTATATCAATAAAATTATTTACAATAATATTTTTATTCCATCTTCGTACTTGCGTGTATTTTTGTCTTAAATTCGGTTGAAATAATCATAAGAAAATTCGTCCACATCTTCGTTCACTTTCTGTTCAATTTTCCAACGCACCCGCTATAGAGCTGCATATTTAATATCCACTGACAGATTATTTGCTTTTGCTGTCGTAAATTCGTGAAATTAATGGACCCTGTTACCAGGATTTGCAACGTGTTTACTTGCCTCATTCCCTTCGTTGGCATATTTACTGCTTTTGTTTCGAAGCGTAAAAGAAGTTTAGAATGTTCTACATAGAACTTTACCGCTGCTATCCATTCTTGTGTTTACCTTTATTCTTTTATTTTTACCGTGGTTAATTTGCTTTCTATCTTTCATTTCCATCTTGGGTATTTTTTTTTTACTTTCTTTCTTATTTTTTTTCCATTTTTCTTTCTTTTCAACCCTATTTAAGTTCTTTGTTTCTTTGGTTTTTCTTTGTTTGTTTGTTTCTTTCTTTCTTTCTTACTTTCTTTCTTTGGGTAATTTTCTTTTTTTCTTTCATTGTGTAATTTTCCATTTTCTTTCTTTCTTTGGGTATTTTTTTTTCTTTCTTTTCTACCCGATACAACATTCTTTCTTTCTTTTTTCCCCACTCTATGTAATTTTCCTTTCTTTCTTAATTTGGGTAATTTTCTTTCTTTCTTTCCTTCTTTCGGTACTTTTCCCTAATTTTCTTCTATTTTATTTCTTTTCAGCCCTATGTAATATTCTTTCTTTCTTTCTTTCTTTCTTTCTTTCTTTCTTTCTTTCTTTCTTTCTTTCTTTCTTTCTGTCTTTTTCTCTGTACTTTTTCGTCTATTTTCTTTCTCTTCTGCCCCTATGTAAAATAATTTCTTACTTCCTTCCTTCCTTCCTTCGTTCCTTTCTTTCTTTCTTTCTTTCAGTAAAATCGATGAATACGGCAATTTTGACACATTTGTAATCAAAAGTTAATTGTCGGTTTTAAAAATCTTGCAAAAATAAAATATATATTTCTGAAACGACATTTGAGGAAAATTAGCAAATTTGAAGTTAAATTAATCTGATTTGAAACAAACATTACTTACTTATAACATAAAATGTTGTATACAAGTATTTCATATCGACAGGTCTTGTTTTTCTGACGTGTTGATTGATTTATCGACCACCTAATGTTTTGAAAAGTTCCGTTATGGTGAAGAAGAATTGCTAGCAAACGATATATTTTATATGAATGTTTTTTTTCCGTAAAGGAGGAAAACTCTTAAAACACATGACATTTAAAGATAAGTTCATGTATGAACTAGCATACTTAGAAAAAATAGGACGCTAAAACACAAAAAAAAACAATCAATATTCTTTTAAAACATTCGGGAGTATCAGTTTGTAATAAGCTTTACAATATATGATTAGTAAATTTAGTTTTACTTAATAATAATATTGCGTAAAAGTTATCCGATGGCAACTGAATTTTAAAAGATTTAAAAAAAATATTGAATTTAAAATTATAAAAAATGAAAAAATCTTGTAAAAATTCATTTTTCATCAAAACAATTTTATTCTTCAGAAAATATTGCCTTTAATATACATTATTCCTCAAGGCAATTAAAAGCTTCTCTAATTAAATAAAGTCTTAGTTTTATTCCGTTTTATATTATTCGATTTAGAACAGATTTTCGGTAAGACGGTATCTGATATTGCAAAAGAAAATCTTTGATTTAAATTCTTCAAACAATTCTGCTTTGAACTAATATATTAACTAAAATTTATCACATTGAATTTCTTAAGTTTTCATAAAGGGGTTGGGGGAAACACATATAAAAAATATTTTACAAAATTTTTCGAATAAAAAAAAATTTCTAAAATAATTTCATTCGCTTATAATAAGTCCCCAAAATTTAATTAAAATCCGACAATTATTTGATTTTTGCAAGAATTTCTAAATTAATATATCCTTCATCGCAAAAATTTACTATGCTAAAAGTTCGATAATTATTTGATTTTTGCAAGAATTTCTAAATTAAAGTATCTTTTATCGCAAAAATTTACTAAGCTAAAAGTTTGACAATTATTTGATTTTTGCAAGAATTTGTAAAGTAATATATCTTTCATCGCAAAAAATTTAACATGCTAAAAGTTCGATAATTATTGGATTTTTGCAAGAATTTCTAAATTAATATATCTTTCATCGCAAAAATTTACTATGCTAAAAGTTCGATAATTATTTGATTTTTGCAAGAATTTCTAAATTAATGTATCTTTCACCGCAGAAATTTTCTATGCTAAAAGTTAGTACAGCCGCTGACGTAAGAAATACAAGTTTTTTAATCAAAATTTCGAAGGTTCTAAAAAGGAAAAAAAAATTAATTAAATATGTTAAAACTATGTTTTCATAAACTTTGGAGCATGTTTTCATCACGGTATGCTGATTTTTTTACGATTTCTTGGAGATACATATATATATATATATATATATATATATATATATATATATATATATAATAGCCTAACAAAGATTTCTTTAAATCGTAATATAGTAATGATTCTGCGTTTTCGTTTTTATCTTTCCCATCTTCTCTCATTCTAGGAATAAATCTTTTTACAGACCATTTTAAAATTCTCTTCCTGACACATACTTTCTGCTTACTTTCGGAACCTTGCAATTTCTTTTCATTAATCTGCCGGCTGGAATTTCTTAGTGTTGCTTTTAAATTCTGTTCAAACTTTTTCCGAAACTAATGAGAAAATTCTTGTGAGAAAAAGGCAAACATGGACTGTTGTCTATCTGCAGCACAGACACTGGTCAGTGACCTGAAGATTTCGAGTGAAGAGGTCAAAGAGAGCTCTTTTTTCGCGAGAAAATATTTAAAAAAAAAACTGAAAAAAGACAAACATGAAAAGATAATGAAATCAAATGTAAAAGAATGCAGGTCTATAAAGATATTAAAAAAATATAAAATATATTAAATATGAGTAAAACTTTTCATCATGAATTTTTATCATCTTCTAAGTAAATAGACGGTAAATACTCTCTGTCTGTCCGTTCCTGTGTCTGAAACCCCTCTAACCTAAGTCATACTTGCTCTACATAGACATAACGTTTTGGAATCAAGGTGATTCAAGGATTGAAAACCTGCCTTTCATCTGGTGCTAGGCATTTGAGGAGGGAATAGTTAAAAATTCAAATACTATCTATCTTCTATTTTATTCTTCTATCTAAATAAACGGTAAATGCTGCCTGTCTGTCCGTGTTTCTAAATCTCCCCTAACTCGGTCACATTTGATGATCCCGGGATTGAAAATTTACCCTTCATCTGATGCTTGAACATCCAGCTTTGGGATTTCTGTCCGGATGAGGAGGGAACAATTAAAAATTCAAATTTTTCAATAACTGAAAAAATTATTAATTTTAAAAGTTTTAATTTATAGTTTAAAATAACACAACTTTGTGAATTCAAACATTATTGTTTTAAATTCATTTAAAATATTTCCCAAATTTGTGAATTGAGGAAATGCATTTTATTTCTTCTTCAAAATGCGAGGGTCTCATAGTTAAAAGTGAGAGGTTTCGTGACGTTGGGTTTTGGATTTCCGCAGAGCTTGTGATTTGAAGAACTCAACTCAAGTTCCTCAGAGTTTGATTTGAAGAACTCAATTTTTGGCATGAATTTCAATTTCAGCCCAAATCAGTGTTTTTGGTCGGAATTGGACTTATAGCCCGAATCAGAGTTAAAGTGAGGTGTTGAAGTTCCACGGAGTGAATTGAAGAATTCAATGTAATTTCTTCAGAATTATCCTTGTTATTTTCTAAGTTAGACCAGAGGTCCCTTAAGTTTGGGGCCGAATGCCCAATTACTCCTCCGAAGTAAGTATCTTAATTGTCTCCGGCGGCTTTTAAGCTAGTTATTAGATAAAGCTTTAGACTAGTATTTTAGCGTAGCTTAGATATTGCATACAGCCGAATGTATGGAATAACCAGTAGGGATCGAAATCGTTACTCGGTCGCAATAGATATACAATGTAACCCGGATATAAGAGAGTTGTCGGGACCGGAGAAGAAGTCTCTTATATCCGGGTTTGGTCTATTTTGTTTAGGTAAATTTGGGACCAGAGAAAATCTCTCTTATATCGGGGTCTCTTATATCCGGGTTACACTGTAGTAAGAAAAGTTTTCTAACTAGTACACCACGTCGAGGTGCTCATCGGTATATTTAAAGCATAGGTTAGATATAGCACAAGACCGAAAGTATGAAAAACCTAGTGAGGATCGAACTCACTATTCAGTCTTAGATTATCTTGCTAGACAAACTTGCTAATCATTACACCACATCGAGGTGCTCAAATACATCGGTGTATGAATCAGTTATAAAAATATCTTCAGTATAGGAAATAAAGGAATTGAACACGGACATGCCTGTGCTACAGTTATTTTTTGTCCCAAACCGCAAGATGCTAGAAATACAAAAGTATTAAGCTGACAACTTGAGTCATGTTCTTAAATAACCTCGTACGATCCAGATTCTCATATGGATATCATGTATAGACGAAATGCCGGTGCCAAACTGTTTAATCTCTTCCTAGATTACACTTGGTGCGTCTGCAAGCACAGATGTGAAAAAAAAAATGTACAATGATCATTTAACCATCGCATATCACATGTCAAACAAATTTACTAACCAGTGTCCCCTACTCTCTCTCTCTCTCACTCTCGCTCTCTCTCTCTCTCTCTCTCCTGAGTTTCTATATTCTTTGAATATAGAAGTTTTGCCACATCCGTCCTAATACCCTGACGTTGCTTCGTCATGATTTTTCTGACGTTCACAGCATTTTCTGGATTGGAAACGGTATACCAGCTCTGACGAAGTTAAAGGATCGAGGTGATTCCTTCCCGCTCACTGTCCAAAGAATTTTATACTCGTGGCATCAAATCGTGACTGCACGATGGGATAAAAAAAAAAAAAAACACCTACCTCGCAAAAAAGCAACCTACAATAACTCTAACCTTGCCTCTAACCTAGAATTCATAATAAACTATATATCAATTATGTTTGAATGATGTAAGCGACAGGATTTTCCGACCAAATTCTTCGACGTGCAGTCTCCATTGCTACACGGATGCCCGTCAAGTAGAACACAGAATATGCCGAATGCATTCACTTATCCAAGACTCCAATACGCACCTAAAGTGATCACTTTCTGAATGGATATTTTCAGACTGTTGCAAATTGGATTCATGTCTACCTTTTTATTCGAGTACAAACGGAATCAATGTCTATTTCTTGCCTGAAGTATAAACCTGGCCATGGTTTACCTTTTAACCCAAATGCAAACGAAACTATGTCCACCTTTTGATTCAGGTAAAAATCCAACTAATGATTTGCTTTTGCTTAAATTACAAACCAAAACATATATACACCTTTTGGCTCAGGTGTAAAACGTGACCAATGTTTCCTTTTTGATGGGTACAAGTACAAACTGGAGCTTTTGACGAGTTGTTGCTAAAATGTGACTCTATGAATAATTAGTTGATTATTTAAGGAAGGGCTTGCTGATTGAAATACGAGTATATTTTTTTCTGTAATATTTGTTTTTAATTATTTCATGCAAGCAAGGCGGGAATACCACTAATACGCAGGGAGTGACAGTAAGAGAAAAACTGAGAATAGGGAGGATTGAGGAGACGACAAAAGATGAACGGGATTCAAAAAGACAAAAATGGCGATTGACGTTGAATTTAAATTTTTGAAGATTGTAGTTATCAGGGAAGCGAGTAAACGGAAGGGAACTCTACAGCTGGAAGTGCGAGAAAAGAAAATTTTGGAATAGAAGTTGCAGTTGAATTTAGCTATTTCAACAGTAAGCGGGTGGGACCTAGATGCCAATCTAATAGTACGCTTAAATTCCTGTAGTCGGGGCACAATGGAAAAAAGCACGTCATGAAAATATTTGTAGAAAAGACAGAGGGAAGCCACGTCGCGTTATTGAGAAAGTGACTGATGTCAAAATGGCAAGTCAGATTACATTACAGATCCTTCTTTGGATTTTTTCAAGAACTTCGAGATAATTTGCAGGAGAACCAGATCAGATATGGCAGCATTTTGCAATGCACGAACGAATGGCAGATTTGTAAATGACGAAGATGGACTCTGACGAAAAAAAATTCTGGCACGACACAGTGACCCAAATTTCCTTGCAATAGATGCAGCTATTGATTCAATGTAGTCGTTCCACTTCAAATAAGTTGAAAACGTGAGGCCAAGAAAGTGCAGTGTGTTGCTTTCCTGGTGTCTAGCGCCAGCCATGCTGATATAAGGCAGATACATTTGTCGACGGTGGTTAAATGAGAGTAGTTTTGCTTTGGAGGCGTTAAAACGTACAAGGCTTTTACCTTAACTAATCTTCGCTAAAGTCATCACGCTTTAGGTTGTTGACTCCAGTGACTTTATATAAGAACTTCGGACGGGAAAAGACCAGTATTTCGGGACGGAAAAAGACCGTGAAAAATGAACAATAATTTTGACAATAACTGTAAAAACATATTTAAAAACATTCATGTGAGAAAAAAAAGATACCTCGATTTTTTAGGAGATGCGTAAACTAGAATTAATATAGAATTCTCACGATCAAGTGGCCCGTAACACATTAGGGAGGTCCTCCTTTGCTCACACACTTACACAACGGGTACTGCTGCCGTAGTAGAAGAGTTGTTTCCTGGGATACATTGACATAGCCCAACCCTCTCCAGACGGGTTCGAATTCAGTTTTCCTTCGCTTAAACTAGTTGCCAACCAAGGCTATAAGACCAAGTCTCTTCTGATATTTAACCCATTGCTGGGTGTAGATGAAATGGATTCCTACATTTTCCCAAGGAAATTGACTGAAATTCGAACTCATCTGTCCGATTCCTTAATCCGAGCCGCTATCCACCACTCCACTTTCTTCTGTGTGTAAATTGGCGGATCGTTTCCTATTGATAATAACTAACAAACACATCCCCGATATAATTACTATCTATTAATATAATAACTGGTAAATATATATATTTACAAATACTTACATGTGAAAACAATAAATGTAATGACATTACGAAATATGCCAGCATTTCTTTACGTATAGTTAAATAATACAGGGTTTCTCAGTTCTTTGAGGACACGTCTTTTAATAGTTCTAGGGTTTTTCCAACATGTCTGATTATCATTACTTTTCAGATAAATAATGAAAAACACCAAGCCATCTCAGCAAATGAAAAGGCCGGCTATATTCTTTGTCTTAAAGACGGGACATATTGAGTTAGAGATTATTCGCTTCTTGAGAGTTGCGCGGTCGTCTGTTGTCAAAGTTGGCAAAGAACTGGAAGCCATTGACACAGATTCTACAGTAGTAGCCGAATGTAAAACACATGCTAAGGTTCCTAGTACAGTGTAACCCGGATATAAGAGAGTTGTCGGGACCGGAGTAGAGTCTCTTATATCCGGGTTTCTCATATATCCGGGTTTGGTCTAATTTATATACATTAACACAGGCTCTAATTTGGGACCAGAGAAAATCTCTCTTATATCCATGTTTCTCTTATATCCGGGTCTCTTATATCCGGGTTACACTGTACCATAAAGTTACACATATGTGTACGAAAAGTAGAGAAGGGTATCGTAAGAACCCCAGAATGTCAAGTAATGCCATTTCTGAGGAGCTCATAATTTTCACGACACTTTACCGGAAGAATTGTGCATGTGGTCGTTCGATACAAGCCATGTGTAATGTGGAGAGGTCAATTCATGTCTTCAAAGACAAAAGATATCCGTCTGTCTCGCGCAAAGCGATTGCTGAGTAAGGTGAATCATCAAACGCCTGGAATGCTTTGATATTTCTACGACGAGAAAAGCCTTGGTTAGGGCCAAAAGGTTAATCGACGGAACAGTTGATGGTTATGCAGAGACTCTAAGGATGATCCAACAGTCATGCACAGCAAATTTTCAGCAGCTGTGTATGGATCTTGAAGTTGTGCACAACGAGAAAAATGTCATACCTCATCATGTCCTTCCTCAGGCCTTGAAAGTCAATGCTGCTGAATATAAGTATGTATCGAGGAGGGGTGTGAGGCCTTAGATAAAGTGTGTGTGTATGTGTGTGTGTGTGTGTGTGTGTGTGTGTGTGTGTGTGTGTGTGTGTGTGTGAAGGAAAACATATAACTAGCAAAAAGATACTGCGCCGTCTCATAAGGACAATGCAAGCATGGATGAATTGCAACCTCCACGTTCATGTCACCTCAAACATACAGCCTTCTAGCTCACCAGACCTGAATCCGTTGGACTAAGACATATGGGGTACAGTTAAGTAGAAAGTCGATCAAAGTCCCTATAATACTGTAAAATCATTGAAGTCGGCCATAACTGGCAGTGTCCAAAATAGATAAAGATCATTTGATTCGAGCATGTCAAAGTTTCAGCCGTCCTGGGTATGAACTTCTTCTGACAGCAAGGCCTCTGATCGGGAGGTTTTGAGGACCTCTTAATTGCTATTGTTCCCAGGTTCACCCTGACCCTCGTTGGTAGTACCTGTCAGGGTCGTAGATTTGAACAAACATTGAACTTCAAAACTGGGGTCAAAACATGAAAATATAAAAATAGACTAGAAAAAAATTACTAGCAATACAATTTCATAGTAAAATAATAAAAACATACTAAGAATACAGTTTTGGAAAAAATACCAACAAAGCATTAAAAACTAGCAAAAAAACAAAACAAAAAAGAAACAAAAAAATAAAATTTCGGCATTAAATGACCCATAAGGATGTTGATATGCCTTTAATCAAACAAACGAATGTTTCATAACTTTTATTTATGCAACCATCAATGCTAACGGCAGATTCCTTAAGGAGGCGCATCAAGAAGAATTTCAAGGTTATTTAGACTAAATTGTTCTCGCAGTTTTTCTTTTACGACTTCTGAGGCTTTTACTAAATACATTCAGATCTCATCAAAGAACTGAGCCACACTGCATTAATATAATATTCGCCTGGGCTTAAAGTGGGGAAACAATTTTCTATTGTTATTAAGTAATAAACTTGTAATATAAATACTATGTATTAATATAGTAATTACAAATGTATATTTAAATACTCACACGTGAAAAAATAGTCAGGCTATAACAAAATACGCTTTCATTTTTATTGACATTAACAATTTGTTTAATCATTTCACCCCAAGCAAAGCAATAAAACCACTAAGACGCAAGGGTTTATTGCGTTTTAGACAATATGAAACAACAAAAACATCGTTAAGAAAAGAAACCAACAAAAGAACAGAAATTAAGAAGGCTGAAGATAACGATTGATATTGAATTTCAATTTTTGAAAATTAATGTCAGATGGGAAGCAAAAACCCGGAATAGATTTCCACAAGTGGGGAGTGCAATAGAAGAAACTGTTAGCATGGAACTTAAGGTTACCTTTATTTCAACTGTAAAATGACGAGACCCTACCGTCAATCTAGTACTGCGCTTAAATTCATAAAGTCTAAGTACCATGGAGAAAAGCGCATTAGAACAATTACGTTGAAGATATTTATAAAAAAGGCACAGGAAAGGTAAATTATGGCGGTGAGAAATTGACTGAAGATGAGATGCCAGATCAGGACCAATAATACTGCAGATTCTTTGAATTTCATCAAGAATCTCTAAATACATATCAAGAACACCAGGCCAGATGTGGCAGCAATATTGAAAGCAAAGACGAATTATAATTATGCAATATAAATTCGGCCGAGACAAATTGTCTATCACGACAAAAGACACCAACTTTCTTAGCAGCAAACCTAGCAATTGATAAAATATAATATTTCCATTTCAATAAGACAAACGGTACCTTTGAAAATTTTAGGGATTTGAATTTTCTGATGAATCCTAATTTTTAATTCCGTAATTGAATATGCTACTTGCGACTTTCACAACTACAAAATAAAAATGAAAATTCTCTTATTGCCTTGTTAAGTATTTAAGCTCAAAAAATATAGCAGTCCATATAATTTTGATAATTAGGGCAAAACCAAAATGGCAGGCTATTAAGGAGAGCAGTTAGACACCAGTGTCCCAGAATTTGCATGTCAGGATTGTGGCAGGGTATGCCTATCAAATGCAGGCTTTCGTAGACATCTGCAATGTTGATGTCCCATCGGCAGAATATAAATTGTACAAGCTGCTGGGATAGTTGCAAGGCATTTGTAGGTGCACAAATGACGGCTATCTGTACAGCTGGGACGTCAGAAGAACCAGGCGTAGCTAATATGTCTTGAATGCAGTCAAGAAAGTAAGTCCTTTGCTGGCCTCAAGAGTCACTGTCGATTCCACGATCGACACCATATTCAACATTGAATCAATATTTTGGGGGGCTTTTTTTTGTCAGCAATGGCTATGCACATCTGACGTGTATACAGTCATTATTTAAAGACGTAAGAGGTTACAAACGAAATGATTCAAAACTGACAAAACTTTTCCCCAATTTCACTGAAGCAGACGTTAAACAAACGAGTTTTCTTTCTTTCTTTCTTTCTTTCTTTCTTTCATTAAAACCAAACTTTCGTGTATTTTCTCTAAACCAAAATGAAGTGTTCTATTATTTATTTGATGTAATTGCAGGGAATAATGCATGTGTTAATTTTGTTTTAGTTTAAACACTTGTTCAGTGTTAGTACACTCCTTGAGAGAAAACCCGTTTATTTTGACAGACAGAAATTCAGGAGCTGATCGGTGATGGAACGTTACAAATTTGTTTTTTTGAATCATTGAATGTCGACAGACAGTTTTTTTTACCCCGCTGAGCTGTTAAAGTTAAATCAGAGTATAGATCTGCTACCAGGATCTGGTCATCTCGATTTTAGAGGTAAACCCATATGCTGTTGGGAAATATAATTAAAGAATAACGTACAGAAAGCGTTCAAATAATAATACGAGTAGCAAGGTCTTGAGCACTTCAGCAATGGTTAAAAAGCTTGTCTTGCTAGATCGATAACGAGTGAGTAGTGAATTCGATTTGACACAGATTTACGACCTCTTCTACATCTAAGCTAAGCTTAGTATAACGCTATAATAATATGTGCCTTCATTTTTGACGGCAAAATAATAATTCTTCATTGTTGCACCTCAGAAAAAAATTGGAATCTTCGAAACCAGATAGACAAAAAATTTGTTAAGAAAAAGAATATTGAACCGCATCTTTCATGGCATGAGAAATAGATAAAGATTATGTAGAAATAAAAAAAAAATAAGAAGAAATAAATAAGACGATAATAACAAAGAAAAGCTAAGAAATAAGCTAGAAGGTAGAGAGAAAAAAATTAATTGGGAAAGGAGAGAAAAAGAAGAAACCTGTATAGAAAAGTGGCAAAAAAAATTAAAAAGAATCATTAAAAGAAGTGAATGTCTGTCGTTGTTGACAAGATAAATATATCAGTGGCTTTTATAAGGGCCAAATGACCTCTTCCAGAAGTACGTTAAAAAAATAAAATAAAATTTCGGTTTTGTCTTCGTAAACATAGTCATTTGTCATAGATGGGTTCACTTTCATTTACATCCTGGTCTTTCATTATCCGATGTTTCGAAAGCTGAAAGAATTTTTCTGATAGTCGTTATGAAGAAACAGACTCATTCCGCCAAGTGAAAAAGCGAATTCTGCTAAATGTTTACTACAAAACCTGTTCATTCTCTTCGCGTTCGAAACTCTTTGGCAAAAAATCTAAACAAGATACGTTCTTAATTAGATTAAGAGAGGGAGAAAGAGAGAAAGCGAGAGAAAGAAAGAAGCGGAATGATAAATTAAATGGCAAAGAAAGAAAGAAATAAATAAAGAAAGAAAGCAGATACTCTACTGAACAAAAAAATTACCTCCATTAAATATATATATATATATATAAGAAATTCTGAATTTCTGCTACGATATCTTTATTATATATTTATCGGTAAGAATTTGTACTATTTACATTGTTCGAACTGTTATCCTCGTCTTTAAGGTCATATTCACGATGTTTCGGCCGTTGTACGCACCAGCCTTCTTCAAGTGATATACGATGGAATTTAGATTGGCTTGGTTTGGTTTGTTTTACGGCATATCAACTACAATGGGTTATTTAATACCAACACAATTTCCTTTTTTTTTCTTTTTTTTTTTTTAAATGTATAACCGGTAATTTTTTCAGAAATGTATAGCTGGTAATATTCTTTTTCAAAAATGTATAGTTTGGTTTGTTTTGTTTTGTGACATATCAACCTCAATGGGTTATTTAATACTGACAAGATTTTTATTGCTGGTAATATTCTCTTTTTTCAAAAATTTATTGCTGATAATTTTTTGCAAAGTATTTCTGGTATTAAAATCTATTTTTACACTTTCATAGTGTTTTGAGTCAGGTTGTGGGGGTGGCCAACTATTTGCGAATAGCTAGGATTCTAACAGGTGCTATGACCCCGGGTCAGAGTGGACCTAGGAACACAAGCAATTAAGAGGTAATTCAACGCATTTCAAAACCACCTGATCAGAGACCTTGTTGTTGGACGTAGTTTATCGTCTTACCCGGTGCGCAGATGTAGTTTATCGTGTTGGAATTTAGAAACAAACCCTTTATTTCATGCACTGGAATAGATTGTTCAGTTGCACGTGCCATGCCTTTTCTTGATATCTCAGTTTCAGTTATTTCCCTTTAGTAACTCACCTCTGCTGTGACCAGATATTGAACTCACAACCCTTTGGGTCAAGTCACTGGATTGCATCAAGCAACGCTTTTATCCACAGTGGACGAAATATATGGTTCGGTTCGAAATTTCAACGTGTATCACCTGAAGAAGGTGCATGCAACGGCTGAAACGTTGTGAATATGACAATAAATGTGAGGACAACTGCCCGAACAATGTAAATAATGTGAATAGTTACAATACCACATCTCAGAAGTATGGACAGATGTTATCTGTTAGACTAACATTCGTTGATACATGCATAACATTTCGACCGAAACACATTCTGACCGTCTTCAGAGGATCGTTATAGCTTAAAAGATCATTTATGATTATTTTACATTAATATAACTTGTGGCACCATGCATCCTGACGATTTGAAAGAAATATTCATAGATATATGATTTGTTTTTTTACGGTTTATCAACTATTTAATAATTATTTAGGGCCGAAAAATATTTTGGGTTTTATGAATAATTTTTTCTTTACATTCAAGCGATCTGGAAGAAGGTAAGAGAAAACGAAGAAGAAAGAAAGAAAAATAATACGAAAACAGGACATAGGCGAGCATACACACGAACGGCTGACAGATAACAGGTGTCGAAAAATATCCGGGTCAAGCATCTAACCGATTTCCGCGGAATCCACGAAAAATGGAAGTTGTTATCAATTGGTTGTCACCCAAGAGGAAAAAAAGAAACGAAGTTTAGGGACAATGAAAATATTGATAAGTAACAAGTGGAAAGTGTGTCATTGGAGCGATAGTAAAGGTCTAAGTGGGTGGGGAAGTGTATCTAAGGATATGATATGTCATTAATACGAAAACCCAGACAGTCTCCAAAATTGGAAAAAGCCACACAAGATGATGTCGCTGAAAATTTTTTTTTTTTTGAGATAATAAAGATTTTTATTATCGGACCTTCGGGCGGAGGAAAATGAAATATTTTTATTTCGTTCAAAAACGCCAACAGGTCTGAGAAATCCCTTTCTTAGGTCATATCCAATTAGCGATAAACTGCTTGACAAATACCACGTGTTAAACAGCCGAAGGTGTCATCGCAGTCGCTCATGATAAGGGCGATTTAAATTAATATTTTTTGTTTTTTAAGCAAGGTGTTTCTTTCCCCAAAACAAAGCCACGGATTGTGCACGCCCGACTAAAGACGTCATTGGCTAAATAATATCACATGACACACGAAGGAGAAGGAAAGATACCCGACCAGGACCTTATTGGCCGAGAGCGGTCACGTGACGCACGAGGAGAATCGGTCGACGCCCCTGTCAGAAGTGTAAGTGTAAGGAGCCGATACGAAGAAGCGGGGAAGCGGGTATACGCCCCTCAGAGGCACAGTAAGGAAGTGGGAGTGAGAGTGAGTTACCGAAAATGGAAAATCCCTAACCAGAAATAAGAAGGGTGGATACGTATTTAGAATTATCGAAAAAACCCCTGGCGCCGACAGACCAACCCCAGCTTTGACTGCATCAATAAAAGCGAAACCCCAACCGACAGAAATCAGTTTGAGTTTGAGCCTCGGACGGCGGGACAGGTTCGTTCGCCCCTTTGCGGGCAAGAGAGGCCAGTTCGTTTGGCCTAAGTGAAGAAGTTCGTCCGACCCAAGCCGAAGTGAAGAAGTTCGTCCGACCCAAGCTGAAGAGAAGAAGTTAGTTCGCGCACCGACGGCGGAGATGAGTGACCAGTAATTCAGACTCTGAAGAGAAGAAGTTAGTTCGCGCACCGACGGCGGAGATGAGTGACCAGTAATTCAGACTCTGAAGAGAAGTTTGAGTTGAGCCGCGGACGGCGAAAGAGTTCAGCCGTGGACGACAAGCAGAGATGAGCGCCCAGTGTTGAAACCGCGTCAAGATAGCTGACCAAGATTCACGCACACTTCTGGACTCTTCTTCAACCAAGAACAAGTAGTTTGAAGAGCGACTTAGAATCAGACCACAGAAATAAGTTTTTTTTTCGACTTTCGTCCAAAGACACACCGAAACACAAATTTCTTAGAGAGCAGACAACTGGAAGCCTTAAAGTTGCCTAGTAAAAGCGTGGTGCCACAATCCACAGAACGGGTCGGGAAGTAGACATAGTCCTATGTACCGAGCAAATAGACATAAAAAGTTTGTTACCTTTTTTCTTGATACGTTGGACCTTGTGAGTTTTTATTTTATTTTCTTTTTATACATAATTTGTGTTATCACCCCCGTTAGACTCAACTCGCATTACGGCCCCAACCCCTGTTTGATCTCGTCTGTCTAAGATCAATTCACAACGTGGGTAAGCAGACTGGAGATCAGTGCAGTTACCCTGGTAACCAGGCGTTGGAAGCGGGTTGGGAACGGCGAGGCTGGAATCAATCTAACCAAAGGGTTAGAACGTCACGTTTGGAGCAGCGAGGAGCGAACAGCTGACGCCGCGGCAAAGACGTCACAGTTGGTGCTGTCCGTGACCAGGATATCAGAGCCTGGGGAGCACGTGACGTCACAATTGGCGCCGCGACCGGGATCGAACGACACAGTCGACGCTGCGACCGGGGGACGACGTCACAACTAATTCGATATGCATAAGGTTTAAAATGATTTTTTAAAAATGAAAAAAAGCTTTCTTTCATTTAAGCTTTAATTGAAAGCTAAAGGATTTAAAATTTACTATTTCCAGTAAGCAAAATTCCCTGTGGTGTATTTCAAACAGAAATGATATTGACCGGAATCGATTTATTTTCAGTAAAATCGGTAAAAACGTCAATTTTGATACATTTGTAAACAAAAGTTAATTGTATTTAGAAATCTTGCAAAAGTAAAATATATATTTCTAGGACGTTATTTGAAGAAAATTAGCAAATATAAAACTAAATTAATCTGATTTGAAACAAATATTACTTACTTGTAGCATAAAATGTTGTATACAAGCATTTTTAAACCACGGGTCTTGTTTTCCTGACGTTTTAATCGATTTATTGACAGCCCATTGACCGCCGAACGTATTCAAAGTTAAGTATGGTGGAGCAGACGATGAAGTTTATATTAGAGTTTTTCCCCTAAAAACTCTTGACCTTCTAATGATAATGTTAGGTCCGTAAATCCATACTTAGAAATTCTGCACGTATTTACACATATTAAAACAAATCGAAATTCTTTTTAGAATATTTGTCGTCGTCAGATTGTAATAAGCTTACCAATATATGATTAATAAATATAGTTTTACGTAATAACAATATTTCCTAAGAGATAGCACATGGCAACTGAATTTTAAAAGATTTAAAATATTTATAAATTATTCAATTTAAAATTGTGAAAAAAAATGAAAGAAATCTTGTAAAAATTCATTTTTCATCGAAAGATTTTTTTCTTTAGAAAATATTGTCTTTAGTATATCTTATTCATAAACGCAATTAAAGGTTCTCTAATTAAAGAATGTTTTAGTTTTATTGTGTTTTTTATTTTTTCATTCAGAGCATATTATCGGTAAGACGGGAACCGATTTTGCAAAATAAAAAACATACAAAAAAAACAACAGAAAAAAAGAAAAGAAAAAACAGAAAAAAAGATAATTCAAATTCTTCAAAGAAGTTTATTTTTAACTAATATAGTCACTAAAAGTTATCAGGTTGGATTTCTAGTTTTTTATAAAATTAAGTAAGGGATTGAAACACATAAAACACGTATTTTTATCAAGATTTTCTAGTGAAAAAATTTTAAAAATAACTTAATTCATTTGTGAATAAGTTCTGAAAATATCATTAAAATCCAACGATTATTTGATTTTGGCTAGAATTTTCAAATTAATATGGCTGTCACACCAAAAAGAGGCTAAAATCTGATATTTTATAAGTACAACCGCCCTCACAAGAAAAACAAGTTTTTTAGTCAAAATTTCGAATGTTCTAAAAAGGAGAAAAAATCATTAAATAATTAAAAAATATTTTAATCCCTCCTCTTAATAGCAGCATAAAATCTTTGACGATAAAACTACATTGTAATTACGTTTTGGAGCATGTTTTCCTCAATAATAAAAAAGAAAAAGCCAACACTTAATAATATTAACTGCGAACACGGCCACAATATGCTAACTGTTTACAGAAATAAAACATCCCTATAACGCTAAAAAAATATACATTATGTATGAGTTCAAATGCCCCATAAAGAACTGTGTTCCTGATCAAACCGAATTCATAAATAATTACATCGGTCACACGACTACATGCCTATCCAGACGCCTTACATTACACCTATCAGTCCATAGCTCCATCAGAACCCATTTACACACACAAACTTACCAGACTCCATCCGAAACATAGTAGTAAGAAATACAAGAAAAATAACTTCATCCACATCTTAAAAAAAATAAAATAAAAATAATTTTTTAGCGATTTGGTGGAGGTACCTACATTAATATATTCGTACGAATCGTCACTATTTAGCAAAATACTTTAATCGTTTGAGTTTATATTCGGCAAACTTCTGATCAATTCTCAGAAGAGGAATTGGTATTTTCTATGAATCCATTCATACTAATCTTCGTTGATACAAGCATAACGTTTCAGTAGATTCATCCTCTGACGTTCGTCAGGAATCTGTCATATTCTTGAATTGGTCTTTTCTAGAAAGAGGAATCATTATTTTACATGAACCTATTCGCAATAATCGTGGTTGATATAACCATAATACTTTGGCCGATGTAATCTCCGATTCTCTTCAGGTGACTGAAGTATATATCATTGGAATTTATATTCGAAAAAGTTTTAGTATTTCCTGAGTAGAGGAATCATCATTACTTAACATGATTTTATTCGGACTAACCTCCGATGATATGGGAATAACATTTCGGTCGATGTAAACTTATATTCGGCAGAATTCAGGTATTTTCTTAAAGAGGAATTATAATTATTTTACAGTAATATATTCGTACAAATCGTCACTGTTTTAAACGAAATAATTCTGTCGTTGTATTTTCAGGCTTTCTTCACGAAGCTGCTATATTGTGTAACCTTGTAAGAATTGAATTAAGTATAGAGTTTGAGTTTTCCCAAAGTGACAGACGCCCGAAAAAGAAAAAAAAAAGACCGTAATTTAAGACGCATTGAAGCATCTTGGAAATTGCTGATATATTCCGTGTTAATCACGAAATGCTGCTGACAATTTATTGATTGGGCCAGAAATATAATTTATGTGTTAGCATGAAACAGACTGTCGCCGCTGACCTCAATGACCATTTTTATATTTATATCTATTTTATTGAGCACTCTTATGCTTAAACATAGCATACCAAAAAACTATATTTTGTCATATATATATATATATATATATATATATATATATATATAAGTTGCATAAGGTCTTTTTTAGTTTTTACAAGCTTTCGTCTGTTCCTACAGACATCCTCAGTTATGGAAATAGATTTTGTTCTTGTTTTTACTTCGCGGTAATGAGAGGACAAGGAAAATAGAGATGTAATCCGAAAAATTCCTATGAGAAATGTATTATTGTTTTGGAACGTGCGGTCGCAACGCTGAGTTTGAATTTTAAATTTTAAGGTTGTGCGTTTTTGTACAAATATAGCAAAAGGGGAATTCTTTTGTACTGGTAGGTTTTCCGTCAATGTGGCATGAACTATATTATTGTTATTATTATCCGAAAGTTGCACATTGGATCAGTTATTTTAATTTAGATATAGGTGCAGTTCAATTTATAATTACATGAATCATTCATACAAAAACAAATATAGAGGTTAATGATTTAAATGGCGAGAATACATCTTCGCAAACAATTTCAATACGGTACACTAACCCCGAATATATATATATATATATATATATATATATATATATATATATATTTATAAAATATGATTAAAAAACATTTTAAATAAATATATTTATGCTCTACTTTTGTATCGAGCACTATTTAAAATAATAACAAAAATACTAAAGAACTTTGGATTATTTACCTAACGAGTTATTTCCTATTTTCTATATATTTTTCACACACACACACACACACACACACACACACACACACACACACACACACACACACACACACACACACACACACACACACACACATATATATATTAATACGAGTGTTTGTGTGTCAAGAGTTGGATGATATATCCAGTCAACATCATTGCGTTTGGAGGGATCACTAGTAATGGGGTCGTTATGCCTCCATTCATCTTCCCACAGGGATTCAGACACAAAAACAGAGGACTACATCAAGTGCCTTGAGGCGGTAGAGCTGCCCTGGGTCAAGAGGAAGGCTGCTGGAAGACCGTTTATCTGGCCACACGACTCTGCACCATGCCAAACAAGCAGAAGAACCCAGTCGTGGCTCTCAGACAATTTCAGCGATCTCATCACCCCTTATATTTGGCCAAATAACACCCTAGATACAACACACTTGATTATTATGTATGCGACGCAGTTCAGCGAGAGACCACCAAAACCCCTTGTAACGCCAAATATGAACTAAAGGCTTCAGTATTTCAAGATATTTTTATATCTATTTTTTCAGGTTATTTTTATATAATCCTGGTAAATATATCTGTTAATATGAGAGGTCAGTATTATTTTCATTTTTGCGCAATTTAGAGGAAAATTTATCCATTACATCCTGTATATATGTACCAACTAAACAAATAATGTTTATAGTGGCCGAGTGGTTAGTACGTTTACTTTCTGACCATGAGACTCGAGTTCGAATCTCACCACGGTTGATTTGTCAGGAAGTAGACTTCCTGATGTTATCGGTCTGCAGGGGGCGATCGCAGCGTGCGGCACATTTGGAAAATGCCTGAAAAACTAGACCACGGTTTGACCCAAGCCTCGTCAGTGAAACTGGGTAGACGGGACCCTTTGCGGGTCACAAGCCACAACTCATCGTGACCGAGGATATGAGTGTTTCAGATTCTTGTCCATCTCCCCGAAATTTTAACTAAGGTCAGCTTGGCATAGTTGGAATATAAACCACAGGTTGTCTCTGTGGGCGTTGAACAAACACAAAATGTGCCTGAGCGAGCGTCTGTAATAGGAATTGGCTAGCCGCCCTAATAGGCGGGTAGCCTCGAATATGAGTGGCTCCATATATATATATATATATATATATAAACACAAACACACACACACATATATATATATATATATATATATATATATATGGTATCAAATGACACAAGCGTCTATCTTTTTAATTTTGAATTTTAATGTAACTATAACAGCAAAAACATTTCGATTTCATTTTTGCCTTAAAAACGTCGGAAGACGAAACGCGTCGGCAAAATGTATGATTTTTTCCAATTGTCATTTGATACCAATCTGTCTTGTCCACAGAATTCATCTGGAATTTAACTATATATATATATATATATATATATATATATATATATATATATATATATATATATATGGATGTACCAACTATATATACGAAATTTAATAATAAAAAATGCAATAAAACGCACTCTGCCACATGTAAATTATAACATGTTAAAATACAAGAATGTAATATATATATATATATATATATATATATATATATATATATATATATATATATATATATATATATAGATAGATAGATAGATAGACATTACGTGCTCTTAAACGAGTCAGTTTCTTCTTCGATGCACATTAATGTCCGGCGCTAAATGCTTTTCCTCTCCACTGCCTAACAATTGAGAATTAACTTGCAATCGTGGAGGACACTTCGAGCACATAATATCGATTAGGCTCATATATATATATATATATTATGAAATGGACAAAGTCCGACAATTATTTTAAACATTTTTATGTTTGTATATTCTTTTTATAGATACAAATATTTAAGTAATTGCTCTGTTTATAATAAACAGTATTAAACAACATTTACCGGCCTGAATGTCCGATCGAACCTGTATCCTATACGGAACCGTCATTTAGCTTGACGTGCCTTTACCGATTTGGCTACAGAGGAGCGTTTGGTTAGCAATGTCGAATTTACTGTATTTAAACTTCAATCTTCCATGAATCTCTCACGTTCATTCATATCTGCTCATGGCGTATCAAATGTAAACAAATGACGTCACACATTATGAAATGGACAAAGTCCGGACATTCAGACCGGTAAATGTTGTTTAATACTGTTTATTATAAACGGAGCATTTACTTAAATATTTGTATCTATAAAAGAATGTCTAAACATAAAAATGTGTTAATATATATATATATATATATATATATATATATATATATATATATATATATATATATATATATATATATACATATACACATACATACATATATAGACTACAGTTCAGAGGTTCTCCTCTGCCTTAACCGGGTATTGAACTCACACTCTTTGGGTCCTGTCACTGGATCTAACCAATTTCTCTATTCACTGTGCCATGTGACAGGAACCAAAGAGTGTGCGTTCAGTACCCGGTTAAAGCAGTGGAGAACCTGGGGAGGGGAATTAACAGGAGATAACTGATAACTGAAATCCATTAGACACGACACGTGGAACTAGAACAGTCTACCCTAGCGAGCGAAATAAAGGGCTCAGTTAGACATTCCAACCACCTGAAGAAGGCCGGAGCGTACAACGGCAGAAAAGCTGTAATAAATATGGCGACAAACATGTGAAAAATAGTCCGAATAATGTAAATAGTGTACATAATACATAATCTCAGAAAGACAAAGAGATACTAAACAGATGTATTTGGTCATGTACATTACAAAGACCTATTTGAAGTACTAGGAAATTCCACGGCGTTTATTTCGTAAATAATGTTTCATAATCTTAAATATAGAGCGGAAGGTTACTAATAGAAATTGTTGAACAATTAGTCTGACTGATCGATTTTAAGAAAGAGGGTCTTTTTAGATCCTCATGCTATGACCAAGTCGTCTCGTTTTGAGTAAGAAGTTATTCTCTTAACGCATGTTTCTCGGAGTTACTTTCTTGGATTATCTTTAGATTGATGATTTTGCATTCGGAGTTTACCTTATATAATTCGCATATTTATTTTCTACTTTACTGGGATTTATTTTATTTTATTTTTTTTTTTAATGACATCTTTTTAATATTTACATTTTAGGCATTTTTTTTTATCTATTTTTTTTTCATTTCTGTTTGCCATCGAGAAAACGTAAAGCTTATTTTTAAAGAAAAAGAAAAGAAATTAAGGAAAAAAAAGTTGTTTTCACTCTCCTAAGGTAAAGCAAAGGTAATGAATAAGAAAAACGTTCATTTTTTTTTAAATTTTTGATTTGTGATACTTATGTTCATATCTGTTTTGTTTTCTCTTATTCCAA
The DNA here is from genome assembly GCA_903632075.3 of Acanthosepion pharaonis. Lineage (NCBI taxonomy): Eukaryota > Metazoa > Mollusca > Cephalopoda > Sepiida > Sepiidae > Acanthosepion > Acanthosepion pharaonis. Next base: position 144,557 of record CAHIKZ030000169.1, read on the forward strand.
AGAAAAAAATGTCCGTTCTCAATTTAAGAAAGAAAAGCCGTCGCAATGTTGAATGAATTACAAAGACTCAGAAAATATCTTATCACTTCTTATAGTTTATTCCCAGACGTATCTCACGCTACACTCTCGATTACTTCTGTTACTTTCTCACTGACGTGACGTGGCTTGCCTATGTCTTTTCTACAAATATTTCCATGGCAACTATTCGGATAAACCTTTTTTCCTGAGCGATGAAATAAAGCGTGCTACTAAATTGTCAACTAGGTCTTACCGGTTCCTTGTTGAACTTGATAGACGCTACCAGATCTTATCAGTTTCTTTTCTCGCACTCCTTGCCTGGGGAACTCCCTTTCGATTTCTTGCTTCCCTGTCACCTACAATCTTCAAAAATTTAAATGCAGCATCAATCGCCATCTTTTGTCTCCTTATTCCTTTATTATCCATTTCATCAGCCCTCCTCACTAAAAACTTCTCATTCAAATTCACGCCCTGTAACCTCCTTCATCATAATGGAATTTATCGCTTTACCCGGGATGAAAAGATTAATATCTATCTGTGTCTGTCTATATTTCTGAGATGAGGTATTATATACATTATTTACATTATTCGGATTATTGTCCTTATCTTTGTCGCCATATTCATTACAACGTTTCGGCTGTTGTACGCTGCGGCCATCTTCAGTTGGTTGAAATGTCGAACTGAACCCTTCATTTCGCTCACTGGTGTAGACTGTTCTAATTCCACGTGCCATTTTTGATGGATGTCAGTCGTTATCAGTTATCTCCTGTTAATTCCCATCTCCAAGTTCTCCCTCTCACTTAATTGGGTATTGAACACCAGGGTATGAGTTTGGGTCCTTAAACCTGGATGTCTTCAGAGGGAAAAATTAACACAACGGCCTTTATCTGACATGTCTTGGACACCTGGGAATGAAATAGTTCAATACCCTGGGTATTATAAACCCAATGTCTTCATGAAGAAACCATAATACCCAGAAATGTAATAAAGAAGACCGGGCGACAAAGATGTAATAATACCCAGATGTCCTCAAGGACACATACAGAAACAGTCAAAGAGGTGGATAAAGGCGTCAATTGTTAGATTAAGTTTTGAAAGGATCCAAAGGGTATATGAGAATTTCAAGAAGTTTCTATAAGTTTAATTTTTTTGAGAATTTTAAACATTTTGGGAATGGAAATCGATCATAAACGAAAAATGACATGTTCATCATTAATTAATAGCTAAGGACCTGAAGCTCATAATAGATTGAAATACAATTTTAATTATTTGGATATTTTTTTAGATTTAAACATTTTGGGGATATATATATATATATATATATATATATATATTTTATATATATATATATATATATATATATATATATATATATATATCCAGGGGTCTTATATTGAGTTGGATTTTTCAAAATGATCTCAAATGTTGTGACCACCTGATCCAGTTTTCCTCTTTATTGTTCCCTCTTTTAAACGTATATATATATATATATATATATATATATATATATATATATATATATATACCGAGATGTAACAAAAAATTCTTCCAAATTGTGTAATAGCATGCAATAGTTGTCCATATATATATATATATATATATATATATACAATTATATATATATATATATATATATATATATATATATATATATATATATGAGAGAGAGAGAGAGCGATATTAAACGATTTGGCACAATTTTGCTGTATATATATATATATATATATATATATATATATATATATATATATATATATATATATATATATATATATATATATCGGGGGTAACATCAAAATTGTCCAAATCGTAATAGCATGAAATAGTTGTCCATCCCACAATATATATATATATATATATATATATATCAAAAATATTGTAGAGACAGAAATGTTATCAATCAGTCGAAATCTGATAGAAAAGACATCTAAAGCAAGTAATCTTTGCAATAACGTGCTCGATATCAGAGATAGAGCATTAATAGAATTAATACAAATATAATTTGTTTCTTAGTTGATTGGGTTTATATTCAGCACCTCGACTCATGAGATTCATAAACGGACATTTTCGTAGTTGTTCAGTCCGTTCGACAGGAGCTTTCAGGTATTGACTGTGGAGTTTCTTAGTTTTAATTATTTCCCTCCAAATCAACAACGCTACTAAGTCGCAGAGTGTTACTGAGTGTGAAATTGTATTGGAACAAAAACCATTATTATGGAGCAAGAACACAAAAAAAAAAATAATTAAGAAGACAGAAAATAACGATTGACATAGAATTTAAATATCTGAAGATCAAATTTGACTTCAAAGAAAGAAGACGGAAAGAGTTCCATAAGCGAGAAGTGCGACAGAAGAAATTGTTACACTATTTACATTATTCAGACTATTGTCCTGATTTTCCTCGACATATATATTACAACGTTTCGGCCGTTGTACTCTCCGGCCTTCTTCAGGTGGTTGGAATGTCGAACTGAACCCTTTATTAAACATGGCACGTGGAACTAGAACAGTCTAGCCCAGTGAGCGAAATAAAGGGTTCAGTTCGACATTCCAACTACTTGAAGAAGGCCGGATCGTAAAACGGTCGAAACGTTGTAATAAATATGGCTACAAATAGTCCGAATAATGTAAATAGTGTACATAATACCTCATCTCAGAAATATAGACAGATACTGAAGAAATTGTTAGCACAGAACTTACAGTAACATCTAGCTATTTCAACTGTAAAATGATGAGACCTTGTAGCCAATGTAGTACTGTGCTTAAATTCATAAAGTCTAGTTACAATCGTTGGAAATTCGTCAGAACAATTAAATGTATTTAGAGACAGGGAATCTACATGACGACATAGGGAAAGTGACTGAAACCAAGATGCTAGATGAGGACGAATAACATTGCCGATTCTTGTGATTTTGTAAAGGATATCAAAATATATAGCAGAAACACCAGACTATATGTAGCAAAAATATTCTAAGCATGAAAAAATGGTAGGCTTATAAATATGTAAGCTAGATTTGGGTGAGAAAAATTGTCTAGCATGTCACAGTGAACTGATATTCCAAGTAGCAGACTTAACAAATGACACAATATAATATTTCCAAGAACAGCAGAAAGTGTTAAACCCAAGAGACGCAATGTGTCATTTGCCTGGAGGTTAGCACAAGCCAGGCTGATCAAAGGCAAAAAAAGGTTCGCTCAAACAATTAATCGAAAGCAGTTTCGTTTTGGAGGTGTTAATATTAAGAGTCAGTCAGTTATGAGCCATGCGTGAGACACGCTTATGCGATCACGTATATTTCTATACATGACTGACGAGGCAGATTTTTTTTTCCCGCAGTAGGTTTCTATTTCTTTTTGCGGTAGATTAGATGCCATCCAAGACTATAGAGGCAGGGTGGAGTAATGGATAGCGGCTCGGATTGAGGAATCGCAGAGCCGAGTTCGAATTCCAGTCGGATTCATTACATTCACTTTCGTGCTAATAGCATTGGGAAAGGTAGGAATGCGCATCTTCCCGCCAAGCTATGGGTAAACAGCAGGACAGACCCGGTTCTATAATACTGATGGTAACTGGTCTGCCGTAGAAAGAAATGGCAACCTACTGCGGGAAAAAATCAGACACATGATCGCCTAAACGTGTATTACGCATGGCGTATAACTGAATATTAACAAGTCATTTCTTGCCTCAGTTAACAACATAATGTTTAATATCAGCTGTCAATTTGACCTTATCAAAACGATCAGACTTACTGTTAAGACAGGAGGAACTGGTTGTGTCATTAGCATAGATACCAATTTGAGGACTGATGCCATCAGGAATATCTGTGATGAAAATCTGGAACAACGTACTTTCAAGGATAGAGCCCTTGGGAACAGCTGCATTAATATAAAAATATCTACAAGATTAGTTGCGTTTCTCGATTTGATAAGAAAGACGGAATCAGTTCAAAAATTTGTCCACAAATAATATAACCTTTCAATATGTGAAGAATGCCAAACTCTGTCAAATGTCTTTGAGATATCCAAAGCAACAATCCGGGCTTCACTCTTCTTATCTAAAGCTTAATAAACACTTTTAGGAATCATTGTTAATAAATCACCAATTGACCATGAGAAGCGGAAGTCATATTGCTTATCTGAAAGATGAACCGCTAGGTGAGACGCTTAACTAATTCAGAGCTGATCGGTGCCTGTAGTACTTAACCAAAAAAAGGTATTTGACTAATAGGCCGGTAGTTCGAGGTCGGTTCTTAAAGTTTGCAGAAGAGGATTTCCAACAAGCAGGAAAGCTAGAAACAGCATGAAATTTATTGTAGCGTTATGAGGCAACAGGAAATTTATATATATATATATATATATATATATATATATATATATATATACCGTCATCCACAGACAGACAGTTTCGCAGCTCAACAGTGTGACTAGACATCCGGCTAGGGTCGAAACCCGGCTGAACTGGTGTCAGTCGGAGATTCTAACCATTAAGCCATCGGCACACGGTAGGGAGGTAAGTGGATTTTTAGCGTGTTTATCTTTATAAACACGCCCAGTGACCGGGAGTGACTCAATTCGCATTAGCGAAGAGTCTCGCTATATAGCTATAATAGTCACTGTTTACCAACCCACATCTCCTCCCCAGAGAGCTCAACTGAAATTAATTTTTCAGGAGCCAATATACCGTCATCCACAGACAGACTGTTTCGCAGCTCATCAGTGTGGCTAGACATCCGGTTGCCTCCAGCTAGGGTCGAAACCCGACTGAACTGGTGTCAGTCGGAGATTCTAACTATTAAGCCATCAAAAGTGACTTTCCTATTCTGCGAGTAGAATGCGTTACACCACCAATATCCTCCAACCGTAAATGAGCTTCTTGTTTCCTGAATCAAAATTTTCTAACCTGCCTCTTTTTTCTTTCTTTTTTTTCTGCTTTTTTTTTTTTAACTGAGATCAAACCCTGACTGGATAGGAGGAGACATATGAACTCTTCTTAGGCATTAGGCCGTTCATGCAAAGTTTTGTTTGGCATAAAGACAAATAGTATTTTGGGGTTAGAAAAAAATGTTCTTTTGTCATTTCTCAAAATGAAGATCGTTTGCCCTGTAAAACAACATTTGATATTCTCTCTTTTAATCCGGCTCGAAGGATGCAACTCTCGCCATATTTCAAAAGCTTTTTTTTTCTTTCTAGCAGAGTAAACAAAAATCGATCCGGTTTATCTAGCCAAGAATCATTACGTTATTTAAGATGACTAAGAATAAAGATTTGTCAGGGATATTTTGTTCGCTCATTGGTTAAGCTAATCAAATGGAAAATTTTCATACTCTTCAGGCCGTTGTTACTCGATAAATCTCTGCAGCAACGGTGTAAAGAATCTAATATATATATATATATATATATATATATAATAAATAATATATATATATATATATATTGATTTAAAATAAAATGAATTTTTTTTGTATGACCATTTTTTTTTTTTTTTTGCAGAAAAAACATGGTCATACAAAAGAAATTCATTTTAAATCATTATATTTGTTTTGTGGTATCAAAACATTATTCCAATATATATATATATATATATATATATATATATATATATATATATATATATATTGGTTGGATTGATGTGAGAGTTTGTGACCCTGGGTTTCACGCTTTTGCGATCGTCAGGTTTGTCTGACGATCTATATATATATATATATATATATATATATATATATATATATATATATATATATATATATATATATATATATATATATAATGTGTGTGTGTGAAACCCATTCTTCTCGCAGAAGAAGTAAGTCATTTTTTTCATATTATTTCCTGTTGTCTCTTAAATCTACAATAAATTTCATGCTGCTTCTTACTTTCCTGCTTGTTGGAAATCCTCTTCCGTAGTTGCAATCTTCCTCGAACTATCGGAATATTAGCCAAATACCATTTTTTTGCCTAAGTACTAGAGGCATTGATCAGCTCTGAATTGGTTAAGCGTCTCACCTAGCGGTTCTTCTTTCAGATAAGCAATATGACTTCCGCTTCTCATGGTCAAGTGGTGATTATTTACAATTATTCCTAAAAGAGTTTATCAAGCTTTAGATAAGAAGAGTGAAGCCCGGGTTGTTGCTTTGGATATCTCAAAGACATTTGACAGAGTTTGGCATTCTTCACATATTGAAAGGTTATATTATTTGTGGACAAATTTTTGAACTGATTCCGTCTTTCTTATCAAATCGTGAAACGCAACTAATCTTGTAGATATTTTTATATTAATGCAGCTGTTCCCAAGGGCTCTATCCTTGGAAGTAAGTTGTTCCAGATTTTCATCACAGATATTCCTGATGGAATCAGTCCTCAAATTGGTATCTATGCTAATGACACAACCAGTTCCTCCTGTCTTAACAGTAAGTCTGATCGTTTTGATAAGGTCAAATTGACAGCTGATATTAAACATTATGTTGTTAACTGAGGCAAGAAATGACTTGTTAATATTCAGTTATACGCCATGCGTAATACACGCTTAGACAATCATGTATCTTTCGATACATGACTGATGAGGCAGATATTTTCCCGCAGTAGGTTGCCATTTCTTTCTACGGTAGACCAGTTACTATCCAATACTATAGAACCGGGTCTGTCCTGCTATTTACCCATAGCTTGGCGGGGAGAAGATGCGGATTCCTACCTTTCCCAATGCTATTAGCACGAAAGTGAATGTAATGAATCCGACTGGAATTCGAACTCGGCTTTGCGATTCCTCAATCCGAGCCGCTATCCATTACTCCACCCCGCCTCTGTAGTCTTGGATGGCAACTGGTCAACCGCAAAAGAAATAGCAACCTACCGCGGGAAAAAACAAAAAAAAAATACTGCCTCGTCAGCCATGTATCGAAAAATACATGATCCCCTAAGCGGATATCACTCATTACACATTACTGACAATTATTCGAGGTGATCGAATAAAATCCTCGTTCAAGTTTTAACCTACTGTCTTTTTTTAATATTGAGTAAGTCATTTATTGTTTTTGATGCAGTAGTAATAAATTTTATGTTGAGTTTAGTTAAATTCTTTCCAATTCTAGATGTAATGGTGTCAGTTGGTAGTATATTATATGTTTTTGATTCATTGACTTTGTCAGGAAGTGCCTGAACTTCTTGAATTGCGTCATGGTGCACTTTTTCTCACAGACGGTGCCCAACTGACCCTGTTATACATGCAGGAAATAAAAATATAAATGGCGACATATTGGTTGGTATAGATGTTGTGACAGGCTCAACGTTTCGACCAAGTAGTTTCATCATCAGGGGTTCATTGGGTGATATCGGGTATCTGTTGATCATTGTGGTATTTCATCCCTGTGTTCGTTCCTGCTGAATAATTCGATTAGTGTTTGACAAAATATCATAATACTGAACCAATTAATAGGCCCCTGATGATGGCCAGAGGTTACTGGGTCGAAACGTTGTGTCTATACCAACCAAGGTGAGAACTATTTTTTGAAATAACTATTGACAATTACTCATTTTATGTCATTTTTGTTTTTTCTAAGTATTTTAGTTTCTTCATTGTGATATTTTTCAGTTGTAATATTTTGTTACAGTAAGGTTTACCCTGCAGAAGGCTCGGGTGGGGGGCAATCGAGGTAGAGGGTTATGTTAAGGGGTAGTTTATATGGATAGGAGGGGAATATAGGAGGGGAAGATAGGAGGGGAAAACAACTATAGGACAGGTTAAAATTGTAAGCGCTCGGGGAAACATTCCTTACGGAGTCTATTCCATGTGGGTGTCGTTCGCAGGAAGAAGCTGTTTGTGTGGAATTTACTTCCCGCCGATGGAATACTTAGGTAATGAGGGTGGTTTGATACTAGGTAAATGGTATGGTGGGTCTTAGTCGTGAAGGTTAGACTTGCAGATGCACGTCGTACGAGTATTTTCCATGGTAGTAGCGACAGAGCAGTGAGGCTCGACACATCCCGCCTGTGAGAGACAGAGGTTGGAGGGTGGAAAATAATTCTTCTTCCACAAGGACCCAGAGACGCTGTTGAACTTTATCAAGCCTGGAAAGTATCTTTTATTCGTCCTCCTTTTGTTATGACGTCATTTTTTTTTATTCTCTTGTCCAATCAGAACATTGACGATCAAATATTTAATTCTTCGAACTTCCTGGACAGGTGCTCCAGAAACATAATCAAGGAAGCCATCTCAAATACAACAGCAACAACAACTAAAATAGATACCACATGTAAGTCGAAGAAAAAATAATGACATAAATAGGCATTGACATACAGCATCATGTCTAAGAAAATGCTAGCTATCCAGAGAACTTAGAACTTTAAAAAAATAAATGCAATGTCATTTTGGATCTCCTATCTCTTAATTCATGTTTTTTCTTCTATTGTTATCGCTACTTAATAATGTTTTTCGTTTATTAATATTCTTTCAGACTCAGTACCCGACCCTAATTGCGTCTTAGTGGCTTTATTGCATTGCTTGGTGTTAAATGATAAAATAAATCTCTCTCTTAAACAGCCCAATAGAAGAAAAATTACATTTGAAAAGACTGAAAATCTTGCTGAGGAATTAAAAAAAAAGTTCACTCAGTACAAGTCTCAAGAGCCACTCAAGGTAAACAGTTACTGAATGAAGTGTCTGATATAAACGAAGAAGAAAGAACCAGGAAGTGAAGATTTAACTGTAAGTTCTTTTTTAATAGTCTCTTTTATCGCTTTTCCGGATTTTTCCCCTACCATCTAAATTTAAATGCAACGTCAATCGTCATCTTTCGCTCTCCCTACTCTCTCTCACAAGCGGGAGGTGTCGAGCCTCACTGCTCTATCGCTACTACCATGGGAAAATACTCGGACGAAGTGCATCTCTTTCCTGGTTCTACCAGGTCCAACCTTCAGGGCTAGGACCCACCATGCCACTTACATAGTAGCAAAGCATCCTCATATTCATATGCTTGAACGCTGTTCTGTTGTTGTCCTTTCTTCTCATTAAAGACTTTTCATTCTCATTCACTCTCCGTAATCCCTAGCGTTTTAGTGGCATTATCGCATTGCTTGTTGAATTTTTTGTAATATTTTTGTGTTAAAAATAATCGAGATTTATATTGAAGACGCTCATCTGAAAGCATTGTGCAAACAAATAACCAGGTTTTTCTGTATGGGCTGATAATTTGGATATGACAGAGAATGCTTTAATATGTTATCTGACCCAGAAACACCCATTATTATTATTATTATTATTATTATTATTTTAACACCATGTTCGATTGGTTATTGTTTGCGTCAGGTTATTATCGCGTTAGCTGCAACAGCTTTAAGCAGAGTACACCAAAACTAGTCAACGACAACAGAAGTGCCCATTCATTGACTGTTTGCGAAATTCACTATTTCCTCTGTTTTCGCTTTGGTAAGCACTCGGGGTATACGTGTCACATTAGGGAAACATGGACCTTGTCTGACATTTATGTGTTCCTTTTGTATATGCGATTGATGAAAAAGCCACTTAAACGTTTGAGGCATGAGAAAGAAGGAAACGAAACGGAAATTTAGTCCGCCGTTTTGATGAGATGGTCTAAGAAGGTGAATTAATGTTGTCTACATTCAAGTGGGTTCTAAAAAGAAAAAAAAAGAAGAAGAAAAAGCCAAGGATTCGTGTGGGGTATAGGATCAAGTGGAACATTTTTGTTTCGCCAAATTTCTAAGGTTATGCAATATTTAGCGAACCAAATTGATAAGATATTTTGAATCTAAGATTCGCTTCAAGAAAGAGATAATGAAAGACAAAAAGAAAGAATGAAAGCAAGAAAGAAAAATATGTTTGGGAAAGAAGGGAGAAAAAGAAGAAAAAATGAAAGAAAGAAAAGGTAAGAAAACAGAGAATAAGAAGAAATGATGAATGGAGGAAGGATAGTAATATATATATATATATATATATATATATATATATATATATATATATATATATATATATATATATATATATATTGCTATAAGCCTAAATCCCCAAAATTAATTACTTGTATACCTTGCTAGACCTAGCTCATGCTCTGCGATAGAGCGGCTAAGGGTCAAAAAGCAGTCGTGGCTCTTGAGGCCATGTTCCGAGGTTATCTGAATATTTGGATGAGTATCGCTGCGGGAGTGAGTGAGTTGCACGCTATATCGAGTCTAGTTTGTGTCACCTTCGTCACCGAGTCCCGTGGTCCAGTTCGTATGACGTTTGCGTTGTATCGAAACGGCCCGTGTTCGATTCTCGGTAGTGGCGGCGCACTGCTGATGCCTCCCAGATAAGACGAAACGGCTGTCGAGCGCTTTGTGCATTCTGTTGAGGATGCTTCTGGACTCTTTGCCATAAGCCTAAATCCCCCAAATTAATTATTTATATATATATAGAATTTTAAACATTATTTTAGTGGATAACCATATTTGAGGAGACGCTCCGTTTATTTATTAAACCTTATATTTATTTATTTTCGTCTATCGGCTTGTATATTCGAGAAATCTTATAAAAGAAAAATACGCGTACTTCGGCGGGATTCGAACCTGCTTTCTTCTAGGAGAAACCTTCATTAGATCTGACGTACTTTCACCTCTCGGCTACCGAGTGCTTCGATGACTAAGCAGAGCTAAATAATCCCTTTAAACAAAGGTCTTTCTCCAACGCTTGCAATAAACATATCTAATCAGTTAAATATCCTAAAGTAAACAAAGCAATTCGTAAAGATAGGGAATTAATTTTTTTATAAATCCGCAGATCTAACGTGCTCTGATCTCTCAGCTACAGAGCAATAATTTTTCAAGTCTCAGAAAAATTTGTTTTTATAGGCACTATTAAAACTTTGTTTGGTGATTGACGCACTCTGTAACCGAGTAGTCAAATCACATCACATCAGATCTAATGTCGTTTAGGGGCACGCAGGTTCGAATCCTTCCGGAGAGCGTAAATTTTGCAAGTATGATTCGATTTTTTTCTTCTTTTTTTTTTTTTTTTTTTTGATAATGGCTAAAGGTATAGCCGAAAGCTCTCGGAAATATAAAACATTTGGACAGTTTTTACACACCCTTTCTCCAGAAAAGAAAGCTCTTGTTCGAACACAAGAAAAATTAAATATAAAGCTTAACCGTAGTACCTTGTCTGTCGTTTTTAATGAAACATGCATAAATGAAGGATTACTGCCTAAATATACAACTATATATATATATATATATATATATATATATAAATATACAATATATATATATATATATATATATATATATCCGTCCTGGGTATTACGGTGAACTACATCCGGACGCAAAGCCTCTAAACTGGAGGTTTCCCGGAGCGTGGAAACACTGTTGTTCCCAAGTCCACCCTGTATCGGAGTGGTAGCACCTTTTCTGATCTCGGCTATAGGCTAATAGGGAGCCCCAAAACAAAAACAAATCACCATGAAAGTATAAAATAATACATTTTTATAGTAAAAAATCCAGCAATACATTTTCATAGTAAAATATAATTACCAGCAATAGATTTTGTAAATGAAATTACTAATTCTACCCACAAAATTATATTTAGGCATTAAATGACCCATAAAAATTGATATGCCGCAAAAAAAAAATATATATATATATATATATATATATATATATATATATATATATATATATATATATATATATATATATATATATTTTTATTATTTATATATATATATATATATATATATATATATATATATATATATAGGAGAGAGAAAGAGAGAGAGGAGAGAGAAAGAGAGTAACCAATCACGTTCTATTTTGAACTGATTTTAAAAAAAAGTATTTGGGATTTTCTCAATGGGAGAAAATTCGTCTCTTCCAAAACAAGAAAACGTGAACAAATATTCTGGGCGTAAGTCTCTCTCTAAATATAATTTTGCAACGAAAGATAAAGTTGGAATTGACCAAATTTCCGAAAGCGAAAGTCTATAAAACTTAAATAAGATATTTTGTCTACAGAAGCAATTGAAAATTCCAGTACTGAAGCCTTCTTATCAGTAACGTAATCAAAATAATTGTAGAAAACATTTTTTGCCGTTTTCGGATTCATACGATTTTCTGGTCAGAGAAGTAGGTAATATTTTACGATATTTAATGTTCTTATCTCGTAGGAAATCGCTTAAAGTTTACAATGCAGAAAATCGCCTTACAAATGGAGTCTTGATGCAGAGGAGGCATTTTGGAAAAGAAATGTCATACAAGGTTTTAACATCATTCGCGATCTATACACTATGTGGATGGTCGAATAGTTGCACATGCAATCGTTCGATTGAGCAAAATGAGAAATCTAAAATTAGAGTAAATTGTCGATATTCTATGTCCAGTTCGTCTGACTGTGCATCAAAAGGCGATCGAATAAAGAATATTAGACAAAAAGTTAGAATAAAATAAATGATTAGAATTCTAAGACCTGAAATCGTAGAAAATTTGTAAAAAAAGCAGACGATATTTCGAGACTACAATAAAAAAAAGATTCTCTTACAAGAAATAGTGAAATATTTAAGAGTTTGGTCCAATTGTAATAACAGGGGTGATTATTTTCCGACATTTTTGCTATCACACATAAGAAAAGTAATGTTAATGTCCAGAAAAAAAGAATAAAATTTAAGACACGAGGAAAATTTTTTACTAATTTTTCGCTATATGATTCTCTTTAATGGCTCCTGTGAAAGTTACTTTCATTTGAGAGCTGTTAATTGCTGCTACTATATTATGATATCTACCATCCATTTTCTACTATAGTATCTATACCGCCCATTTTCTACTATAGTATGATATCTATCATCAATTTTCTGTCATAGTATGTTATCTACGTTCCATTTTATAGTATAGTGTGATATCTACCATCTATTTTATACTATAGTATGGTATCTACCGTACATTTTCTACTAAAGTATATCTACTATTTATTTTCTACGATAGTATGATACCTGTCATACATTTTCTACTGTAGTATATCTACCGTTCATTTTTCTACAATAGTATATCTACCATGCATTTTCTACTATAGTTTGATATGTACCATCCATTTTCTACTATAGTATGATATCTACCGTTCATTTTCTACGATCGTATATCTACCGTCCATTTTTTACTATAGTATATCTACCGTCCATTTCCTACTATAGTATGATATCTACCATCCATTTTCTACTATAGTATAACATCTAATGTACATTTTTCTATTATAGTATATCTACTATTTATTTTCTACTATAGTATGATATCTACCATCTATTTTCTACTCTAGTATATCTACCGTCCATTTTCTACTATAGTATGATATCTATCATCCCATCTTCTACTATAGGATATATACCATCCATTTTCTACTTTAGCATGATATTTAACGTACATTTTCTACTATAATATATCTACTATTTATTTACTACTATAGTATGATATCTACCATCCATTTTCTACTATAGTATGATATCTACCATCCATTTTCTACTGTGGTATATCTACCGGCTATATTCTACTATAGTATATCTGCTATCCATTTTTTTTTACTGTAGAATATCAATAGTCCATTTTCTACTATAGTATGATATCTACCGTTCATTTTCTACGATAGTATATCTACCATCCATTTTTTACTATAGTATATCTACTATCCATTTTCGATTATAGTATATCTACAGTCCATTTTCTACTATAGTATGATATCTACCATCCATTTTCTACTATAGTATAACATCTAATGTACATTTTTCTATTATAGTATATCTACTATTTATTTTCTACTATAGTATATCTACCATCCATTTTCTACTGTGGTATATCTACCGGTTATTTTCTACTATAGTATATCTGCCATCCATTTTCTACTGTAGTATATCAATAGTCCATTTCCTACTATAGTATCATATCTACCGTCCATTGTCTATTATACTGCATCTGCCGTCCGTTTTCTACTGTAGGGTGATATCTGCTATTCATTTTCTATTATGGTATAATATTTACCAATTATTGGAAGTATGAAATATGTTTAAAACCATTAAAGGAACATAACAAACAGTTTGTAGTGTTAAATTTATACCAATCAGTTATAGTATTGGGTTACTTTCCAGTAAACATTTCATTGGGATTTCGTAAATAAAATAATACACTACTTTCATACTTTTTGTAACGGAATGACATAAATACCTCCTTTATGAATACAAATGCGATATATACCGCACACTTTAGGTTAAAAATAATACTCTATGTTGTTTGAGGAAATAATTATTGTAGGCCGTTTGTGGGTTGTTTAGTAGAGTGCATCGTCATTTACGATAGGTCGCAAATGCCTTGGTAGATATATTATTGTAGCACCTGATAATTTTGTACTAAAGTTCACTAAATATAAGCCATGAAAAGTACAGTTAAAAAGCCCAAAATGAATGTGTTGCATGATATTTGTGAACGGGGCGGTCGTAACAAGGGGATTCTTAAGACCTACTCTTTCACAAATATTATTTTCCAAAGGTTATCAGGATAAGTGGGATAGATAAAATATAACCTTTGAATTTTTTTAAGCAATTCACCTGAAGCAAAGCGGGGGTGCCACTAGTACGTAAGGGGCTACAAAGAGTGGAAGTAAAGAGAAATAGTGGGTATGGGTGAGTGGGTGAGAAAGGGATAAAAAAGAAGGGAGGAGGTTAAAAAAAGAACGGGAATCAAGGCAACAGACAAAGTGGATGTCATTACATTTAAATTTTTGAAGATTATACTTATCAGGGAGGCAGTTAAGAGGAAGGAAAAAGCTGCTGGAGTAGAAGAGGCGGTTACATTTAACTGTTTCGACAGTAAAAGGGTGGGACAGGGACACCAACCTAGTAGAACGCTTAAATTCAGGCAGTCGGGGCACAAGTGAATATAGCTCGTCAGAGCAGATACCATGTAAATATTTATAGAAAAGACAGAGGGAAGCCACATTACGTCGGAATACGCTTACAGGTTGTAGTGTTCAGGAAATCATCCATGTGTAGTATTTCTTAGAAATAATCTAAGTGGAGTTTTCTGCTTACATTTGGAATAGGAAGGAAACGAGGCTGATAAAAGGATGGTAATTTTATACTAAAGTTCAATAAATACAAGGCTTGAGAGTCATTATACTTCTTGCGAAAATGCTTATAATGAATGTCGTGTGTGAATTTAGTGAAAGACGAGGTTCCAAGAGGAAGACGGTGATTCAGCTCTGTGGAAATATGGCGTGTCCTAAATTTAAATGTCTAATCTGGTGTAACGAAAGGAATGGCGCATATGTGAATATTTACCATGGAAATAGCAATAAAAAGTGATAGACTTGCATCTTTAGAAAAGAGAAAACTGAGTGAATAATAAATCTTTGAGAATTTTGAACTCTATCTGTTAGACATTTTCATGACGGTCGTCCTCGAGTATCGAATCCAGAGGTTGGCAGTGAATATTTCGGAGACAGTAGGAAAGCGTAGTGGAGGTTCGCAGTGGATATCACAACAGAGTGTAGTTCATCCTTCTCCTGGTCGCCTTTTGGTGGTATTCCGGTAGACGAAAACAAGATGGCCGCCTTTATACACGACGAATACAGTGTTGGGCGGCTTCGGATTGGTCAACCTTCCATTGGTCGACTATAAAGGGAAATAAGTCATTCTGACTCGCTCACTAGTTATAGGCGTATATACCCAAAAAACCGTAACACTATCAAGGTGGGCAAGCGCGGATCAAGCATCTCCACTCTAGATATAGCAGCAATAATTCCTGGCTTTTTTTTTTTGATGACAGAGGATGTCAAATAATTCCTGGAACGATAAAATGAACCGAATATTTTTCCATAATCATTTGGAAAGTATCGTATATATGAGATCCACATGATATTTTGAGTGAACGTGATCAAGTAGGAACTGTTATTACACGAGAAACCTTTTAGAAATATTACCTTATTAAATGCAAAAAGAAAAAATGTGTACTTATTCCGAGCCAACAACAATGGCGGATGTCGATACAAAAGAAGAGCAATACTAATAAAAACATATTCTTCTGTAATCAATATCTGATCTTGTAAGAAGAATATTCATAAATATATTTTTTTAATATTGCGGTGTTTTATTAAGCACGATGAATATGTTCTTACAGAAAATGTATTTACTAATCTTAGTAAAGCCGTAGAGAATACTGATCGTACTAAAGATAATCAGCGTCGAAACCGAGCAGAAGTGAGATGAGACACCGCTTAAAAACATATGTATTAATGGGATTTATTAATCCAATATTGTTTCTTTTTAATATAAGCGTTATATTTCGTAGGGGCATTTATTTGAGTAGACATTCATGGATTCATAACAGTGAAATTAACGTCTATCTGCCCAGATACATACTATATACATACGCGCGTACACACACACACACACACATACACATATACACACACGCATACGCACAAGCACACACACATACACACCTATAACAGGCGTTAGAGCAAAATTGTCCAAATCGTGTAACTGCGTGGGATAAATGTCCATCACTATAAAAAGCTTAATATCTAATATTTCATTTTGCCAGGTTTTCAGATAAGACGTTTAGTCATCTCGACACTGTTAGTCGGAAGAATCACTGAAAACCACTTTGAGTTATTCAGCCCGAAAAAGAACAGGTTTAAATCATTTTGTGTCAGACCAACTGTCTTCTCAACTGACCAATACTCTGGCTTACACAGTCCATTCTAGAACCATTAAGAGAACGGTGAATAATTTTAGAAAAGAGTTAAGATCCCTGAGGTTGCACTAGAGATGGGGCTCCCCTCACCTGGATTCTTTCGTAGGGATTGGCAGAGGAGCAGAAGGGTTTTTTTTTCCACATATATATATATGCTGCGGTTTGCAGTATCTGTTCAGTGCTGGAGGCCTTATCTCCTCTCCTCCGTTCGCACTTGTTGCGTACATCTGTCCCATAGTGGTGGTATGACCGGCCATGACTAGCTTAGACAAGATCAGACCAGCTAAAACCAGCTTAGACAAGCTTTGACCAGCTTAAACAACGGCCCGATTGGAAGCACTCCGGTCCCCACGTTAAGAACTGATTTTGTTCCACAACCTGACTCAGTGAGGGTGGTGTGGGGGGTTAAGGTAAAAAGCAGGAACAGTAGAGGGGAAAACTGGATCTGGAGGTCACAACAGCAAGAGGGATCATCATTTCAGCCTTAGAGCTAAAGAGATCAATTAGAAAAGATCCAACTCAATCTATGACACGTTTGTCACGTGAGAGAGGGGTTTCGGCTATGACCGCTCAAGGAGCAATGAAAAAACACTTGAAAATGAAATCGAACGTGAAACGTATGAGGCACAATGTTAATCCAGGAGAGAAAGATAGAAGTTTAGAGAGGGCGAAAACCATCTTGAATAAGTTGGAAAATTAATCCTGGAATAATACATATATATTTGAACTTTATTTCAATCCTTCAAGAACTTCCGATCCTTACCTGAGACCAATTTATGATCGATTCAATAACGATTCTTCTGTTAAGCTTGGAGAGTAATTATACATTCGTATTGCTCAAAGTATAGTTCAGTAGTGTTATGGAAACATCGGACAATATGTAATCATTGCTAAAATACAAAGGTTCAAAAAGATACAAAGGTTCAAAGTTAAATAAGGTAAATCTAACGAATGGACAATTTTGATGTCACGCGATTTGGAGAATTTTGCTGTTACACTTGGTACATATGAATTGAAACAATGATAGAATGATTTTTTATTTGTTTAACAAGATATAAACACCTTATGTGTCATTTAATGCGGAAGTAAAATTGAAGTAATAAAAATATTCTATATTTTATTCTGCTTTTATAATTAAATACAAAGCACATGATACTCAGCTTTTGTGTTAAGACATGTTTCTGTGGACATGATTACTAGAAACGTGATGTGTGTGTTTTATGTCGTTTTGTTGAATTTATATGTTGGAATACAGTTATTTTTTTAAAGGAATTTGTAGGATATTATGTGGATTAATACCTTGAACGTTCTTTAATGTTGCTTATTTGGTTAGTTGATTTTGTTTGGTGGCATATCAACATCTATATGGGTTTTTTTTTAATGCCAAAATTTAAATATTTTGTACGTAATTTTATGCTTTCAGAGTAAAGTATGTTTCTTTAGATATATATTTTGTGAATCATAAAATGTTTTGTTGGTGATTTTACTATAAACATTTATTTACATATTTTTTTTAGCGTTGCACTGAGAGTCATTTTACTACAAAAATGTACTGTTGGTCATTTTATTATAAAAAAAAAATTAAATAGATAAATACATAAATATCGCATGATAAAAATGTACTGTTTATTTTTGTTTGGGGTTCACTCTTTGATCATAGCTAGGACCCCCCCCCCCCGTGTTAGGGAAGACGTCGGAAACAACAGCAATTAAGACGTGGTTCTACGCTCCTCAAAACCTCAATCTCCCGATCTCGTGCATGTGCGCACAAACGCACGAAAGATCAACCTGAAATTTGTTTTCATTGGTCAGGTTGATCTCTCGTGCGTGTGTGCACAAACGCACTGAGAGATCAACCTGACCAATGAAAATACACTTCATGGAATTTAAATTACCGAAACTGCCATCGTTGTATGGATATGAGTATGTGACACAGGGTTTCACGCTTTTGCGATCATCAGATATCAGTTTGTCTGATATATATATATATATATATATATATATATATATATATATATATATATATATATATATGCGAATGTCACTGTGTCACTGCGTCACACATTTTTATTTAAAGAGACACAACTATTTGACTTCCAATAGCTCATGTCACAGAAATTTTGGATTCCCTAGTTTGCATTACTGCAATTGTTTTCGGCGATTTTTTCACATGGTTTTTTGCGACGAATTTTTTTTTATACGCGAAATCCAGCGAGAGTCAGCCATGGAATAAAATAATTGTTTGTACGGAAAGCAAAGACATACATCCATCAAATTGTCTTCTTAAATTAAGTGTCGGCAGAAGAATTATCGTTGTCGGTAGAAGAATTATCGTTGAACTTTTAAAAGGTAAGCTTAAATATCAATGCAATGCTTAAATGTAGGGATCAGTTTTGAGTTCTTCCGTAGTTTATTATTGAATATCTCATACGGCAACAGTATGACACACACAAAGCAACCTCTGCCAACAGAGGAAGAGATTGCAATCAAAAGACCCGTGCAAATGAAAAGCAAGGTCAAAAGGCAACGAGGAGAGCTTCCAATGCTGAGAATATGCAGACTCAGGGACAAGCCGAAGGCTGAATGAAGAGCTCTCCGCAGGACATAGCTTAAATGCCGCCCGATAGGCCAGATTCTAAGATATATATATATATATATATATATATATATATATATATATATATATAGCCTTTTCTTGCAGTGTGCGTAAAAGATATTTTTTCTATTACCCACTCATGTTGATGCGCTGGTTGAATTTTGACAGGTGACAGATAAACCTGCAAGTTGGCAGATGTAAGAATTTAATGCCGTTTTTAAGGTTGGAGTAACAATCAGAAGGCATGAGTATTCTTAAAAACCATAATTTATTTATTTAAAATATTATTCCAACGCTACATAAGAGTTCTCATGTTTCAAAACAAGAGCCGAAAACTTCAATATAATTATTTGAATTAAATTGAATTAAAGTACCAAGCTATGTTCTATCTTCATGCGAAACTTTTTGGGGAATAACTAATTCCTGAAATTTACGCGTTTTATAAGTATATTCATTATTGAAATTAAAATTACTATGGTAACGGCTAGAGCAATTGTTTAAAGAAAAGGGTCGTAAGGGTTAATAATTTGTATCAATATCTCAGTTACATTCAAAGACGTCAAGTCAGTTTAAGGTTGGGTTGTCTAAATTTAAAGCGGAAGATGACATTGTCTAGTCTGGTTAAGTGTCTATGGAGATTTATTTATTTTTTATTTTATTTTTTATTTTTTTCTGAAAGAGTTTTGTTTATATAAAAAAACTGTCATAAGTCGCTAACATTTTTTTTTAACGACTTCATAAAGGGTTATCTTTTTTTGTAGGGCATTTAAACTATTTATTTAGATTATGGAATTTGAAATTATTTTATTGTTTGTTTTTATGCTAATTATTCAATGCGAAAATTGGATGATGTCGGCAAAAAACCGTTAACTCATGTCTATTATTTAATAGATTTTTACTATTTAGAAACTTAATAATGTGTCGTTTTTCATGTAGGCATAAAGGGCATGGGTCATCCCAGGTTTTACAAGTTCTAGTTTTGTTTATAATTTTCCATTTTAATTTTGGTGTTTTATTCATTTCCTTCAAATGCCAAAAATATTTAGATAGAGATGTCTGATTTCTTTTATTTATATTGAAGGAGCACTTATGCTGTCTACATCAGGTTTTAAATTCA
>CAHIKZ030000169.1:167500-182500 GCA_903632075.3 Acanthosepion pharaonis
GTCGTAAGAATCACTGAAAAACCTTTTGAGTTATTCAGCTAAAAAGCGAACAAGTTAAAATCGTTTTGTGTCAGCCCCAATATCTTATCAATTGAGAAATGGTGAGAGAAAAAAGATAATCCAATAAAGGTATCAACTCTGGCTTTCATCTCAAAAGTTCATTAAAGAACCCCTAAAAGAACGGTGAATAAATTTTAAAAAAAGGGAACATTAAAGAAGAAAGCTAGATGAAGATCTCACAAGAGAAAGAGGGATCATCATTTCAATTTAGAGATGAATAGATCAGTTAAAACAGATCCAACCCAATACATAAGACGTTTAGTACATGGGAGAGGAATTTCAGCTATGACAGTCCAAATAGCAGCAAAAAAGTCATGAAAATGAAATCGTACGTCTTGTTACACCAGGACAGAAAATTAGAAGGTTAGAGAGGACAAAGATCATTTTAAATATGTTGGAAAATTATCCTGGAATCTCTATCTATAAAAGACAGGATGTGTGTGTGTGTGTGTGTGTAACGAATGTACGGCCGCAATTTTCGACGGATTTGCACCAAAGTTTACATGCAAATGCTCCAAGTTAGCGGAAAAGCCAAGACCGACTTTGCATTTACAAACTCCCAGCGATAGTGGAAATAATCGATTTTGTCATGCTTCTACGGCAGTTTTCATGTAGTTTGCGGCCATTTTCTTCTGGTCAGAGTGAGAGTCTATAGCTGGCTGCCACGAATAGGGAGGAAGATTCAATTGGCCAGCGTGAGAACCAACAGCTGACTGACACGAATGTTAACTAGCATGCTAGCATGCAGATAAAAAAATCGATTCGTCACAAGTGGGAAAAATTTAAATCTGCATGGCACTTTACTCCAATTGGCTCATGATTCCGCAGAACTGGGTTGGGTGTGAAAAAGTATTTGTTGTTAACATTCTTTTTTCATTCAGTTTTTCCATTTACGAGTCCTTTTTTAAAGCTGAACGTTTTGCGTTCATTTTGTTTAGTTCTTTTTCGTAACAGATTTAATGTTTAGTATAGAGCTTAGAAAAGATTCACAGTGTGAGATAGGCAAGAAGTAAGGCATGTAGCAACATCAGCACAGCAAAGGGCACTCCTTTAAAGGCAAGGAAGGGCAAAAATTTTTTAAGTCAAGTGATAGTGATTGCTGTATGAGTCGTACGATTTTTTAATCAAGCACGGGCAACGCCGGGCCATGCTGCTAGTAATATATATATATATATTTGAACTTTATTTCAATCTTTTATGAGCTTCCTATTTTTAGCTATGATTGATTATTGATGAACATGTCATTATCGTTTATGATCGATTTCATCACGATTCTTCTGTTAAGGTTGGAGATTAATTATACGTTCTTATTGCTCAAAGTAGAGTCCAATAGTTTTATAAAAACATCGGAGAATTCAAGTGAGAAATCTTTAATAATTTTTAAGAAACAACGTTTCAAAGCTTACTCTAACAAATGGACAATTTTGCTGTTACACGATTTGGACAAATTTGCTGTTACAGCCGGTATATCTAACTATATGATAAAATATAATTTTAATATATGATAATTTATTGGTAAACGTACGCAATATCGGAGGTAGAGCGTATGTATATATAAAAATATAAAATTGAACGCAAAGCGATGACGGTCTGTTGCATACTTGTAAGCAATTTTCAGGCTATGAATCTATCTCTCTCTCTCTTTATCTCTGTATTTGTCTCCCTATTTCTTTGTATATATATATATATATATATATATATATATTGGGGAAAATGTATGAGAAAGTGGAAAAGTTTTCTTGTGACGCGTTTTGTCCCTTAGGGCTTTTGTGATGTTTATCAAATATAGTTTTAATGTATGCTAATTTATAGCAAACGGAGAAAAATGGCGTGGTTTAGACACATTACAAAGCACGACAGCCTGTACAAGACCATCATGCAAGGTACCGTTGATGTTGGACATAGGAGAGGGCGACAACACAAAAACTGCTTAACAATGTCAAACAATGGACAGGTATGACTGTACCAGAATTGCTGGTGTCTGCCGTTAATACACCGTTGCGGAAAAGAGTTAGTGTGGCTTCTGCATTCGGATCAGCACTACATTCTCGAGTCACTTGATGTAGCTGAAGCTGAGGCCACGTGAGAAGAAGAATGGAAGAATAACGTCGCTATCATTAGTGATCACTCCAAGCATCATTAGACTCATCGAACTAAGAAATTGATCCGTAAATTTGAGAGGATTAAATAAATAGACATAATAAGTTTTAGCATATATATATATATATTATTCATATAAATATGCTTATATATATATATATATATATATATATGTAGGAACAGACGAAAGCTTGTAGTAAAATAAGAACTAATGCGGCAGAAATTTATGGAAACAAGGATCTTTTCATTCATAATGGATTCGGAGGTTTTTGTATATTATTTGAATTGTTTGCGACGATGGATTTCTCAACAATTAAATCATTAACCTTTGCATTTGTTTTTGTGTGAATAATTCATGAATATATATATATATATGTGTGTGTGTGTGTGTGTGTAGAAGTCAACACTCTGAGGCGACAGGCTGTTTCACGCTAAACGCTATCATCAGGCCCGATGATTGCTTTTAACACGCAACTGTTTCTCGCCTCTGAGTGTTGACTTCACTTTTATATTTACATCTGCCCTATCTCTGATATTGAACACTTTATCCCATAAATATAGCTACCTTAAAACTATATATATATACAGGTTCGGGGTTGATGTATCTTATTTATATTGTTTGCGAAGATGTATTCTCGCTGTTTAAATCATTAACCTCTATATTTGTTTTTTGTATGAATGATTCATGAATTTATAAATTATAATTGCACCTTTAATTGAAATATATATATATATATATATATATATATATATATATATATATATATATATATATATATATAATCAAAGGAATCAGGAAAAAGAACAATATTATTCGATTTTTCAAACACATGTTATACCATCTTTGCGTATAATTCGGTCATTTAGTTGGAGATTCGTCTCTAGCTGTGCTGGACAAACTCTATGCCTCTGGGCAGAGAGGATCCCCACACGGGGCTATGTCGAAGGCAGTCTCGTTTCGGAGAAACAGCTACCCGACCCCGAATACGGGGTCTACGGGGAATTTTTGGCCGAGATTACGGGCTCGGATACCCTACATTAAATTCGGCCTTGTGTCACATCTAACTGCGTGGGGCGGTTGGTATAAATCCTGCAGTTGGAGATTCATTATGGAATTCACTTGACTCACTTCTAACAGTTGACTACTTTTTGTACGCGCCGCTGGCGAATCTTATATGTGTTGTTCTTGTCCTAAGTATTATCATTCATTATCAAACTTCGTGTGATTATTCTATTCAGTAATCTTTCCTAGGTTACAACAATTATGTGCTTATTTTTGTCAGAATAAAAGCAAATACTCTGTAGTTACTGAAAGGTAATCTTTTCTTTTAAAAACAAATACAAACATTTTCATTTTAAATTGTTTTTTAAGAAATGCACAGTGGTGCAAACTTTTGCCTTAGTGTATATTACTATTGCATCTATCTATCTCTCAGACCCACACAAACACACACACAAACACGCGCACACACACACAGAGTATTATATAAAGAGATTACTTAATTTTAAATATAATTTTTTTTTGTTGTTTTCCCCGAATTCGATGCTCCATTCTTCAGTGGGTTCTTTTTCTAAGTGATACTTCCATTTTTTTTTTCAAAAAAATATATACATACAATATATATATTGTCAAATCAAACTTCTAATATATACTTTTATATACGCCTCGTTTTTCTAAGTACTTAATATACATAGTTTACACATACTCACGAAATACTTCTGTTCCATATTTTCTATATAATTTTTAAACACGATTTCTTACACATATTATCAACCACTCAATGTTGACGCGTAAAATTACACACACACACACACACACACACACACATATATATATATATATATATATATATATTTATATATATATAAAATTTCTTCTACATGATGAAAATTAGTGCACAAACACATGAAAACATGTTGATAACGAACTCGAAGGAAATGTCTAATGAATTATCTAAAATCTTCCGAGACAGGCATCACTGTAGACAGTTTCTACACGTTCTTATCGTCGCCAAAAGGAAAACTCTAAGTGCACAAGAAAAAGTAAATAGAAAAAATTCTAAGATTTGTCTATCAAATTCAATGAAATATGTCCAAAAGGAAGGTTACTAAACAGACACACATACGCACACATAGAAGCTCATATATATATATTATGTTAAAGAAAAATTTATACAAAGATATAAATAGCAATGTTAATGATATTAATGGCGAAATCTCTTGATAAGACATTAACTTACTATCAATTCCTTGAATAATAAGATCCTTATATTCGAGTTGTTGTCTGACTATTGCGCCCTGAAGATGACAATTTGAAACAGTCAAAAGTACTTCGCATATGTTTACTTACAACCACTCGAATATAAGGATCTTATTATTTAAGGAATTGATAGTAGATTAATGTTTCATTAAGATCTGTTAGCGAGGAATTCATAACCTTATTAGACTCTACTTTGAACAATAAGAATGTATGTTTACTTTCTAAAGTAATCAGGAGAATCATGATGAAATCGATCATAAACGAAAATGACATGTTTATCATTAATTAATCATAGCTAAGGATCGGGAGCTCATGAAGGATTGCAATACAGTTCAAATACACACACACATACGCACGCACACAGACACACACAGACACAAACACACACACACACACACACACACATATATATATATATATATATATATATATATATTATCCAGGATCATTTCCCAGCTTATTCAAGATGATCTTCGCCCTTTCTAACCTTCTAACTTTCTGTCCTGAAGTAACAAGTTGCCTCACGTACGATTTCATTTTCGAGGCTTTTTTCACTGTTCTTTGGCGTATCAGAGCTGAAACTCCTCTCTCATATGTCAAACGTCTTATGGATTGTGTTGGATCTTTTCTAATCGATCTCTTTAGTTCTAAGTTGAAATGACGATCCCTCCTTCTGTTGTGACATCCTGATCCTGTTTTCCTCTCTATTGTTCTCTGTTTTTTAAACTTATTCACCGTTCTCTTGATGGATCTTGAATGAACTTTGTAGTTGAAAGTCAGGGTATGAATGTTCGTAATATGACTGATAGCCTGAATGATATTTTTCCTCTCACCATTGCTCATTTGGGAAGACAGTGGGTCTACACAAAATGATTTTAATCTCTATCTCTTTTTGTAGCTGAATAACTCAAAGGGTTTTTCTGTGATTCATACGATAGATGGTTAAATGTCTTATCTGAAATCCTAGTAAGAATAAAGTAAATTAGTTTAAGTTTTTTTTTTTTTTTAGATATTAAATATTTTGTCCGGTGGACAATTATGCTGTTACACGATTTGGACAATTTTGCTGTTAGAGCTGGTATATATGAATATGTTTCGCACCTTTTGCGTAGTCTTTGTATATGAAGCGAATTGCAAAAATTGAAAGTGGGCGTTAGTATAATGCCTTTACTCGTGAAGTAATCATCTGGTACGTATGTTCATATATTCTCCGCCTCTGATTCATTCGGCCTTTGCGTTGTCAGGAAGAGAATAGACGTTCTTTTTTTCTTTCTGTCTGTTACGCCTTTTACTACAAGCTGACTCCATTTCCACGACATCGAAATAATAATAATAATAATAATGAATGATTCAATTCACTCTTCTCACCACGAGGAAACAAGCATTGTGAAGTTGGAACGAAAAGCGTTATAAAGTTTGTACGTTCTTTACTTATCAGAAAGCGATTTGATGTTTACATTTTTTTTTGTGTTGGCGTTCTTTTCTTTTCGTCTCTCAACGGTTTTACGTATTGTGAAACAGTTCAAGTCACGCTCTTTCTACAGAAGGCATTTGCTTGATACGGCTTCGCATTCGTTCGCCCGGAATTAAAAGAAGAAACATTTGTTTACATTAGCCTAACACATTAAGACAGTGTCAAACAGAATCATGAATATTTTACTGCGCTAACCTTTCACGAATGAAACATAAGGAGAACACAAGAAACATTTTTCATTTATCAACTTTGGTTTTGGAAAATTAGGATAAAACAAATCTGCCGTCTTGGACTAGCACTTTTGCGTAATTGACCAATTCCATCAGTATTTATTCAATTCCATTGGACATTGCCGTCAATTCTTTCCTCCCTGCCTGTCCTGTAACCCGCCATGTTCGTCGAGGTGGCTTGTTCAAGAAGCCTATACTTGACCCGATAATTTGGCAGCGCCTGTGTCAGGGTAAAACTTTCGAAGGTCCATTGATCGTAGTTATTCAAACCTCTCTGGCGTCATCTTCTTCCTCTTGTACCGTTTTTGTACGATGATCTCGGAGAGTTATCGCGTTCTGTTTACGTGACACTACCGCCAACTTCCTCTTCTTTATAGTGGTTAACATGACTTTATAGATCTTTATCCGATGACTAACTCTTCTGCACGCCTCTACAGTGGTGAGGCGGTAGGTGCAGTAAATACGAATTATGTGATTCTACAGAAGAATGCTGAGAATGTTATAGTCGAAAGAAGCGAACAACGAGGAAGTTTTAGAGAAAATAGATATCGGAAAGATCACTTATACAAAAGACCATGTAGAGATAGTTGACATTTTTAAGGCACATAATGAGGAAAGACGGCTTGGAAAATTTGATACTCACAAGAGAGACAGAAAAACAGCGCGTAGCCAAATTAACGAGCTTGAGTAAATAGATGGCGGAACAAATTTTAGAAGAGATAGCAAAAATAAAAAATGTATTAAGATCTACAAAGGACAGGAAGTTGTGGAGAACCATGATTGTCAGCATCCTGAAGAGACACGGTACATAGAAAAAGTTAATGAAACCCTTACATTTAAACACTATTTATTGGCTTTCGTTACGCGAACAAAGACCCAATTAGGATTTCTACATGTGGTGTAAATGTTATGTTCTGCTATTGCAGCTTTCCGTTTCCGAACTCGTGTGTTCGCGCCGTCTGTATAACATTATCAGCGACAGTATTACTAGTAATAAAATGCACTTAAACATTTTAGGATAGTGAGCAGCTGTCACGTCGAAGCTTTGTGCTAGCACAACTATCGACGGCCCTCAAGAGTTCCGTCTACCCAATTTAAATCACAAGTGGTATGGTATAAAACCGTGTTATGGTTTTCAGGCACTTTCAAAAAGGTGCCGCATACTGGGATCGACCTCGATCCATTTGGATAACATGAAGTCTCCTTCCTGGCAAATCGACAATGGTGAGATTCGAACACAGGTCTCATGGTCAGAAAGCGAATGTTCTAAGTACTCGCCACGCGCCTGCCTCTCTCTCTCCCCCTCTCTCTCTCCTATATAATATATATATATATATATATATATATATATATATATATATATATATATATATATATATATATATATATATATATATATATATATATATATATATATATATATATATATATATATATATATATATATATATATATATATATATATATATATATATATATATAATATAAAATAAAAATATATATATATATATGCTATAAAATAAAACTACAACATATATCAAGTCGGTGCTTACTATCCTTCGAAGTAGTCCTATTCTGAAGCCAAAACCTTTATCCAGCGTCATTTCCATTGATGGATTCATTCTAGGACCTCCTCTTTTTAGGATAGTGAGCAGCTATCTTTCTGCCTTATCTTGGATTGCATCAGCGTTTTTTTGTTTTTTTTTTAATCTAGTTCCGATTTGGATGTTTCAGTCGTTGAAATCTCGCACTTTCTTCCGGTAGAGATTGCATTCGTGAAAATCTCAACGCAAGCTTTTATTCAAATCACAGAGTCAGAGATTGATCTCACAACATCCAGGGAAGCATGCTTAGGGGAGATAACTCATATAAGTTAATACACACCAGTCTTATTCACAGCTGTGTCACTTGTCCGTTTCTTCAACTGAACCTGATTATATTACTTTTCCGCCCTGCCAGACACAGGAAATGATCATGCAACTGTCAAGGAACTATGCTTAGAGGATATGTCATCTCAGTTATCGTATATTGCTGCTTATGAGACGCATTATTTTGCTATAAAATGTCACCAAAAACTACGTTCCATCTTATAAATCGAAGATTGGTGATGGGAGTTAACCATTATCAGCAACAGTATTATTAACAACAAAATACTCTTAATAATGGAGATTGTACTGAACAATACGAGTTGATCTTGGATAGTGTTTTTTTTTTTCGCTGGTTTTATAAATTGGTGTCAATCATATGCTAACGTGATAAACCTGATCGGGGATGAGTTCGAGAATTTACTCCCTAACTTAAAGGCGTTTTGCCGGTGATAGAGGCCCCTGAACAGCCATCACCTCAAGGCGACAAGACACCACATTAGAAAAAAAACCCGCATCATTTTCATTTACAAATTCGGGTACAACGTGACGAATAATAGCCAAAAGCCTGACGAAGCATTCTGAGGGTCTCGCTATTCCATTTGCCAAGTTTCACGCAAAATTAAATGTAGACACGTTTGCAACATCGTAAAGATTTCAGAGCCGTTCAACAATCTTACAAAAGCCCGGATCGCAAGTGAACACGAGTAGATAGCACGAAGAAATTGATAGAATGACTCAATAGGCTGAGTCCTAATGTCTATTTCTGCTAAACGAAAATTAAATTCCGATAAATTTTCTATATTAATTCATATGCTGGCTAGATCAAGTTCATAAGTTAAAAGTCAACAACCTATTCACTATTTTACTATTTCTTTTAAATGTCAACACTTCCTCTCTGTCTGTCTGTTTGTCTGTCTCTGTCTGTCTGTCTGTCTCTCTCTCTGTCTCTCTCTGTCTCTCTGTCTCTGTCTCTCTCTCTCTCTCTGTCTCTGTCTCTCTCTCTCTCTCTATATATATATATATATATATATGTATATAAATAAAAAGAAAGAACAGTAAGATATATAATCCGGTGTTCTCATAGATATTTTTATTTTTACAAAATAGTGCTCGATGTAAATTTACAGAGCATTAATATTATAATTAATTGATTTAAAATATTTTTTTTTTCTGATACACAGTTCTAACCATTTTTGAAACATGGTTAGAACTGTGTAGTGAAAAAACATATTTTAAATCAATTAGTTTATATTATATATATATATATATATATATATATATATATATATATATATATATACCAGGTGTAACAGCAAAATTGTCCAAATCGTGTAACTGCAAAAATTGTTAGATTAAGCTTTGAAATGTTGTATCTTAGAAATGATTAAAGATTTCTTGCTGGAATACTCCGAAGTGTTTATAACACTATTGGACTCTACTTTGAGCAATAAGAATGTATAATTACTTTCCAAGCTTAACAGAAGAATCGTAAAGAAATCCATCATAAACGAAAATGACATGTTCATCATTAATTAATCATTGCTAAGGATCGGATGCATATGAAGGATTGAAAAGGAAACTTAATATATATATATATATATATATATATATTGTTCCAGGATCATTTCCGAACTTATTCAGGATGATCTTTGCCCTCTCTAACCATCTAACTTTCTGCCCTGGAGTAACAAGGTGCTTCACATGTATCACATAGTATTTCATTTTCAAATCTTTTTATCTCTTTGGAATATAATAGGTGAAACTAATCTCTCACGTGCCAAACGCCTTGTGGATTGATTTGGATCATTACTAATTGATATCTTTAGCTCTAAGTGGAAACCATGATTCCCATTAATGTTGTGACCACCTGATCTAGTTTTCCTCTCTACTGTTCCCTCATTTTTAAACTTATTCACCGTTCTCTTGATGGTTCTTGAATGGACATTAAAGATGGAAGCCAGAGCATGAATCTTGGTGCCATTACTGAAGACCTGAATGACGTTTTTCGTCTCACCATTGGTCAGTTGAGAAGAGAGTGGGGCTGACACAAAACGATTTAATCGTGTTCTCTTTCTAGCTGAATAGCTCAAAGAATTTTTCAGTGGTATCAAGATACCTAAACGTCTTATTTGAAAGCCAAGAAAAAAAGCAACCCGATAAGTTTAGTGCTTTTTAGATATTAAACTTTTTGTGGTGTGGACAATTATCGCACGCTGTTACATGATTTGAATAATTTAGCTGTTTACATTTGCATATATATATATATATATATATATATATATATATATATATATCGTAGTCGAGGATACACGTCTACTAGGGCGGCTTGCCAATCCCTATTGCAGAGACCCACAGAGCTCACCTGTGGTTTATACACCAACCTTGCTGAGCAGACCTCAGAGAGGGCGTGTTATCTAGCTTGATCAACGAATGTAACAGTCAAAACGCTTGTGGCTTTGTGCTAGCACAGATATCGATAGAACTTAAAATGTACCCAATTTCATTCACAAGGGGCAACAATTTCAGGCCTCGATCCATTCCGATAATATCAGAATGTCTCCTTCCTGACAAATCGAATATGGTGTGATTCCAACCAGAATCTCAAAGTCAGAAAGCGAACTTTCTAACCACTCACGCCCATACGCGCCCATATATATATATATATATATATATATATATATATATATATATATATATATATATATATATATCTACAGTTGTCTTGTTCTATCCATTATCCTTCTCCTTATCCATTCATCTGTCACTCCTATCTGATCTTGCTCCAAATCTTCTGTAACCCCTTGCGTCATAGTGGCTTTCCGCCTTGCTTGGGGTGAAACGCTTAATATTATATATTAAGCGTTTCTATATATATATATATATTACACGAATCATTCATACAAAAAACATTCATGTAATGTAAATTGAACTGCACCACATAATTGATATATATGAATATATATATGTATATATATGTATATGTACATATGTATATGTGTGTGTTTGTTTGTGTAAACAATGGATGATCAAAAAGTACTGAGTCACGTATTATAAAAATAAAACTACAACATATATCAAGTCGGCGCCTAATAATCTTCGAAGTAGTCCCATTCTGAAGCCATAAACTTTATCCACCGTCATTTTCATTGCTGGATGCATTCCTGGAACGCTTCCTTTTAGGATAGTGAGCAGTTATCTAGCTGCATTCTCTTGGATTGCGTCGGCGTCTTGCAATCTTGTTCCGATTTGGATGTTTCGGTCGTTGAAATCTCTCACTTTCTTCAGGTAGAGATTGCATTCTTGAAAATTTCAACGCAAACCTTTATTCAATTCACAGAGCCAGAGATTGAGCTCACAACTTCCAGGAAAGCATGCTTAGGAGAGGTAACTCATATCAGTTAATACACCCCAGTCTTATTCACAGCTGTGTCACTTGTCCGTTTCTTCCACTGAACCAGATTATATGACTTTACCGCCCTGCCGGACACGGGAAATGAACACTGAACTATGCCAAGAGGATTGTTTCATCTCACCGTATATTGCTGCTTACGAGATGCATTTGTTTTTACTATAAAATGTCATCAAAAACTATCCTACATCTTATAAATCGAAGGTTGGTGATGGCAGTTAACCTCTCTTCTAATTATTACATTCTAAATAATTCCGACAAATATGGTAATTCTTCATGGTTTTTGACGAATTCTTCACGATTCGTTAGGTTTTCATGCTGAAATAAATGTAGGTAAAATTGGGGATATCGGGGAGATCCATCAACTTCAAAGAAAAACATCTAATGCGTAATAGACACTTATAAGCAGCAGCAATACTGTAATACTCAGCAGTCTTTTTCAACTTTGTTTTGCATGTTCGCTTCTTCTACTGAAGCAGGACATATAACATCAGTGGTACCTGCCCTAGGAATTGAACTAGTAACCACGAATGAATCATATTTGCTTTAATTAAGGCTTCAATCCTTAAAGCCTTTTCTTTGTCTTATGTCTCTCGACCATCGAATTGGATGAATTGTTCAGTTCGTAATTTCAAGTAGGTTATCGAATACTGAAGAAGTTCGAGAGTGACAACGACCGAAACATTGTGAGTATAATATTTAAGACCAAGAATAAGGTTTATAATAAAAAAAATATATTTTATATTTTTTTCATCAGGTATTTTCTTGGTCTAAACTTGAATTTAGTCCGATAGAAGATCACAGGCGTCGTATCTCCAAAGGGATCGAATCCATTCCAGTGGTATAGATACGTTCGACTATATTTCTAAGTTTTCCACTGCGACAAACCTATCTCACGCATTGTAGATTGGGGTATAGTTGCTTCTATTCTCTATAGAATGGGCGTTTGATGGAATAAATAGCAGCTTAGAATGAAATAGCCAGTAGTGTTCGAATTCTTGTCGGTCGCGCTAAATTCACTTACTGGCTAAAATCATTAGTTTCTGTACGTTTAAAATGTTCTGTAGGGAGAGGAACAAATGAAAACGTGTGAAATCATTAAAATACTTGGGTACTGGGCGTGGCTTCCAATTTGAAGTCTTTAAATTTCTACAAGGTCTGTTTTACAATATAAGGTTTTGCGTTGTCGTGATGGAAAATGACGCCTATTTGACTTCTTAAATAGCCGCATTGAAATTGGTCTTGATAGCCTTTTGTAACAGTCTCAGCAATTGGGCAAAGTACTCTCCATTGATGCTGTAGTCCTATTGAAGTCCATAACTACAATGCTTTTGTTATCCCCGAAATATGAGGCCATCACCTTCCCTGCAGATGAAACCACCATGACTTTTTTTAGAGCAGGTGATCAGAGGTGTTTCTACTGCATGAACACTCATCCTGATTTAGGAAACGTCCAAGGAAACCAGATGTATCTTCTTCAAACAATGTCAGATTCTCCCGTGATTGACCAGGTGGGAGAATATGTTTTTCTTTTTTAAACTTTTTGGGTTATTTAAAGTCTAAAGTGGATTGTGAGAATAATTCATTTTTTTTTGCGATGAATATATTTTCATGAAACGAGTTACTAACATTTCAAGCGTGTAAATTCGTAAATTAATTCCTTATCTTGTTTTGTTAAAATTACCAGTATGTTTCCTCGTTATTATCATCCTTCATTAATATATCAACTGTTCATTTTAACCCATAAGCTCCAAGTCATTTTATAGTATATAGTTAAAAATTTAGAGCAAACAGTAGTACTCTTTTGATAACCATAACCCTAACACTTAACCCTTAATCCTAACCCTAACCAAACGTTGCAGCCAAACATGCCACCTTGGGATTTAGAAACCGCAGGCATGTAGAAGAATAAGGGCTACCTTACATAGATATCAGTGCAAGAATTGGAATCGGCAATCCGAGTTCAAATTTCAGTCGAGTCTATTGCATTCACTGACACACTAGTGTCATTGTGAATAGCACGAATTTATTATCCCATAAACTATACGCTAAGTAACAGGATAGGCTAAGCTCTTTCGCCTTGGGAGGTAGTCAATCTCAGAGGAGAGAATCAAAATCGTGGAGATGGCAACTGGAAACCTCTCCACTATTTCTTCTTTCCCAAGAAGTCATAGCAATTCACAGATAATAAAATAAACGGAATATATGGTGATCTGTGATCACGTACATCCTGAAGGGACATGGCATTAAAAAAACAAAACAAAAAAAAAAGCAAATGGAGACAGACGAGAATCAACGTGCTCTCGCGAGATTTGTCTGTTTGGGCGATATTTTCCTATGACCTTTTTAAGCAGAAGCTTGTTCATCGCTGACATTTCTTAAATGTAAATGCACATTTTCACCTGAACTCAACAAAAAGGTGAACATGTTTTTATTTATAGTTTTTGCTGACGGAGAATAAATTTCGATTTATCATCGACAGAGTTTGGAGCATTTCGAACTTTATTTTCTGCTTCGAATATTTTCGGTCGATCTTAGTTTCTGTCACATGACGGAATTCTTGGCTTCTTGCTCGCTTTCATTCCTTATTCAACAAATTATTTCTCTCTCTCTCTCTCTGCTTACGTGTTACTTTACTTTTTTTCTCTATTTTCTTTTTTTTTTCTTTTTTATCCTTACTTCCATTCGACTTTTCTTTTTTAGTGTTAGCATTTTCGTTTCTTTCTTTTTAACATTTTCGTTTCTTTCTTTTTAACATTTTTGTTTCTTTCTTTCTTTTGAAACATTTTTCTTTGTTTCTTTCTTTATAATTTTAATATTTTTCATTCTTTCTTTATTTGTATTTTTAACATATTCCTTTCTTTCTTTTTGTTTTTAACATTTTTCATTCATTCTTTCTTTCTTTCTTTTTGTTTTTAACATTTTTCATTATTTCATTCTTTCTTTCTTTTTGTTTTTAACATTTTTCATTCTTTCTTTCTTTCTTTCTTTTTGTTTTTAACATTTTTCATTTCTTTCTTTTTGTTTTTAACATTTTTCATTCTTTCTTTCTTTCTTTTTGTTTTTGACATTTTTCATTCTTTCTTTCGTTTTGTTTTTAACATTTTTCATTCTTTCTTTCTTTCTTTCTTTCTTTTTGTTTTTAACATTTTTCATTCTTTCTTTCTTTCTTTCTTTTTGTTTTTAACATTTTTCATTCTTTCTTTCTTTCTTTCTTTTTGTTTTTAACATTTTTCATTCTTTCTTTCTTTCTTTCTTTCTTTTTGTTTTTGACATTTTTAATTCTTTCTTTCTTTCTTTCTTTTTGTTTTTAACATTTTTCATTCTTTCTTTCTTTCTTTTTGTTTTTGACATTTTTCATTCTTTCTTTCTTTCTTTCTTTTTGTTTTTAACATTTTTTATTCATTCTACCTTTATTTTTGTATTTAACATTTTTCATTCTTTATTATTTGTATTTTTAACATTTTTCTTTTTTTTAATATTTTTACTAAAGGTTAATATGTTTCTTTCTCTCATTGATTTCATTTTATTTTTAATATTTTTCTTTCTTTCCTTCTTTTTATTTTTAATATTTTTCTTCTTTTCCTACTTTTTATTTT
>CAHIKZ030000169.1:187500-240000 GCA_903632075.3 Acanthosepion pharaonis
TCAATTACTTCTTTTCAAATTTCACATATCCCAACGTCTTTTATACTTTTAAAAACAGTCTGAAAAGTTATCATTGCACTTACCTGCTTCATCTCCATCTCCCTAATCTCGTCCACGATGGGAAATCTTCCCAGTTTCGATAAAACTCGCAGGAATCCAATATATACTGAGGCTTACAGCCATATCACGTTGAAACACCGGTACCCGTAAGATCACCGAAGTTAAGCAACGTCGAGTCTGGTCATTACCTAGATAGGTGACCACTTGGGAATACTAGGTACTATAAGCTTGGATGTGCGGGTGGTCTGATTGGATAACGGCTCGGAATTGTTAATCGGACAGTCGATTTTCAATTCCCGTTGTGTTTGTTATATTTACTTACGTGCAAATACCCTTGGGGAATGGATCCACTTCTTCTCTCCCCAGCTGTGGGTTAATTAGTAAGATATCTATTACAAAATCTTTATTATCTCCACCCCACCACAAAATTCTGACAATCTAAAAAAAATATTTTGTGGCTTTTTAAAGACAGAAAATATAACCTGGAAATGGTTGACAAGCCGTTTAAAATGGTTGAATGAATGACTTAATCTATTATAAATGCCTTTTCGAGTTATTAACATTCTCTTGGATATATATGGATAGAAACTACCGTGGTCACAAAGTGAGGGATCACTTTATATATTGGTTGCCATATAGAATTGATCCCCTAGTTTATGTCCATATTATTTCTTGTTTATCAAATTCTGATTAAGTTATAAATCCGCCTCCTCTCCAACAGTTATTTGTTAATTAGAAGGAAGTGTATTACGAAAACAATTATTTTAAAAAAAATATTCTTACGATCTAAAAGTATTTTCTGGCTTTAAATAACCTGTAAATGGTTGATAAGCCGTAAAAATCAATCAATTGAATCAATATATATTATAGATTGGTAGGCTTTTTTGACGTACATTAGTGGTGCGATGTTTTGCGAATTAATATTTGGTACCATTCGGTGTAAGATTATATTTTCTTTCTTACGATTAAAATTTATTTGCTTTCAAAATTACACTGACCCTTTTTTCCATCAAATATAATTCTTTTTTATTTTTTTTTATTTCATTTTAAAGAAATGGAATCTTTTTGTTTTCCTCTGAGATTACTAAATCTAAATATCCGTCGATTTAGGCGGGAAAAGGACCTTGACGCACGAGAAGAATAAACAATAAAAAAATTAATTGACAACAAAGCTTGTAAAATAAGCATTTCATAATTCTTCTTCTACTTTCATGTGCAATGTCTATTCAGGGTGTGGGTGATCATGGCTCTCCACATTTTCCTATCCTTTGTAGCTCTTAGTAAGGTTTATCTTTACAC
The DNA here is from genome assembly GCA_903632075.3 of Acanthosepion pharaonis. NCBI lineage: Eukaryota > Metazoa > Mollusca > Cephalopoda > Sepiida > Sepiidae > Acanthosepion > Acanthosepion pharaonis. The sequence continues at coordinate 188,860 of CAHIKZ030000169.1, forward strand.
TGTCTCTCCTATTACCTGTTCAGCTATTCATATGCACAAGCTCGTTGGGTAGGTTATTAACTACTTTCCTCTGGCCCACTTTCCCTTCAATATTACGCGGGAATGTCATGTTTTCCAAGAGATCATTTCTCATTATATCTTTTCCTGATTCTAAGTATAACTGTTATTTTTGATTACCCCATTACGAATACGTTCAGTCTATAGGATGTAGAACCACTTTTTCGTGGCCTCAAGTTACTTCTTCATATGTGAGAAAATTATAAGGCATTCACTGTGTTATGCCATAGTACCTATTCTATTGTAATAGACTCTCCCATAGATAATAAGTAGGAGTAGCAGTGGCAAGTCTGGCAGAATGGTGTTGAGCGCGTCAGTCGAGATTCGGACATTTGAAGTACTTTATCGACAATGAGTCTCATGCCTATGTCTGCTATCAACAATCAGTTATTCACATATGAATCAATCAACAATGAATGATATGTCTATGTATGCTATCAACAATTAGTCCTAGATTGCTGCGCCATTGACTCTTATTTTCCAAGTTCCTAACGTTTTGTACGTCGGACCTAATTTAGAACGACTTATTAGAAATACAAGACTCCACTGTGAAAATACTCAACAACACACTGTTATATATGATTGATATTACATAGCATTGTTTCTTACAAAATTTTCCTGTTTCTTAAAACTTCGCTTAGCTTTTGGAAAGCATCTTTCGCTATTCCAATGAACGTTTGGATTTCGGTGATGTATTATGCTTGCTCTGTTAAAATTTTGTGTTTGCTTGATTGTGGTATATTCAATTCGTAGTTTATAGATAGTGATCTTCCTTTTGCTCTCGACAATATATTCTGCTTTCTTACAATTGATGTTTAGTCCTTTCTTCGACCCTTCCTTTACTGTAGTAGTTTCTGTAGTCAACGTTTTGTGTCTGCTAACAACAATGAGTCATCTACGTATGACTCTATCAACCATGAGTCATCTGCATATGTCTGCTCTCAACAATCAGTCATCTATATATGACAATCAACAATGAATCATATGCCTGTGTCTGTTATCAAGTCATATACATATGACTTTATCGACAATGAGTCTCATGCCCATGTCCGCTATCAACAATCAGTTATTTACATATGAATCAATCCACAATCAATGATATGTCTATGTATGCTATCAACAATTAGTCCTACATTTGACTATCAACAATCAATCATATGACTATGCCTGCTATCAACAATCAGTTATCTACATATGACTCTATCAACAATGAGTCATATGCCTATTTCTGCTATCAACAATCAGCCATCTATATATGACTATCAACAATGAGTCATATGCCTATTTCTGCTATCAACAATCAGCCATCTATATATGACTATCAACAATGAGTCATATGCCTATTTCTGCTATCAACAATCAGTTATCTACATATGACTCTATCAACAATGAGTCATATGCCTATTTCTGCTCTCAACAATCAGCCATCTATATATGACTATCAACAATGAGTCATATGCCTATTTCTGCTATCAACAATCAGTTATCTACATATGACTCTATCAACAATGAGTCATATGCCTATTTCTGCTATCAACAATCAGCCATCTATATATGACTATCAACAATGTCATATACTTTTGTCTGCTATCAACAATAAGTCATATACATATGACTCTATCAACAATCAGTCATATCCTTTTGTCTGCTAGCAACAATCAGTCATCTATATATGACTATCAACAATAAATCATAGGCCTATGTCTGCTACCAACAATCCGTCATCTATATATGACTCTATCAACAATCAGTCATTTGCATATCTATGCTATCAACAGTCATCTACATATGACTCTATCAACAATGTCATATACTTTTGTGTGCTAGCAACAATCAGTCATATAACTCTATCAAAAATGAGTCATATACCTATGTCTGCTATCAGCAATCAGACATCTACATATGACTTTCAACAATGAATTATATATAACATATATATATCAACAATCAGCTATATATATATGACTCTATCAACAATGTCATATACCTATGTCTGCTATCAACAATCAGTCATATACATATGACTCTATCAACAATGAGTCATATGCCTATGTCTTCTATCAACAGTCATCTACATATAACTCTATCAACAATGCCTATGTCTGCTATCAACGATCAGACATCTACATATGACTATCAACAAGGAATCATATGACTATGTCTCTTATGAAAAATTAGCTATCTTGTTAAGAAGGTGCCCGTTAATAATACATCCTAGCAGGACTTCTCATCTCTCAGGGTCGCCACACTGTAAAGTTTTAATAAGATTGGCGAAATGACACATACTTATGGGAATGACGCATACCTGCCGGAATGACACATACCTGTCCGAATGACACATACTTGTCAGAAGCCTCTTTCTATTTTTTTTTGGTACTTATTGAAGTCTATTTCTGTCAGTATATGGTGATTGACGTTGTATAAAATTTTGAAGATCGTAAATGACGGATAAGCAAGATACCATATCGCGGAGACTTCATTATATTCAAGGGTTCCTTAGATGAAAAGCTTGGATCAGGAGGGATTAACAGAGTCAGATCGAACAAAATGTACCGATTCCAGATAACAATGTTTGGTAGAAGGTACAGAGCGTTTTATAAGGATTATGCAGCGCCAGCTATACTCGATTTTTGGATCGAGAGAACGAAACGTTTTATATCAGTATGGCTGATATTGTCGTCATCATTTCCTTGTCGATATAAAAGTTTAAGAAACTCCAAAACTCCTGGAGATCTCCGTTGATTGGCATGTATCTTAAACTCATTCGCCTTCAACTAAAATGATTTTTATCATTTTTTTTAAAGTAATGTAAAAATTTAGAAAAAATAAATAAAAAATAAATAAATAAAACCAAGAAAGGCAGAGAAGGAAATAAAGAAAGAGAGGTAGAAGTAAAGAAACAAGCAAATCAAGCAGTTATAATAGAAATAAAGAAAGAGAGAGGGAAGGGAAAAAACAGAAAGACATTAGAGAAAGAATAAACAGTGTAAAGCAATGGAATTAAAGAAAAGGAAAGAAAAGATTTTAAGTAGAAATGATGAAAAGAGGCAAAGAAAAATATTTAGAAAGAGGTTGAAAAATGCAATGAAAGAATGAAAAAAAGGAAGAAAACGTTGAAATAACCAGAAAATAATAATAAAAAGAAAGGGGTTCAAAAAAAAAAAAAAAAAGAAAGAAGTCACACAATGGATTTACGAGTTCAGTACAAAACTTAATTCAGTCATTTGAATATATTAAGAACCTGTTGCACGGCCTTAATCTAAGTTGGAGCATTACTGGACAAGCGTGAACAGAATCTCTTTTCTATAGTGTTATATATGGTACTTATGAACAATAATGGGTATATCCCAGTCCTCATAAATAGGTTAGACACTATTGTAAGTGTGGGTAATATGCTTTCTAAATAGTCTACCACTGGCAGTCGTTTACGTACTATACGCCGCTGGCGAGTATTGTATTTTGTTGATGTTATAATGATTACCATTTTCATTTCCAACTCTGTTTTTGGTTATTCCTCCCTTTCTAGTTATGAAGTCGGTAGTCAGCTGCTATTCACAATATTCGAGCTAATAGATTCTTCATCTCTCCAGCAGGGTGTTTTTGTCAAAACATCGCATAACTCAAACGTTTCCTTTTTTTTAGCTTCCAATTAATGTCTAAATCTGAAAATCGCTTTCAAAACACGATGAGGTGACAGATGGTAATCCCGAAGGAGTCCTTTGCAGACTGTCTTTTTGCAGATTGTTTCAATTTTGAAGGGAGTAAAGCACCATTTTCTCAAGATATACTACTAATTAGTCAAATGAAAATGTTAGAATACTTTCTGGACACATATTCATCAAATTACACCCGGCAGCATGGCGTCTATTCATGAGATGAGAGGTTTTGAAGAACGTGGAACCAACTTGTAATTTCTGTTGTTTTCAGTTCCACCCTGACACGGTCGTAGCTATGGGCAAACAGAAATAACCTAGCTCAGTCATTAAATCTTTCAAAATCTGCCACAACTCTAACTGTAGAAGTCATAACAAATCCGTTATTAGAATTTACACTATGCCACAAAAATATTATGTGGGAAAATCTGAATGGCGCATTCACTACAGAAATAATAATTATAGGAATCGGATCAAGTCGGTTCCCCACGAAATATTATTACCTGTAGAACATTTCCGCCTAGAAAAACGTCTTGTATGAAAACCTGGAAAAACGAAACTCAATTAGTTTATTGTATTTTAAGTTGATTACGTCCGACGTTTATTTAACATATTTTCTGTTTATAAAACTTTATCTAGAATTTATTTATAAAAATAACGTATAAACAGAAAATATATCAAATAATTATCGGACTTTATCCATTTTATTATATGTTGTCAATGTTTGCGTTAAGATATGTTTTTCTGAGCAGAAATGATCGATAGAAAAGAATCGTCGAAAGCGTGTGTTGATAAACAGTAATTCTGACTTTTGTACGCTCAGGCCTTCTTCAGGTGGTTGGAATGACAGGACCCAAAGAATTTTTCAATACCTGCTTAAGGCTGTGGAGAACTTGGAGAGGGGAATTAACAGGAGATAACTGATAACTGACATCCGTTAGACATTGAGCGAAATAAAGGGTTCAGTTCGACATTTCAACCACCTGAAGAAGGCCGGAGAGTACAACGGCCGAAACGTTGTAATAAATATGGCGACAAAGATGAAGACCGTAGTCCGAATAATATAAATAGTGTAGATAATAACTCACCTCAGAAATATAGACAGTTACAAAGTATAGCTAATAGAAATCCGATTCTAAGAACTATGGCGCTGCAATCCAAGCCTTGAAAAATGTATTACATAAACCAGTTACTCCTCACTAAGATAGACAGAGATTACTTTCAAAACAGACACCGAATTGGGAGAATACAGAACCAATGTACGGCTTTAGAAATTGGCTTGGTATATCAACAAATAGAAGTAAATGAAATCCGAAAAACACACCGTTACTTGTCAGTCTAAGACGTCTACACATTGACTGGCAAAATAAGTCGTGACCTTTCCTTGCTCTTTTGCGCCTGTTATTTTTTTGTGCGAATGTCGTCTGCAGCTAATCAACTGTCGATGTTTCCGACAAGTCTTACTGACTTGCTGTCAGCCATTTGTCACGTGATATGCGGCCATTACAAATCACTTCAAATGCGTCAGGCATATTTCATTAGACATCATCTTCCCTTCCGCGAAAATGTATTTATTTCTGTGTGGCGATATGAAAGTCGTGTCAACCTCGGCTGTCTCGCATTAAAGACGTAATTTGTAATGTTTCTTAGTTTTGTGGGAAGTTAAAAGAAAAAAGTAAGAGAGAAATAAAAGAAAGAAAGAAAATAACAGAGAATCTTGCATTTTCTTGTGACAATTGTCTTTTGACAGTCATTCAGACTAAAGTCGGAAGGCGATTGGACTAATTGGCATTACATACGTGCCGATCTTTCTGGAACATCTGTACGAGAAAATTATCCAAGGAAATGTTGAGTCAGTTACTTTTGGTATTCTCAGTCAAAAAAAAAAAAAAACAAATATTTACAATACATGTTTATAATATACAGGATTGTTTTACTTATGTCATGAGATAGCATTTCATGCATCTTTTTTCAGGTAATTTTGTCTGAATTTCAGGGACGAAAAGTGATCATTATTTGCGTTCGGAGTCGGTTTTTCGGCCTTTTCTGTCCTTCGCCCTTCATCAAGTGCTTGTCAATCCATGTTACCTTCAAAGAATTACGAACTGAACCCTTTTTTCAATCTACACGAATAAAAGAAAATAGTCTGGTTCCGTTATGTCAATGGCATAGATTTTGGGGAGACGTAGGATATGTGCTGCCGGATTCAGTACGATCACCGAACCAAAGTCTCTCCAATACCTAGATCGTTGATTGACCATTTGGATATCTCAGATGCTGTAAGCTTGCATGTGCGGGTGGTGTCGGTGGATAACGGTTCGGAATTGTTCATCAAATAACCGAGTTCCAATTTTGGTTGGATTTGTTATATTCATTTACGCGCAAATACCCTGAGCAAAGGTATTAATCCACCTCTTCTGGCCGCAGATATGGGTTAATTAATAAAACTTGTATCATTAAAATCATTATTTTTTTTTTATATAAAAATGCGTACAAAATATTTACATTTCGGTATTAAATAACCCAGAGAGGTGTTGATATGCCGATAAACAAAAACAACCAACAAAAAAACAAACAAACAAAAAAAAAAAAACCAAAAAACGAAAAAACAAAAAAACAAATAGTTTTATTTAGCGCGGCTCAGTTATGATTTGACCTGTTTCCATTGAATCTTAGTCTGAACTACCCAACCCAGGGATTGAACTCATAATTCCTTTTTCGCCAGAAAATGGTCGCGAACTACATGAAAACTTCCGTAGAAGCATGAAAAAATCGATTATTTCCACTATCGCTGGGAGTTGGTAAATGCAAAGTCGGTCTTGGCTTTCCCGATAACTTGGAGCATGTGCATGTAAATTTTGGTGCAAATCCGTCGAAAATTGCGGCCGTGCATTCGTTACACACACACACACACACACACACACACACACACACACACACACACACACACATATATCCTGCCTTTTATAGATAGAGATTGTTGATAATTTTACTATAAATACGTATTATTGGCAGGTTGATTTTGTTTAGCGGCATATCAGCTTCTATGGGTTATTTAATGCTGAAATCTAAATAATTTGAAAACAATTTTATGGCTTCGACTAAATATATTTTGAACGCAATTATATTCCTTAAAAATGTATTGTTGGTAATTTTACTATAAATATATATTGTTAGTATTATGACGATGAAAGTGTTTTGTTTTTGTTAGGAGTTCACTATTTGTCCATAGCTGGGGCGCTAACAGTTAAAAGGTGGTGCCACGCTCCTCAAAACCTCCAATCTCTCGATCAGTGGCCTTGCTGCCGGATGTAGTTTATCGTCATACCCAGGACTAACAAAAAGGACCGACCCATCAGCAATGAAATGAACGAAAACAGTTATTGGACTTAAGAAAAGTATATTCCTGGAAAATTGTTTTCATAGACAGATTTTATAAATCTCAACCGACCGGAGGGCACCTTCAGGCGGTGTAATGGTTAACAAGCTTGTCTCACTAGAACAATTACGACGGAGTAGTGAGTTTGACCCTCACTGGGTGCCCCATACTTTCGGCCTTGTGCCAGATCTAAGCTACGCTTGGAAAATCAAAATGACTGTTCGAATTACTTCGGAAGTGTGCTGGACAAACTCTCTGACTCCGGGCAGAGAGGACACCCAGACGAGGCCATGTCGGGAGACAGCTACCCGACCCCGTTTTTTTACGGGGTCTACAGGGAATTTTTGGCCGAGCCTACGGGCTCGGATACCCGACAATAAACTCGGCCTTGTGCGACATCCGACCGTTTGGGGCGGTTAGTGAATATCATTTCAGGACCACTGACTTCTCGGTCAATGGATGTCAATTTTTTCCTTTTAAGAAGACGGCTAATTTTAAAATTGCTATTAGCTTTATATAATTTATTCAGAAATATGCAGGACTGTTTTTAAATTATATCGCATCGAGGCAATATAATGTTTACTTAAAATGTTGCATAAGATCATAAAAATTTAGTGAAAACATTTTAATGGCTGAATAATGATGCTATGAACGTATATGAAAAGATAATCTTGTCAATATAAGCCGGACAATTTTGTATTCATGGTCGGATGCACAAATTAGCTGAAAGATGGCGTGACTTGGCTCACGTATATGTCGACCACAATTCGTCTGCCTATCGATTAACGATTTAAAGACAGGTCGTTGGAAGAATCCTGACCGACTGGTTGTTTTGTGCTGGTGACACCGAGGACGACTGGATGAACATTTAATCGTTAGAGATCGATTTGTAATTAGAGGCTTATTCCAAAATCGATTAGTTAATTGGTCATGGCCTTTCTGGCTTGAGGGTAAGAATTGTGCTTCGGTTTTAAGCAAGTCTTCTGAATTGGTCATCGAGAATATCTCGGTAACTATAACGCCAAGGTAGACACTTCAACAAAGATTAGGATACATTTTTCAAAATATATTATTCAAGATTTAATTCGAGATAATTGAGTAAAATTCAGAAATTTAGAACTATCGATTTAATGCAAAGAAAGCTAATAGATAATTTGAGAATATCAAGTTGTTCAATGTGAAACAAAAATTAGATCATTTTAAATGGTTGTTCTCGATTAAAAAATTAAAAACAAAATTTTACAGACTCCCCAAAAACCATTTATTAGTCAAGTACATAGTTTCTTTAGTTTCTAATAAATATCTCCCATTCTCGGGGAGACTTTTAAATTAATTATACATACACAAAACTATGAGCACTGTTGAGGGATAGACTAATTCTATAAAAAACAGCCAAGCTCTTCAATAAAATGAATTGGAGCATTCTGGCTGATTGGCGTTTGTTTACATTCTTAAAAACAATACGCTAGATTTAGCTGTTTGTCTCTGTCAAATGAAAATAGCTCATTGGTAAAAACTCTGACTGATACAATCGGTTGGGTTTCGACCCGGGCTTGAAGCATTCGATTGTCTAGTCGCACCGAGGGTTTGAATGTACTGGCGTTGTTGAGATTGATAATCATGATAGATAATACGATCTCTCCCAGAAACTGTAACTAAAGTCTGCTCAGCACAGTTGCAGTATATGTTGGCTCTATGGCTGTTGAACAAGCACAAATGTGTCTGAGCGAGTGTCTGCAATAGGGATTGGCTAGCTGCCCTAGCAAACGGGTTTCGATTTACTATTATTATCATTATTGTTATTATTATACACGTGTTCCACGCAGAGAACAATATATAAAAAAAATATCTGAACAGTATAAGGAGGAACAAAAAGGAAGGGTCATACATAAAATTTGGAGATACTCCTGACCTGAAGAAGCAATTTTTACGACTGCAGATTCAAACTGGCTGGATTCATCCATGTCCTAATGGGATACGGTACAATCTGTTTGTAATTTATCCTCAGTCTGGGCTCTTTGACTGCCACTTTGATCACTGTATGCATTGATGCCACGAAGCGGCTGTTACGTGATCCACGTAACTTATCTCCACCAAAGGGAGATAAGCGTCTTCTGTATCCTTACAGTGTTTATTTTTTTGTTGGTGTTAGTTGTTTTTTTTTTTTAGTTGTGAGTTAGATCAGATTGAATTTTACAGATTGTTCTGTGGAAACTAAAACAGATGAGATTTCGCAGAAGCCAAATATGAAGAAAAGGTTCTCTAGGGGTACCCATTTCAACATTTTAAGTTACTGTAAAGTTTGTTTTGCAATACGCGGTCTTGTGTTGTCAGAGTGGAAAATGTCATATTTTCGATTTGCAAAAAATCGGGTGCTTCTCTTGAACGTAAGTCTCTTCAAATGGCGAAAGCCAGTTGAGATATCGATATGCAATCTCTTAGCAAAATCTTTCGTCAAAATCTTCGCTTCATTTTACACGATCGTATTTCAATAATGTCTTGTAGTTTATAGTTGAGCCTGCAAGTATTTAATTGGTTCGGAAATGGGGATTATTTTACTGTTTATATCTGAGTCTTGGTTTGGAAAGAGGAACATTTACTGTGAATATTTGTGCCTGTAAGCATTTACTTGGTTCGGGAAGAGGAAATTATTTGCTGTGTATATTTGTGTCTATAAGCATTTACTTGGTTCGGGAAGAGGAAATTATTTACTGTGAATATTTGTGTATGTAAGCATTTACTTAGTTCGGGAAGAGGAAATTATTTACTGTGTATATTTGTGTCTGTAAGCATTTACTTTGTTCGTGAAGAGGAAATTATTTACTGTGTATATTTGTGTCTGTAAGCATTTACTTGGTTGGGGAAGAGGAAATTATTTGCAGTGTATATTTGTGTCTATAAGCATTTACTAGGTTCGGGAAGGGGAACTTATTTACTGTGAATATTTGTGTATGTAAGCATTTACTTAGTTCGGGAAGAGGAAATTATTTACTGTGTATATTTGTGTCTGTAAGCATTTACTTGGTTCGGGAAGAGGAAATTATTTACTGTGTATATTTGTGTCTGTAAGCATTTACTAGGTTCGGGAAGAGGAAATTATTTACTGTGTATATTTGTGACTGTAAGTATTTATTTGGTTCAGGAAAGAAATTATTTACTGTGTATATTTGTGTCTGTAAGGAAGTTCAGGAAGAGGGAATTATTTACTGTGTATATTTGTGTCTGTAAGCATTTACTTGGTTCGGGAAGAGGGAATTATTTACTGTGTATATTTGTGTCTGTAAGCATTTACTTGGTTCGGGAAGAGGGAATTATTTACTGTGTATATTTGTGTCTGGTTCGGGAAGAGGGAATTATTTACTGTGTATATTTGTGAAGTAAAATTATTTACTTCAGGAAGAGGGAATATTTGTATATTTGTCTATAAGCATTTACTTGGTTCGGGAAGAGGAAATTATTTACTGTGAATATTTGTGTCTATAAGCATTTACTTGGTTCGGGAAAAAAGAAATTATTTACTGTGTATATTTGTGTCTGTAAGCATTGAATTGAATCGGAAAAAAGGATATCATTTGCTGTGTATATTTGTGTTTGTAAGCATAAACTTGCTTCGGGAAAAAGGAAATTATTTACTGTTTATATTTGTGTGTAAGCATTTACTTGGCTTGGGAAAAAGGAAATTATTTAAGGTGTATATTTGCGGCTGTAAAGCTTTTACTTGTTTCGGAAAAAAGGAAATTATTTACTCCGTATATTTGTGTTTGTAAACATTTACTTGTTTCGGGAAAACAAACTTATTTACTGTGTATATTTGTGTCTGTAAACGTTTGCTTGGTTCGGGAAAAGGAACTTATTGACTGTTTATATTTGTGTCTGTCGGCATTTACTTGGTTCGAAAAAAAAAAAAGATATTATTTACTGTTTATTATTTACATATGTGTTTCTGAGCTTTAAACTGTTTTCGAAAATAGGAACTTACAGTTTTATTTGATTCACTGAATATTTCTTATTTCGGAAATAGGAACTTATTTACTGTATATATTTGAGTCTGTAAGCATTTACTTGGTTCTGGAAGAGGAACTTATTTAATGTTTATATTCTCGTCTGTAAGTATTTAATCACTCCGGAGTTAGGTAAATAATTTATATTTGAACCTCTCAGTATTTCCTTCGTCTGGGAATAGGTAAAAATTTTTCATATATAAGCATTTACTTCATATGCGGTCTCCGTTGAGAGTGTTCCCACCTCCTCTGCTGAGGATACAATCAGGATATTCTCATCCTCACCTGACAAGGCCCATTATTTGTGGCAATATGGAAGTGTCCATTTTATGCAGCAAAAATAGAGAAATCTCACTTTATATTACTAGTTACTATCTTTAACGGAAAAGGCAGTGCGCTGACAGGGTTAAATCTCCAGAAACGACGCAAAGAGTTGAGTACCATGGCGGAGAGGTAATGTTGTGTGCGTAGTGAGATCGTCTGGTAATTATTCATTTAGGATTATTGAAATGCAGCAAAGCGTATAAATGCACATTTTTTTATCCAGCAGCTGGAAAGTGTCCTTAAAGTTTTTAACAAAAAGTTTCCTGCGCTTGTCAGTAACGGAAATATTGTTCTCCGTGACAACACGAGACAACATACAGTAAGAATAACACAGGGAAAGGTTTGGTAAGCGATTGGTCTTTTCTATTGCATCCGACATATTTAGTATATCTGGCACCAATCGATTAATACCATGCTCGATCGCTGTAAAACGTTTTGAATGGGAAAAATATCTCAAATGAATACCAGATTCAAGAATCCGTCGAAACCATTTTCACGTCGAAACCTGCGGAGGTTACTCCAAAGATATGGAAGAAACGCTCAATAGACGACAAGTCATTATAAAATAATATATATATATATATATATATATATATATATATATATATATATATATATATATATATATATATATATTGATTCGTTTTTTATGGCTTATCAATTCATTGCAGTTTATTTAACACTAGAAGAAAGTTCTTTTTTGAGATAATAAGGATTTAGTGAAGAAGTCTTGCTAATTAACACATAGCTTGGGGGAGAAAAGGTGGATCCATTTCCCAAAGCGGGCAAGGAAATACAATGATCTCAACTGAAATTGGAATTCGGCTCTCTGATTAATAATTCCGAACCATTACACTACCTGAAAATCAAGCTTTCAAAACCTGCTATTCGAATATTTGCGTGTTTTTCTGAAGAACATGTACAAATTATTCGCTGAGAATTCCCTCGATTCGCGTATTTTTTTCGATAGAACATATTTAAAAATATTCCAGTCTTATTTTCCTTTTATTTAAGTGACTTACGACATATAACAGTCAATTTTTATGTGAACCAATGGCAGAATTGTATATCGTCATTGTAATAAAACATGCGTAGTGTTTCGGCTTTGTTTTTGTTAGGGACTGTAGATGGGGTCTTAAAAGTGGCTTATACTAAATCTGGGACATCATCACAATTTTGTTTTTAGAAAATGTTTTAAACTTTATATTTTACGTCTTGTTACACATATTTTATACAGTATTTTCACTAGATGTATTAATCTATGCGTAATTAAAAACGGTTATTGTACGTATGAAAGAAAATTCACGTTGAGTGCATGGTCAACAATACTACTTTTCGAAAATGTTTTAAAAAGGGTGTGAAATGTTTCCAAAGTGTTTAGGATGAACATTTAAGGCATATGGGGTTTTAACAATCAAAATAGGTACTTTTTCTGGCGGGGAGGTTACAAGTATTTGCGGGTTCTAACTATTCGCGGCCGGTTCTGGTCCCTAACCCCCCACGAATACGGGGGAACTCACTGTATAATTTTCGAAGAATAAAGATGATAAACAAAAAACAGAAAATATTTATGACGCAATTTATACTTTCTCATGTTTGATGGATTTATCGACAATGTAATGTCTGCCTATAAATCATGAAACGGTCGATTTATTTAAACAAAATAAACTGAAACTAAAATAAAATTTATATATTGAGTGATTCTGTCGATTCTGTTCTCAGCCTGTCTTGATTTATTCTATTTGAATAACGCCCATTGAGACACACGACCACTTTAAACCTTAAGTAAAAATCGTACATACGATACATCGCTAAGAATCTGTCTATATTTCTGCGATGAGGTATCATGTAAACTATTTACATTATTCAGACTATTGTCCTCATCTTTGTCCCCATATTTATTACAACGTTTCGGCCGTTGTACGCTCAGGCCTTCTTCAGGTGGTTGGCATGTCGAACTGGACCCTTTATTTCGCTCGATGGGGTAGACTGCTCTAGTTTCACGTGCCATGTCTAATGGATGTCAGTTATCAGTTATCTCATGTTAATTCCCCTCTCCAAGTTCTCCACTGTGTCATGTGCACAGAGGATAAAGGCGTTGGTTAGATCCAGTGACAGGACCCAAAGTATGTGAGTTCAATACCCGGTTATGGCTTTCCTTTTCTTCGAAGTGCGACCGTCAGAAAAGGTTACACTATGTTTGGTAGCCATAATGAAGAGTAATAAGCTTTCATAAACACAACACAAAAGACAGCGAATGCACAACAATCGTATATGTTGTACAGCCAGAAACTGACTCACACTACCCTATGTACAAGGCAAATAGCATGTCAAAATAATATTAATGGATAACCACAAATCAACGTAACCCGGAAACTGTATTTGTCATTATTGGTTATTTTCATGTTTTTGATGAGGTAAGTATTTCATAGATAGTATTAAGTCGGTCTTTATACATGATGTGCTCCATTTTCAGCAATAATTACCCTCGGCGATCTGAGCCTGATTTACATAAATTTTGAATACGCTATTTCAACCTGGTGTAAATAGAATAGAATATTTTATGACCCATTTCTATAGTTTTCCAATGGTTACAACACAATATACATTGATGTTTATGCTTCTCCTCCGCATCCTACCATTGTGGATATTTTATACTGTTATTATACAAAACGTTTTTCCCCCACAACGTCACAAAGCAAAACTAATACATTATATAATAGCAAAAATTATTACTGCAGGCTTTCTTTCCTTTACATTGGGTTAAATTGGAATCCGTTTATTGATTTTTTTTAGTTCTTGGTAATATCTCTAAAATGTTTTGAAATAATTTCAATTGAGACAGTGAAATTTCTTCTGTGAGTTTTTGTCGGTCTTTCATTTATTCTCCAGTATAGCCTTAAAAGCGATATTCATGATTGATGGTTTGGACCGAACTTTCTCCTAGTTTTCTGAAACGTAATTTTCACACAAAAATTCAAGAAAACAAATTCTTATCGCTGTTTTCTTTAATACTGTTACGGAATTTATACCCCAAGCAGATTTCTTTGTATACTACGCACGTGATCTTTTATTATTTTTATCACCAAACTGCTTAAACACGGAAAACTCGGAAAAGCTTGGAATAAAATTATATATTTTTATATCTAATATAATGTGGTAAATGTTTCAAGAATTTTTATCAATAAAACCAGAGGTAAAATGAAATTGTTGGCAGTATCTTTTACAAAATAAGCATTGTGGACTCTAAACAATAAAATCTCAATATCCTTTATCGTGAAAGATTTTTAAACACAAATTTTATTCATTAGAAAAATATTTACAATCATCCACGTGACAAAACATGAAGGAAAAATCTAAAAAAATGTTATACATTTTATAATTCTGCTGAACTTTCCTCTTTAGTGACTAAACTTTATCGTCCTGGGTATCACATTAGACAAGATTCGGCAGCAAGATTAAATTGTAGGTTTTAAGGTGTGGAACCACATCTTAACAGCTGTTGCTCCGGGGTTCAATCTGAACCGGGATCGTAGCACCTGTTAGGGTCCCAGAAATGAGCAAATAATGAATTCCCATACAAAATTCAACAGTATATTTCTATAATAAATTGTTAAAACTTCAAAATAAGGGCAAAAAATTCCAAACAAATCCTATCACATTCCATGAAGAATAACTCTCCATCAAAATGATTATGCAGATCAACTATCTAACTATACGGACGGATCTAAGGATGATAATAAAGTTGGATGTGCGGCCATCCACCACAAATTAAAATTAATGAATCCATTTCCAGACAAAGCTTCCATATTTAGTGTCGAGGTGACAGCTATCGACTTGGCCCTCGACATCATAAATTCAAGTAAACATAACGAAATTATTATATACGCTGACTCCATGTCAGTGATCACAGCACTGAAAAACAAAAACAAAAATGTCAAACCGACTCATCATTAAACTGCTGAACAAGATCAATAGCGTAAGTACAGATATTGTCTTCTGCTGGATACCAATCCATATTAGTATCACATAAAATGATAGACTGAATTCAACAGCAAGAAAAACATCTACTTAAAAAAAAACCAAAACATCAGGAATCCTAGATAGCAAAATCCCATATTGTCATTTACGGCGCGCTCACCTCGCAATCATATGTGACACAATGTCGAGGTTTAACGTCTATACGGCGAAAACATTCCCATGACTCCTCAGTACTAGACCTTATGGGGAGGCCTCATGCATTGGGCAATAAACCCAGCCTTCTCCCAAGAGAGAGGTATTGTCTGTAGGGTAGGACACCTGGGACTTGGGCTTAAAATTTAAAGAATATGAAAGATCCCAGCCAAAGGCCAAAATCCCATCTAGGTATTTACCGGTGCGCCCATAACGCAATATATGCGACACAAGGTCAGTTTAAGTGAGTTTATCGGCAGTACCATAGAAAATTTCCAAAACTTCCTCAGCACTTAAACCTTTTGAGAAAGCCTAAGGCTTTAGGGCAATAAATTCATCTCCCTTACGCCGGAGAAGTATACCTTGGAGGGATGCTCCCCTCTGGTTTAGTCTAATTTTAGAATATATGGCAGAAATACCATATAGAGATCTGAAACCAACAATATATATATATATATATATATATATATATATATATATATATATATAATAATTTAAAAATATGGTTCCATCGCTACACAGGAATTACCATGTTTCAAAAACAGAAACTATAAATTTTAATTTAATTATAGAAGGAAATTAAAATTCCTAACTGTTTCATTTTCAAGTGAAATTTAGAATTAAAATTTTTAGGCTTGAAGTTTTTGGAATTTGATGTTTTCAGTTTCTGTTTTTGAAACATGGTAATTCCTGTATAGCGATGGAACCGTATTTTTTAAATTAATAAATTTATAGTATTTATGCTTCGCAGAATGGTATTGAGCATTGTTTTTTTTTTCAAAATAAAAACAACTAATAACAACACCAGATTATAAATCTTACTGTTATTTCCCTTTACTTTGATCTATCTATCTATCTATCTATATATATATATATATATATATATATATATATATATATATATATATATATATAAAATGGACAATGTCCGACAATTATTTTAAAACATTTTTATACGTTCTTTTATAGATACAAATATTTAAGCAAGTGCTCTGTTTATAATAAGCATTATTAAACAACATTTACCGGCCTGGCATGTCAGACAAATTTTTATACAAAATATTCGTCCGCCGACATAAACAAAGCATTTACTTAAATATTTTTATCTATAAAAAAAATGTATAAACTTAAAAATGTCTTAAAACTAATTGTCGGACTGTGTCCATTTCATGTGTGACGTAATTTGTTTACATTTGGATACGCCATGAGTAGAATGGATTTTGCGTGAGAGAATCATGGAAGATTGTAGTTTAAAGACACTAAAATCGAACTAGCTAGCCGAACGCTCCTCTGTGGCCCAATCGGTCAAAGGCACGTCAGGCTATATGACGGTTCCGCTTAGGATACAGGTTCGATTCCTGTCGGAGGACGAATATTTTCTTCAAACTTTCTCGGGCATTCAGGCCGGTTAATACTGTTTATTATAAACAGAGCCTTTACTTAAATATTTGTATCTATAAAAAGAATGTGTAAACATAAAATGTCTGAATATATAAATATATATATATATATATATATATATATATATATATATATATATATATGTAAGCAAATATATGGATATAGATCCGACAGTATGAAGAAAAAAAATATATGGAAAAACAAAAATCCGAATATGACAGTATGTTGTTTCAATGTCGACGTTAGACGTTTCGGTCTATTAGACCTTCTTCTTCAGAACATCGCCCACGTGACGCCCACGTGATCGTATCGCGAAACGGAACGCTGATCTTAAAAATTTCAGTTATTCTGTTTTGATTAGTCTTATGTCTATCGTCTTTTCATGTTGACTTGAATATCGTCTAATTTTAATTATGTTTTAGTAACTATGTCCTGAAGAAGGTCTACTAGACCAAAACGTCTGACGTCGACATTGACACAACATTAAAACAGCATCCTTGCATATTCGGATTATTGTTTTTCCATATATATATATATATATATATATATATATATATATATATATATATATTGGCTATTATGTGTTTTATGGTGAATGACTTTTAGCACGCAACACATATCATAGTATTTTCCTTTTTTAGGATATACAATATATATATATATATATTAGGGAGACCCTATGGGACACCTGCCCAAATAATAAACAATAAAAAACTATAGGAAAATTTCATCTGAAACACGAAAGTAGAAGAGAAGTGATTATGTCTCGGCTTTATATTGGACATCCTGCTATAACCCATTTGTATATCCTAAAAAAGGAAAATACTCTGATATTTGTGGCGTGCTAAAAGTCATGCGCCACAAAATACATATTAGCAAACTGCAGCAATTTCAATTCAATCCGCTTAAAATACGACCAAGCAGCAGACTCTAAAGAGCTTTTTTCAAAATACTGATACACTTTACATATTCCAGTTTCCAAGATAAATTAAACTCATCTCAAAAACATAATTAAAAAGAAAATATAATCATAACTAACAGTAGTCTTACTAGTAAAAAAAACGACTGTTTAAATACGATGTTTTATGTAGGAAAAACGTTAAATTTCGGCATTAAATGACCCAAGATATGGATTTGCTGTAAAGCAAACAAAACGAAACAAACAAATCTATATTTTACGAATTTATGCGCAGTACTAGATTGGCAGCAAGGTCTCATCATTTTACAGTTGAAATGGCGAGATGCAACCGTATGTTCTATGCTAACATTTTTTCTCTCACACTTTCCAGTCAACAAAAATCTTCAAAAATTTAAATGCATTGTCATTCGTTATCTTCTGTCTTCTTAATTCTTGTTCTTTTATTGTTCTCTCTCCTGAATATTTTTCTCATATTCTCAAACACTTAGAAAACACCAACGTGTTAGTGGCTTTATAACTTTGCTTGTTACGAAATGATTAAAAAAACAATTCAAACTTTATCCACTTGTATACAAAATAATTTCAGACCTTAGTGTGATCTGATATCAATAGCAGCTTAGTTGCTCACCGATTGGTCAGCTTCTTGTACCATTTCTACGGCATCATATATGGTTTGCAATGTTGTTCACCTGCTCTGATTGTTGATCTGTAGTAAGTTCGGACTTGGGCCGCTGAAATAGTCTACACGGCTGTCTTCAGGCCAGTACATTAAAATTGCACAGTCTCTGTTTCATAAGAAAATAAAATTATCCGTCCTTTCATAAAGAGAAAAATTTTATTTCATTAATAAACAGGCGAACGCATATGGTCGGTACTGGCTATTTTTATTGTCTCTAGTAAGGGAATTTTGTCGACTACTTGTCCGGGACAGATAGGGCGCAATGTATGAGAGAAGCTTCCCTATCTTAGCAGTACAGGCACTACCTAACGTGGCGAAAATTGTCACTGAATAATCTTTAAGGAATAAACATCTTTCTCGAAAATCTCGCCTTTTCGCTAATTGCTGATTCTTCCGTTCCAGTGTTAATCGAAAGACAACACCAAATCCTGCTCCCTTTTATTGACAATCAATTGGTTCTATCGAATGTATAATATTTCAGAAATATGATATATTTCCAACAACTTATGTGGCTGTATATAAGTTACAGCTTTTTCACTATTTAATCCAAAATCTTAAATTATTCGTCTTTATTTTACATTCACAATGCTACAAAAAAATGGAAAAGAACTAGTGTACGTTCAAAGAAGAAAATGAAATCGAAATATCACGCGAAGAGAACATTCTTGGATATGGACGTCTCGAGGCATCTCCTTGGTGAGAAATACATAAAATATGTTGCCTCTGATAAAAAAAAGAATCTTTATTCATGGATCAGTTCACTTGGAAATTGGAGGAGGTAAATAAATAACACTTGGGACATCTTCGCTGCAATTAATATCACCTCTCACGCTCGACCGACATACCAGATCTTTTGACCAAAGAAAATTTTGTCTCCTTCCGAATCTGCCTCCATTCTTACTGTAATTGCGAATCTAGGTCTGATTAGAACGTGAAAGGAATACATAAGCCAATGACCGAGATACCCTACCTTCCAGCTGAGTCTCATTTGGTCTCGAATGTTTTTATCTCTTCATTTATTTTATTTACTTTTCGCTGGACAGTGGCTGGTTGCTTTGACCCTTTCGCATCTTAATCTTACTGTTGGTTGTCATAAAACTACTGGTCATTTCAAAATCGGAAGAAGGTAATTTAGATTCCTCTTGATTAAGTTGATGTCCTAACCTATCGAGCAGGAATCCACTGTATCATAAAAATTCTCGGTGTGAGCTTGACACCACCTGTTAGCAGTCAACGTACTTATGTGAAAAAGAAAATACTTCCAGGTACTTGAACCTTGATATCTATCTGAATCTACATTTCCCTTTAGAGCAAACACGGTTTTAAATTCCCATCTACTATATTTCGTCAACTGTCGTTCATTTATCCATCTTTTAACCCTGCCGAACAGAAGTGGCAGAGGGTGATATCATAGTACTACCATGGATAGACATCATTTGACTATTTCACACTGGCGTCTTGAAATCTAGATTCACGATAAATCTATTGGACCGATTTTTCTGTTGGATTTTGTAAAACGAATCTTCTATGGGAAATTTCTTGAAATCAAAATTTTTCTTTTCTTTGTTACGTGTCTCCATGTTTAGAAATGATATTTGTCTCAGTTTCTTTTCTATTATGGCACAGATTCAAGCCCTACAAATATGAAATACAAAATGTCTTCAGTTGAACAGATTTCTATAACAGAATCTTTTGCAACACGCTCATGCTTGTTGAAATTCTCACAATATTTAGTATTGTCGAAATTATCACTAATATTTTTGTCGAGATTTACAAACTTTACGTTTCGTTCAATTTCGCAAACCAATCGTTTTTTTTTTTATTTAATTTTTTTGGAAAAAAAACAAAAACTAATGCAAATCTATTGTACTGTTGTAGAGTAGTTTTCACAGTGGAGGCTTGTATTTCACTAAGTCGGTCCTAAAAAGGTTCGACGTACAAAACGTTAGGAACTTGAAATAATAGTTAATGACGCAGCAATCTAGTTGTGGTGGTTGATACTTTAATGTCCGACATCGACTGACTCACCAACTCACTGAGTCCCCTGGCGACTCCTACTACTACTACTTATTATCTGTGGGAGAGTCTATTTACAATAGAATAGGTATGTCCTAGTATAACATGTACTAAGCTACGTACGCTAGTAAAACAAACTGTACTTCGTTTTCTCTGACTTATTCGCTCTTCTCCCCAAAATTTGGTTTTGATTGTTAAATTTGTGACTATTTTAGAGAGTGTGACGGACAAACGGAAGTCACAGAATTTTATATATACATTTACCAGAAAACATAGTCGAAACGAATAAAAATAAGTGGAATTTGAACGGAATATTCATTTCCTAACTTATTTTTTTTTAAATGTCATTTTGCGAAAATACGTTTAAGATTTCAGACTGAAAAATAATCGATAATTTTAAATTATAACCGAGTTATTTACAAAACTTTTCTGAAATATAATTTCATGTTTCGTGCACACTTTTATTATGAGGTCGACCATAAAACAATGGTTAGCATGACTGCACCGTAGAAAAATGTCGCTAGAAAGAAAATATAACGAAAAGAACGCTTGGCCTCTTGTTTTCAGGTCAATTTTGATCTTCAAAAATTCAAATGCAATGTCTATCGATATCTTTAAAATACTTATAATTGACCACTTATCGTCGTCGGCCTTACCTGGAATCAAGTGATTTAATTTCTTCTTTGCTGATCGCTTTCTTTATGATGATATCGTTGATGAATAAATTCGCCGCCAATATGCAGGTTCAGGACTAGAAGATTCCAGTTTCACCAATCCGGCTCCTTTCATCAATTCCCTATCGCTGTTTGGTTTTGAACAGCTGGTTAGAGGTGAAGTAAGCTCTGATAGCGTGAATTTGTTCAAGGTGGATCTCAGCTTGCCAGGAAGTGATCCACAGACTTGATTTCATAACCTTCCTCTGCGCTCCCCCACATATGGAATTGAAACATGCAACGGACTGCCAATGACAGTTATACGTTCGAGTGGCGCCTTCTGTAATATGTCCGTCATGCGTAGCCCTCTTCATCGGTTGGGTCAAGAGTCGGGATCTGCTGTAATGGTCATCCGCTGGTTCGGTCGTTGGGGTCTTTGGGATTGGTAACGGTTAGCCTTAGTCTTCGTCTTCGACATTGCTGCCAAGGGTGGATCTACCAGGAGTTTAGAACTCTCTATCGCATTGGCCACTAAGTCACTGGACCACACAACTCCCTCCATCACGATAGGTAGGCACATAGAAACACACACACATACACACACACACACACACACACACACACATATATATATATATATATATGTTACAATGGATGTCGAAGTAAATAGTAACTATTATTATTATTACTTTAGAATGTAAATAAAAAATAAGAAAATAATTTTAAAAAGTATAAAATCATCATCAAATATATGAGAATATTTATTATTATTGTTAAAAATATTTAAAAGATAAATGAATGTGGAAAAAATTGACTATCTGAAACACTAGTAAAAACATTAAACAAAACAAAATAACGTTACGACTCTAAACGCTTTTCTTACAAATTTGTAAATACGAACTCGTTCATAAAAAATGTTATTAAATAAGAAAAGGATAAAAGAATAAAATTATCGGCAAATGATGTTAAAAACGTTTGAATGATAAATGATAAGGAAAGAAATCGACGATAGTAAACCAATAGTCAAAGATAAAGAAAATAAACATTACCACTCGAAATGCTTTTCCTACAATTTCGCCCTCTTTCAATGTCATAGAGAAGAATAATTCATGTCATGTATAAGTGATTTAACACATAGGATATATTTAAAGGTTCCTGATATAATAATACTTAATAAGAGACGTTCTTAAAAACGTATAATTGCTAAAAACACTTTAAAAATTACCTCATATGGGGGGATAGATCTATTTCAGCCAATGCGAAGTACCTCGGTCTTATTAAACCGCGGTAGATCGATTTTTTATTATATATATATATATATATATATATATATATATATATATATATATATAAGTGAAAATTAAGAGGCGAAAGGTTGTTTCATGCGAGACGCAATCGTCAGGCCGCGGATGTTGGATTTAAAAGTTAAGTTAACCGTTTAAATGTGTCAATGTCTGGACTTTTAATTTTAAGTATGAAAGAATAGAAATATTAAATTACATCTAACTCATGTCTTCTCTCCCCTCTCACTTCCTCACTTCGTTAATTTACATATTCTTAATACGGCCAATCAAAAATGTGTAAATTTCTTTTCATTTTTCGTTTCAAACTTTGGAAGTAAAGTCTAATAATCCTCAGTCCTTTAAAAGGGCTGTGGTGAAATAATTTATTACATGGAAACTTAAAGTGGTCTGTTTTTATTTAATTTATATATATATATATATATATATATATATATATATATATATATATATATATATATATATGAGGTGAGATATTATGATTATTTACATTATTTAGACAGTTATCCTCATCTTCATTGCCTCATGGACACGTGTTCAAGTAGATAAAGACGTTGGTTAGATCCAGTGACTAGACTCAAAGTGTTGTGGGTTCAATACTAGGCTACAACAGTGACGAACCAAAGAAATTAGAGAGTTGAGGTAAAGAGAACTGGGACATCCGGAAGAGGCATGTCACGTGTAACTAGAACACTGTATAAAGGGTTAGGTTCGAAATTCCGGAGCGTACATCGGTCGAAAGGTTATGAAATTGACAATGAAGATGAGGATAACAATCTGAATATATATATATATATATATATATATATATATATATATATATATATATATATATATGTATGTATGTATCTAGCGATGTCAAAGATAGTATGAAACTAAAAATACTGACAGTCAATGGGATATTTAAGGCAAGCAGTCTTTGCTCGATATTAAAGAGATAATAGGATTAATATAAGTAAAATTTTGTCACTTATGTGATTGATGTTATCCTCATTTTCCCGACTCCAGAGCTTAAATATTAAATCTTCAGAGGTTATTAGCAATTTACTGCTTATATTTGTTCTTTTTACACATATTTAACAAAAGAAAACTTACACCAGTGTTAAATATGTGTCAAAGGACAAAATCGAAGAAATATAAGCAGTAAATTGCTGATATCCGCTGAAGAGGACGTCTACGCAACCCTAGAGTCGGGATGCTGAAAATAAAAACAATCGGTTGAGTGACATTAATCCTATATATATATATATATATATATATATATATATATATATATATATATATATATATATATATATATAAAGGAGAAATGTATATTTTAAAGAGAAAAACGAGGAAAAAAAAATGGAGTAAAAACCGCACACTCATATACTTTATCCTATATACTTTGCTGTACGAGTTTCGGGTCTTACGATCATCATCAGGCGAAGAATGGTTATTTCCACATATTATTTAAAGGAATTTTTACTTCCTATGTTAAATCTTTTAACCATTTTCTTTTGTTCGGAGTAGTAGTCATCGGAATCCATTTTGGACTGGACAAAAAATGTCCCTTTGCTTGATGGGTAATAAAAAATGTTCATATTCTTTTTTATGTCCTCGTGTATCTTTTCAATCTTTTCTCGATTATTGTGTGCATTGTGTATTGTGTATGTTTGTGACAGAAAAATGTATATTTAATATATCTACCTATATATCTATCTATCTATCTATCCATATATATATATATATATATATATATATATATATATTAGGTATTGTGTACTTTTGAAAATCTACTGGGTATGATTGAAGATCGAGGTAGACATTATTCCGTAGATAATTATAAAAGGAGAAATGATCTATCTATCTATCTATCTATCTATCTATCTATCTATCTATCTATCTATATTTATCAGTCTTTTCATGTCTATGAACCATTTCTATTTCACACTGTTCCTAGCTATCTATCTCTCTATATATGTAGGGTGATTTGTTGATGTTATCGGTAATCCAATGTAAACCACAGGTGTTGTTTGTGTGCAAATTGTAACAACTAATAAGGATAGTATAAGCCAGCCACTGTATACAAAAGATTTTTGACACGTTTAATTAATAATTCTGTATAATTATAATCAAATTACAGAGTATTTAAAACTCAGATTAAATAAATATTAAAGATTAAATACTGACAATTGTCTAGCGCAAATGCAATACGAGTTTCGCCCAGTGGAATCTTCTGCTTGTGCACGTCGAATCTTTGAATTCTCAGTGTACATCAATTTGTGAAAATCAATTGTCTGTGGTAAATTTGCATATTCATTCTTTTCTTTTTCTTTTTTACCCATCTTTTTTTTAATGCCATATAAATATATTCAATATATTTCCTTTCTTAGCACGGATCGAAGCAAACGTAATGAAAATTCCCCGGACGCCATTGTTAAGGAGGAGATTCAATAGTTTCTTACCAAGAGCTTCTACATTATGGACCTGATTCTCGAAAAGAGGCTTCCCCGAACACTACAATTTAGATCTCTTCAAGTCTTTAGGCAAAAATTATCTATCTTACATATCCTTAAAAATCTTCCCTTAATTCTCCCTTTCCCATCTTGTCCATATAACAAACTCATTTAGCGTACTGAGGAAGACGATAAATTACATCCGCGTCCTGGGTAAGACGATAAACGACATCCGCGTCTTGGGTAAGACGATAAACTAAAACCCGCGTCCTGGGTAAGACGATAAACTACATCAGCATCTTGGGTAAGACGATAAACTGCATCCGCGTCTTGTGTAAGACGATAAACTAGACCCGCGTCCTGGATAAGACGATAAATTATACCCGCGTTTTGGGTAAGAAAATGAACTACATCCACGTCCTGGATAAGACGATAAACTACACCAGCGTTCTTGGTAAGACGATAGACTACATCCGTGTACTGGGTAAGACGATAAACTACATCTATGTCTTCGAAAAGACGATAAACTACATCCATATCCTGGGTAAGGCGATAAACTATACCTGCGTTCTGGTTAAGACGATATACTACATCCACGTCTTGGGTAAGACGATAAACTACATCCATGTCTTGGAAAAGACGATAAATTACATCCATGTCTTGGAAAAGACAATAAAGTACATCCGCGTCTTGGGTAAGACGATAAACTACATCTAACCCCAAGGCTTCAGATCAGGAAATCTTGCGAGCGTGGAACTACCTTTTAATTGCTGATGTTCACAGGTTTACCCTAACCCGGGGCGGTAGTACCTGTTAGTGTCCTAGCTATTGAAAAATAGTTAACACCCAAACTAGTGTCAAAGCACTATGAAAATGTAAAAATACGTTTTAATCCCAGCAATACATTTTTGTAAAAAATCATTACCAGCAATGAAATTTTGAAGAAAAAATTATTATCAGCTATACATTATTATCAATAATACATTTTTGGAAAAATATTACGAGCAATACATTTTTAAAGAAAAAATATTACGAGCAATAAACTTTTGCTAAAATATATTACCAGCAATAAAAATCTTGTCGGTATTAAATAATCCATTCATGTTGATATGCGGTAAGCCAAACCAAACTCATTTAATAATACTCTACCTTGAGTAGCTCTTGGGCCTTGCATTGAGTGAACATTTAATTAAAAGAAATCACATACATCCCATCCAGACACGACTTCAATCTTCTCACGCAGCCATAACTTTCAACAGTCCCCGAATACAACCTCTCCACCCGGCACAACCTGCAACATCTCGATCCCCGTCCACAGCTTGCTGCTTCTTCGTGCACTTTCCCCTCACCAGGAGGAAATACATTACTATTATGCTTACATTCCTACCTGATGTCTCACATATATGCAGAACGGGCTGCGTCTTCTCCACCCCTAGACACTTCAGTCGACATTCTATGGCTATAGTACCGCTGCTCGAACACGTACAGTATAAATCTAATGTTGACCCTATCTTGTGAGCCTCCAAAATCAAACACATCGCGCTACCCATCACGAACCCGTCCTTATATATGGTAATATCAGTCGTTTCCTCGGAAGAAATATTATGTGTATGACGATAAACTACATCCGGCAGCAAGCCCTCTAATATGGAGATTGAATGTTTTGAGGAGTGTGGAACCACCTCTTAATTGCTGTTGTCCACACGTTTACCCTGACCCGGAGTGGTAGCACCTGTTAGATTCCGAGCTATGGATAAATAGTTAAACCTAAACACAAACAAAACACCATGAAAAAAAAATTATAATAAAAAATACAACATATACAAGATTACGAACAATATATATATATATATATATATATATATATATATATATATATATATATATATATATATTTATATTTATAGTAAAATTTCTAGAAATGCAATTTTAAAACAAAATGACCAGCAATACATTTTAGATGAAGATATATCAACAATACATTTCGTAGTAGAATTACCAGCCATACATTTTATAGCAAAATGATCAACAATACAGATTATCTGTTTTTGAATGCATACAATTACGATCAAAATATATTGAGTTGAAACCATAAGATTCTATCCAAGGTATTTAGATTTGGGTATTAAATAACGCATTGAGGTTGATATGACACCAAAGAAAATCAACCAACAAACCTCATACGGAAATATTCTGTCTTCATTCATGCAGTTCCCCTGTCGTTTGAAATATATAAAATCTTTCTATTAAAATCAATTTCTCAGGAAAATATGTCTCTCAAATCCAATATTACCGCTCCTTCCTGTATAGATAGAGGTTTTCTTTTGTAAAGTAATGTGAAAAGTCGATATCTTGCTTACCGTAACAAGTCGTGTTTTCAAGCGTAAAAAAATCTTTTGTAATGGAGTTTTCAGCCCCCCCCCAATGCTGGCTGGGGCTGAAAGTTTTGGAGTACTGATAGCCTACCGTATGTTTTGGGACGATCTATACGGTAGGTATCGGTCTAACGCAGAAATTTGAGCTAAAAGTCTTGTGGTCAACTTATATGGTCGGTCGACTTATACAGTCGGTCAACTTGTACACCCCAATTTACGTTTTGTCATCATTTTCTCTTCTAGTTCCATGTGGCATCCTATTTAATTGTTGCTGCTGTAGAAAACACTCAAAGTAAGTGGTTTCTGTTATTTGGTACAATAATTTGTGATTCTGTAGCGCCAGTCTACAAGTTTTGAAGAAGTATAGTCCACACTAAGACACAAAGCCATTGTAAACCTGTAAAAAACGGTCCCATTCAGTTGAGAGCTTACATATTTCTGAAATAGTTGGGCATCGTGAACATAACTCGAGTTTTTTGGTTAATGTCTTTGTAGAAATTTGAGGTATTGTGGGAAACTACCTGTTATGGGAACTTACCTATAACGATAATGAACTCTTCCTGACTCTATAAATGCTCCACCTCTCAAGAGGTATAATGAATGAATAGTGTAACGAGCATCAGGTCATGACTGTTAAACTCTCTGCTTTGGCAGAGAGGAACCCGGACGAAGGGCAAGGTTTCGTCCGGGGAGGTAGACAGGCCCTGAACCCATCTAGGCGGGTTCAAAGGGCATATTTTTGGCCGAGTCTACGGGCTAGGAGAAACCCACTTTGATCTCGGCCTCGTGCCACATATATTCCTCGTCGGTGGGATATTAAATACAATGAATGGTCTAGACAATATTAGTTCACTCTAAACCAGACAGTCATTACTAACACCTTCAACTTCTTGTACTATATTTCTGTTGTAATATATCTTTGTTATTCTACTCTTGTGTTCGTGTTGTTCTTCCTTGGTTCTAACCTTAGACCATAAATGTGGTGCGAGGATATTGGACCATTACACTACCTCAAGCTCAAAATATTCTATGTTCACCTTCGTTTACTAAAGTTGTTATAGCTGATACATACACTTCCATATCCGCTGGGGATGTCACATGATTTTGTGTCAGCTTGTCATTCAAGTAAATCAGCATGCAGTAGTTTTGCTTTATTATGTGGCTTAAACAGCAAGTGAGTAATAAAACGCACCAATGACGTGAGGCATGTTGCAAGTGCCAACCACCGTTCTTTGACGAAAAGATACTTTAAAGAAATTTTGATTTAGTTTTCAATTCAATAGATAAGAAAGATACTTTAATTTTTTTTCTTTTCAAAAACCGTTACATATGAATTTTTTCCACTTCTCGACGAGATTTGAAAGTCGCGTCACGTATTAAACATTTAAATATATTCATGAAACTCACAGCTCGAATTTGGTGCCATCAAACTTGGCCGAGTCGCCTATGAATGATATGGTAATTAGTGTCAGATGTACCACATCACACATGCACACACGTCTGCATTAATATTTGCATAAAGCAGTGTTAAATGTTCAGAAGTTCTGGTGACAGGTTTCATCTATCTATCTATCTATCTATCTATCTATCTATCTATCTATCTATCTATCTCATTCTGTTCATCACTAATTGTGTATGTCTGTCTATATCGCTAGCTAATTTTGTTCATCTATCAAATTCTGTCGATCTACCTAATTTTGTTTATCTATCTATCTATCTATCTATCTATCTATCTATCTATCTATCTATCTATCTATCTAATTTTGTTCATCTATCAAACTCTATCTATCTAATTTTTTCTTTTAAATTCCATCTACTTTTGTTCTTCTATCTATCTATATAATTTTTTCTTTTAAATTCTATCTATCTACTTTTGTTCATGTATCTATCTATCTATCTATCTATCTATCTATCTATCTATCTCATTCTGTTGAGCCATCTCATTCAGTTCATCAATCTATTGAATTTTGTCTGTCTGTCTATCTATCTATCTAATTTTTTTCATCTATCACATTCTATCTATTTACCTATTTATCTATCTAATTTTATCTATCTAGCTATCTAATTTTGTTCATCTGTCAAATTCTATCTATCTACTTTTGTTCATCTATCTTTCTATCTATCTAATTTTGTTTATCTACCTATATATATCATTCTGTTGAGCTATCTCATTCTGTTCATCAATCTATCTAATTTTGTTCATCTATCTATCTATCTATCTATCTATCTATCTCTCAGTATCTATCTATCTATCTCAATTTATATCTATCTATATATATATATATCTCAGTTTCTATCTATCTATCTATCTATCTATCTATCTATCTATCTATCTATCTCAGTCTGTTTATATCTATCTATCTATCTATCTATCTATCTATCTATCTATCTATCAGTATCTATCTATCTATCTATCTATCTCAGTTTATATCTATCTATATATATCTCTCTCTCAGTTTCTATCTATCTATCTATCTATCTATCTATCTATCTCAGTCTGTTTATATCTATATATCTATCTATCTATCTATCTATCTATCTATCTATCTATCTCTCAGTATCTATCTATCTATCTATCTATCTATCTATCTATCTATCTATCTCAGTTTATATCTATCTATATATATATATCTCTCAGTTTCTATCTATCTAACTATCGCAGTTTATATCTATCTATATATATATATATCTCTGTTTCTCTCCATCTATCTATCTATCTATCTATCCATCTATCCATCTATCTATCTCAGTCTGTTTATATCTATCTATCTATCTATCATCTATCTATCTCTCAGTATCTATCTATCTATCTATCTATCTATCTATCTCAGTTTATATCTATCTATATATATATATATCTCAGTTTCTATCTATCTATCTATCTCAGTTTATATCTATCTCATATATATCTCTCTCTCTGTTTCTATCTATCTATCTATCTATCTATCTATCTATCTATCTATCTATCTCTCAGTATCCATCTATCTATCTCAGTTTATATCTATCTATATATATCTCTCTCTCATCTATCTATCTATCTATCTATCTATCTATCTATCTATCTATCTATCTATCTCAGTCTGTTTATATCTATCTATCTATCAGTATCTATCTATCTATCTATCTATCTATCTATCTATCTATCTATCTATCTATCTTAGTTTATATCTATCTATATCTCTCTCTCAGTTTCTATCTATCTATCTATCTATCTATCTATCTATCTATCTATCTATCTCAGTCTGTTTTTCTCTGTCGTAACAGTATCTAACATATTCGTTTTTTCTTTCTTGTTTTTCTTCTTTCAGATGCATCTTTTCTATCTATCCCTTTCTATACTCTTCTCTCTCAAACAAGGAAACTTTAGGGAAAGTAGGAACAATAAGAAAATTTATATTTGCAATCCTATAGAGACATCTGTAATTTCTGGGGACATAAAGAGAAAAGATTGCTCGGGGACATTAACACTCCCAGCAGCGAGAAACTTTGAGTAACCCACTGTTAGAGTTTGCTTAAAGGGATAGACTTAGAGCAACTGTTGGCAGGACGTTGTGGAGAGCGGTAATGGCCGATTTCATGAAATTTCTGGGACACATTATGAAGGAAGTGGGCCTAGAGAAATTAACTCTCACAAGACATGGTGAAATATGAACAGCAGATAACATGTTTGGGGGAATGGATAGCAAAGCAAAACCAAAGGGAGATGGTAACTGGTTAAGCAAAGCAAAACCAAAGGGAGATGGTAACTGGTTAAGCAAAGCAAAACCAAAGGGAGATGGTAACTGGTTAAGCAAAGCAAAACCAAAGGGAGATGGTAACTGGTTAAGCAAAGCAAAACCAAAGGGAGATGGTAACTGGTTAAGCAAAAGCAAAAAACCAAAGGGAGATGGTAACTGGTTAAGCAAAAGCAAAACCAAAGGGAGATGGTAACTGGTTAAGCAAAGCAAAACCAAAGGGAGATGGTAACTGGTTAAGCAAAAGCAAAACCAAGGGAGATGGTAACTGGTTAAGTTAAAAAGCAAAACCAAAGGGATGATAACTGGTTACAAAAGCAAAACCAAAGGGAGATGGTAACTGGTTAAGCAAAAAGCAAAACCAAAGGGAGATGGTAACTGGTTAAGCAAAAGCAAAACCAAAGGGAGATGGTAACTGGTTAAGCAAAAGCAAAACCAAAGGGAGATGGTAACTGGTTAACAAAGCAAAACCAAAGGGAGATGGTAACTGGTTAAGCAAAGCAAAACCAAAGGGAGATGGTAACTGGTTAAGCAAAGCAAAAAACCAAAGGGAGATGGTAACTGGTTAAGCAAAAAAAGCAAAACCAAAGGGAGATGGTAACTGGTTAAGCAAAGCAAAACCAAAGGGAGATGGTAACTGGTTAAGCAAAGCAAAACCAAAGGGAGATGGTAACTGGTTAAGCAAAGCAAAACCAAAGGGAGATGGTAACTGGTTAAGCAAAGCAAAACCAAAGGGAGATGGTAACTGGTTAAAAGCAAAACCAAAGGGAGATGGTAACTGGTTAACAAAGCAAAACCAAAGGGAGATGGTAACTGGTTAAACAAAAGCAAAACCAAAGGGAGATGGTAACTGGTTAAGCAAAGCAAAACCAAAGGGAGATGGTAACTGGTTAAGCAAAAGCAAAACCAAAGGGAGATGGTAACTGGTTAAGCAAAAGCAAAACCAAAGGGAGATGGTAACTGGTTAAAAGCAAAAAAACCAAAGGGAGATGGTAACTGGTTAAGCAAAAGCAAAACCAAATGGAGATGGTAACTGGTTAAGCAAAGCAAAACCAAAGGGAGATGGTAAAACTGGTCTGACAAAAGCAAAACCAAAGGGAGATGGTAACTGGTTAACAAAAAGCAAAACCAAAGGGAGATGGTAACTGGTTAAGCAAAGCAAAAACCAAAGGGAGATGGTAACTGGTTAAGCAAATAAAAAACCAAAGGAGATGGTAACTGGTTAAGCAAAGCAAAACCAAAGGGAGATGGTAACTGGTTAAGGAGAAGATAAAAGCAAAAACCAAAGGGAGATGGTAACTGGTTAAGCAAAAGCAAAACCAAAGGGAGATGGTAACTGGTTAACAAAGCAAAACCAAAGGGAGATGGTAACTGGTTGCTTCTCAAAGCAAAACCAAAGGGAGATGGTAACTGGTTAACAAATTTAAAACCAAAGGGAGATGGTAACTGGTTAAGCAAAAGCAAAACCAAAGGGAGATGGTAACTGGTTAAGCAAAAGCAAAACCAAAGGGAGATGGTAACTACCGTCAAAAGACAAAACCAAGGGGAGATGGTAATTGGTTAAGCAAAGCAAAACCAAAGGGAGATGGTAACTGGTTAAACAAAAGCAAAACCAAAGGAGATGGTAACTGGTTAAGCAAAAGCAAAACCAAAGGGAGATGGTAACTGGTTAAGCAAAGCAAAACCAAAGGGAGATGGTAACTGGTTAGCAAAAGCAAAACCAAGGGAGATGGTAACTGGTTAAGCAAAAGAAAACCAAAGGGAGATGGTAACTGGTTAACAAAGCAAAACCAAAGGGAGATGGTAACTGGTTAAGCAAAGCAAAACCAAAGGAGATGGTAACTGGTTAAGCAAAAAAGCAAAACCAAAGGGAGATGGTAACTGGTTAATCAAAAGCAAAACCAAAGGGAGATGGTAACTGGTTGCAAGAAAAAGCAAAACCAAAGGGAGATGGTAACTGGTTAACAAAGCAAAACCAAAGGAGATGGTAACTGGTTAAGCAAAGCAAAACCAAAGGGAGATGGTAACTGGTTAAGCAAAAGCAAAACCAAAGGGAGATGGTAACTGGTTAACAAAAGCAAAACCAAAGGAGATGGTAACTGGTTAAGCAAAGCAAAACCAAAGGGAGATGGTAACTGGTTAAGCAAAGCAAAACCAAAGGGAGATGGTAACTGGTTATTAAAAGCAAAACCAAAGGGAGATGGTAACTGGTTAAGCAAAGCAAAACCAAAGGGAGATGGTAACTGGTTAAAAAAAGCAAAACCAAAGGGAGATGGTAACTGGTTGCAAAAGCAAAACCAAAGGGAGATGGTAACTGGTTAACAAAAAGCAAAACCAAAGGGAGATGGTAACTGGTTAAGCAAAAGCAAAACCAAAGGGAGATGGTAACTGGTGGGAGAGTAAATGGTCTGTTCAAAAAACCTTGGGAGATGGTAACTGGTTAAGACAAAGCAAAACCAAAGGGAGATGGTAACTGGTTAAGTAAAAAACGCGCCCTCATCCTTTAAAAACCAAAAGGAGATGGTAACTGGTTATTCCAAAGCAAAACCAAAGGAGATGGTAACTGGTAACTTAGCAAAAGCAAAACCAAAGGGAGATGGTAACTGGTTAACAAAGCAAAACCAAAGGAGATGGTAACTGGTTAACAAAGCAAAACCAAAGGGAGATGGTAACTGGTTAAGCAAAGCAAAACCAAAGGGAGATGGTAACTGGTTAAGACAAAGCAAAACCAAAGGGAGATGGTAACTGGTTAAGCAAAAGCAAAACCAAAGGGAGATGGTAACTGGAAATAAAGCAAAGCAAAACCAAAGGGAGATGGTAACTGGTTAAGCAAAGCAAAACCAAAGGGAGATGGTAACTGGTTAAAAGTTACGTAGAGTACAAAAGTTAGGAACTTGTAGAGAGCTGTGAACACCTCTATCTGAAAAAAAAGGATGGTGTATAGAAGAAGAATTTTCATGAAAGGTTTCTGCTCTGTGATTAAAATCTTTTCTGACAGTAATCTCGCAGACCAGAATAAATACATTTGCGCAGAAAATCAAATATACGTCGCGTGTCGAAAAAATGTGTTTTTTTTTTATTAAGAGATATTTATCATCTTTTTTTCACAGTGAAGTTCACTCTATAAAAGGCCCAAGGGTACTCGAGGTAGAGGGTTACAGAGTACGTGGCTCTGTTTATGTGGATATGTGGAGAAGATAACAGTTAACCCTACACTTGAACATGATAAGATAGTAGTCATCGGGGTAACATCCTCTTGGGAGTCGGTTTTACAGAGCAGAGTTAGGAGGAAGAAGTTGCTTGATTGAAACTTACTTCTCACCAGTGGAATACGGAGGGAATCGAGGTGGTAACAATTTAATGGTGGTTCCTAGTCATGAAGGTTAGATCTGATGGAACTAAGGAATGCAATTCGTCCGAAAACTATCCATGGAAGTAGCGATACAACATTGAGAGGCTTGCCACATACCGTCTATAAGAGACAGGTTGTAGGGTAGATAATCAAGGACGCAGAGATGCTTTTGAACATTATTGAAAATGGAAAGTGCGGACTGGGCAGCTCTTGCTCAAACATGACAGTATTTCCCCATTTTAGGCTAGATCCGACTCTTTTTAAAACGTAGAAGATAGCATGAGGAGTCGGGCAATTATTGGAGCGATACCTGGAAATGAGTATTTTCTCTGGATCTCGAGTGATGGCTTGAATGTACGAGTTCCATTTGAGTGTTGGGGTTAGTGATCGTGACTGGCGGTAGTTCAGGGTTCGATTAGCGATGATGGAATGTAACTAGTTTGGTTTTCGAGGCATTGAATATAACCAGTCAGTTTTTCCCCACTGAGAAGTTAGTGCTCAATTGAGTGAAAGATCAGCTGCAAATCTCTGATCATCACGGTTTTTGGAAGTGAACCGATACATCCAATAAATATCAACTTATCTTTGATACACATTTGCAAGAAAAATGATCTACACATAATATAGAATTTTGGGGGTTTCTTTTATTATACACTAATGTTCAACCAATAAAAGGACCAAGAGCCACTCAAAGTAGTGTGTGTTGTTGAATGAGCATGAAAATGGCAAGAAGAGAAGTCAATGAGATTATGCAGGAAAGATAAGGGTTAACCCTAAACAAGAAGTCAAGAAACATTGAGTATCGCTGCTTTATCGCTGTTTATCTGGACTGGAGATTTTTCTGGATCATTCTATCGCTTTACAAAATACCTGTTATCTTCTGCCATATAATATGTTTACAAAAGTTAGGTTAGACTAAAAATTGAGTATTGCTGCTTTATCTGGGCTGGAGCGGTTCTGGATCATTCTATCGCTTCACAAAGTACCTGCCATCTTCTGCCATATAATATGTTTACAAGTGTGAGGTTAGACCAAAAATGGAGTATTGCTGCAATATCTGGGCCGGAGCTGCCCAATCCTCTGTTCAAAACCTTCGCAGTGTTTAAAATCGTCCCTACAGACACAACTTCTCTAGCCTGCCGTTACTCTATCGATCTTTCCATGGTAAAAATTCACACGCGCCTCATCCTTTAGTTCCAACCGTTCACAGAACCATGAGCCGTCCATCGAAAGGTTTCAATAACCCTCATTTTCTACGTATTCCATCAGCAAAAAAACAGGATGTTTGCCTCAGTTTTTACCAAGTGCCACTTATTTGTGGATCAAAATTCAACGTATATGCTGCTTCTCCGAACACTATATATATAGAGAGAGTCATTATCTATCCTCTCTATCCTCAGAATTTTCACAGCTAAGCGAAGTTTAAAGGAAATAGAAATTTGTTTGACTGTAAGGCTCTCTGTAGCCGAGTGTTCTAAAGCACCTTGGATCAGACGACGGTTCCTCCTGCAAGGAGTAATGCAGTTTCGAATCCCTCCGATGGGTACATTTTCTTTATTACGTTTTCTCGAAGGCATAAGTCGATAGTCTAAAATAAAGTCTGTTTAAAAAAACGGACCCTCTCTAAACTCACTCACTCTCTCTCTCCCTATATATATATATATATATATATATATATATATATATATATATTACTTGAAATATGAATACCATAGTTAACACTTCTCGTTTTTACTCTCGCGTGGTCAAGTGTGATGTCATGAGCCGCGGTGCAATTTTCGCTTCTAGCGTCTCGTATGCACGATTTTGTCGTTACTTGTAAATCTTCCATGCAAACAAAAACAGACTATCATTATTGTTATGTCCGTGTATTGTTTAATATATTGTAATGTTGTAATTGTCATCTTTGATGATGGCTTATGTAAGTTTAGATAGGATTAAAACATATGAATCAATATGGTGATTTTCTTTCGTCTTTCAATGATTATGTTATTAAGGTCATCAGACGATATGAAAGGAATTTACATAAAATAAATAGACAAACTTATTTATATTATTTGATGAAACATGCATCAATGAAAAAATACTGCCTATGCATATATATATATATATATATATATATATAAATTAATTGATTTAAAATATGGTTATTTTAGAATATTCTGTAACAGTTCCAACCATGTTTATAAAAAAATAGAAGTTACTCCAAAATTCGCTTGAAGATGAAAAATTTTAATTTTTTTTGCAAATAAATTAAAAGCATTAGTTCCATTTCATCTTCAAGCGAATTCTTTTTGGATTTAACTTTTAAAATTTACCGGGTTTTAAATACACAGCTAAAATCACGTTTCCATGGTTACAGAATATTCTAAAAAATAAATAAATTGAACACGGGTTTCTAGATTTTCTATGACAGTATCATTGTATCAGTTATTATTTACATTTTGGTAAGGGGGTGAGGATGTATTTTACACTGAAACCTGACGTCGGTTGAATGGATGTCGTCTGAATTTAAAAAAAAAAAAAATTGTTAACGATAAAAAAATTTTCAACGTCATCTTTTAAAATTAAAGATTTTTTTACAATTTTTATTTAACTACGATTTGAAATATTTTCCTTTTTTATTTTATTTTACTATATTATATTTTTAAGAACAGTTAAATAAATTAGAATCCATTATATTATGTAGGATTATATTATGTAGGATTATCCTTCTTTTATAAAGTAATATAGTCAATTAAAACTAACAATGAAAATATTTTAAAATTTTAATATTGGTAATTTTAAAATTGTAATTAAAATTGTAAAGTTAAATAAATGAATTCTAACCTGTTCTTGGTACATACATATGAAACTTTACTACTTAGGTTACATATATTTAAAATAAATAAATAAATTATTTTAATAAATAAAGTTTACATAAATCCGAGAAATCGGTAAATATTGGCTAATTTTTGTAGTAAGTTCCATTAATATTACTAAAATAATATTTTAAAATATAAAGGTTTAAAATTGTAATTTACATATACTTGGATATTGAAAAAATAATTTTATTTACTATGAGTAATATTCCTTCTGTTATAAAGTAATATAGTCTAATATAACTAACAATGAAAATATTTCAAAAGTTTAAAGTTTGTAATTTTAAAATTGAAACTAAAATTAAATTGATACTTAAATTTGTCAAAGTCGTTCTGTATGAATCCATATTTTCTTTTCCCCAAGCTATGGGTTAATTAGTAATACTTGTGTCACTAAACCATTATTATCTCCAAAAATGAAATAATATTGTATATAGAAAAAATATTTAAATTTCGGCATTAAATAAACCCTGGAGATGGATATACAGGAAAACGAAAAACAAAAACATAAAATAAAACAACCATAATTTAGAGTCTTTCATTGCATTGTATCCTATATAATATTTTGGTATTATCTAGTAAAATTTGTTTTATGTTAATATTATATTAGATGTGTGAGAAGTGTGTACAAAAAGAAAAATTAATATGCACATACAATTTCCAGTTTCACTGTTTAAATATCGTCACTTTGAGTGACATGATATTAGTTTTAACATACATAAGAACTCTGGAATTATCTAAATGCAGTTGCGTAAACATGCGCAAAACACAATCCTTGAAAAAGAATGTAACAACAAACGAAAACACTCGGGAAAAATAAAATAAAATAATATATTTATATGTTTCATTTTGATTGAATATTGCTTTGTAGTGATGTTTGGTTAGAATTATTAACATCTTGTATGGATATACAGGTGTTCGCTTGATATTATTAACATCTTATATCTATGCTCTTTATTTAATGGTTGCATATTAATTTGTCAAAGTCGTTCTGTATTTTTGATCTTTTTTTCAAACGGTCTGTCAGTTTCTTAAAGCGGTCTTTTATTTATCAACTGCAGGATTTTATGTGGGGAGCTGAACGAGCATATAACTAGTATTATGTTAAATTACCTCCCCATCACTTTTGTTTTTACTTCTTGGGAAGTTTGAGCGTCTGATTTCGATACACCTTACGAAATAATTTAACAATCTGTATCTGCCCATAAGGAAATTGTTTAGGTTTTATATGCAGACAACTTCGCATCATGACTATATTAATTTTTTTTTCGGTGAATTTGAATTTAGCGTAGGTTACATACGATTTGTTGATCACAGCAGGGCCTGCAAGTGTATTTTTTTTAAAAAGTATTCTGCTTTTTGAAATTAAATTAATCTTTATCTCGTCAGTAGTTTAACATCGTCCGAAGAGACACATTTATGGTGTTGAGACATAATTGTAATTGTGTAGCGATTTTTAACGTGTTTTAATATCTTAAAATAAATAATATTTAGCTCTACTATGGATTAAATTAAATGTTACGTACAGTGGAATCAAACTCCATTTGTTTTCATTTTACCCGGATATATATATATATATATATATATATATATATATATATATATATATATATATATATATATATATATATATATATATATAATAATAATAATAAATGCGAATGCCACTATGTCACTGTGTCCTACTTTTCAACTTTTACTCCTAGAGGCTGTAGCCCAAAATATCTTATCATTTTGGAATCAGGCTGACTTCAACGTTCCGGGCCGGATCTGGACCTGCAGCCAGAAATTTAGGATGCCCGAATTTTCATTACTGCCATTGTTTTCGGCGATTTTAAAAAGTGATTTTAGAGACGAATTTTTATAACTTGGAAATAAATTTTGGAATAATAAAAATTAATTTTGAAATCCTGAGAAAGTCACACATGGAATAAAAATAGTTTTTGTACGGAAAGTAAGGACCTACGTACATCAAATTGTTTTTAATTTAAGTAGCGCCAGAAGAGTTACATCGAAAATTATTTTATTAACACGAGAACTCAATGTGGGATATTATATATATATATATATATATATATATATATATATATATATATATATATATATATATATAATGATAATAAAGATGTGTGTGTGTGTGTGTGTGTATTGCCCATTGAGAAAGAATATATCAGAGCATTGAGTTACATCGAGAATTATTTTATTAACACCAGAACTCAATGTGGGGTATTGCATATATATATATATATATATATATATATATATATATATATATATATATATAATAAAGATGGGTGTGTGTCACGGATGGAGAAGAAACCTGAGACATCAGAAATATAGTCCTACAGGAGGATGCTGAGCATACTATGAGTCGAAAATGTGAGCAACACGATTTTAGAGAAAATGGAAACAAAAGATGCATTTCTTTCTTTCTTTCTTTCTTTCTTTCTTTCTTTCTTTCTTTCTTTTATTGTATCTATCTCAGTTTTTTCTATCTATCTATCTATCTATCTATCTATCTATCTATCTATCTATCTATTGAGAAAGAATATATCAGAGTATTGAGTTACATCGAGAATTATTTTATTAACACCAGAACTCAATGTGGGTATTGCATACATATATATATATATATATATATATATATATATATATATATATATATAATAAAGATGTCTGTGTGTATTGCCCATTGAAAAAAAGAAAAAAAGAATATATCAAAGCTTTGATATACTACGTGAAAATGTTTCTCCTAATATGATCAACGTTTCCTTGCGAAAATAAAGTAAAAAGAAACCGTCATTATTTTCTCCTGATATCGTCTCTCATTAAATTCTTCAATTGCAATTCAACTCAAGGCTAGGGACTCCATACTTATTATTTTATCTCTTATTTATTGCTTTTCTTTCATCTTTTTTTACGTTTGCCTCCAAAACACATTCGAATTAAGATTTCTAATTTTCGATAAATTATTTTTCTTTTTTTCTTTTTAATTTTCATATTTTCTTTTACACCAAAGCGAAAATAAATTCCAATTTCTTTTCTCCGTTTATAACTCTTCCACTATCTATCTCCTCAATATTTCATCTCCCACCAAAGCATTTTTGGTGGGGAAGTCACATCATTTTATCACCCGCCATTTTAACAGCTACCATTTCTTGTTATTTTCGGCAAATGCTGTATTATCTGCTACCATTTTTTGTGTGTATGTCGGGAGGAAATGTTATTTAGATTTTTTCGCTTGGGGTTTGTCAATTTCGAAGATTTGTTTTGAATATTTTAACATTCTTCGTCCTGATTTTTTTTTTTTTTGTGTGGTGGCGGGCAAGAATTATACCTGTTTTTATTGTCTGTCTTCTGATACATCTGTCCTTTTAAGGTTATTCTGTTTCTATCCTTGCTTAAGATATGTCATACGGAACAAAGTTTTGATGCTCTTTTCTGGTAGGACATTTTTTTCTTGGTTGAAGACATTTATCTGAGAAGTGTTAGGTTGGTGCAAAAATAATGACGTAATAATGTCGTTTTTGGACGTATTTTTAACGTCAAAAAACGACATCATTACGTCATTATTTTTGCACCAACCTCATAAAATTTTTGTTTACATGACTCGCGACAAATTAATCAATACTGGAAAGGGCTCGAAAGAATATATAGCGCATATTTATACAAAAGACAGAATGGCGTGCTATAATAACCCGTTTCTTTGGTGTTGTAAATTGACGTCCTCACTCAAGATAGTAGTTTATTTACCGCAACTTTCACCTCACATTTCTAATAGAACTAGATGTCCTACCAGGATTTATTATTAGTGGCCACAATCTTAAAACTAAGATATGCAGATGACACATTGTTAATAGCAGACACAGAAAGGAAACTGCAAGAAATCCTACAGAAGTTAGCGAAGGAAAAGCGAGAATAAAGGACTTCATTAGAATTATCGAATGTATGGTTGTTAGCCAAAGGGTCATCGTTCAAATTACAAATTGGAGATACAAGTAGAACAATTGAAATATCTGGGTAGTGTTTTAACTGAAAGTGCGACAAAGAAGGCTTATTGGGATAGCGAAAGATGTTTTCTTAAAGGTAAGCTGTGCAGTAAATTCGTTAGAGAAAATAAAATCCTGAACTGTAATATCAGTCCTCCTATATCGCATTGAATGCAGCACAATTTCATCACGGTTGGAGAAGAAACCTGAGACATCAGAAATATAGTCTCTACAGAAGGATGCTGAGAAT
The DNA here is from genome assembly GCA_903632075.3 of Acanthosepion pharaonis. Taxonomy (NCBI): domain Eukaryota; kingdom Metazoa; phylum Mollusca; class Cephalopoda; order Sepiida; family Sepiidae; genus Acanthosepion; species Acanthosepion pharaonis. The sequence continues at coordinate 230,415 of CAHIKZ030000169.1, forward strand.
ACTATGGATCGAACATGTGAGCAACGACAAGATTTTAGAGAAAATGGAAGCAAAAGAGGCACTTAAACTTAACATCAGGAAGAGACAGTTGAAATTTCTAAGGCAGATGATGAGGAAAGAGGGCTTAGAAAATATGATATTCACGGGATAGATTGAAAGCAAGAGGGACAGAAGAAATTCAACGCAAAACGTATCTAAAGAACTTGAATAAATGAATAAGAGTACAAGGTTTAGGAAAGAATAAAAATATGTATTATGAGTTATAAAAAAGCAGGAAATTGGGGAGAACTATGAAAGACAACGCCCTGAGTGAACACGGTACATAGGAATAGAAGAGATTTTAACACCATAAATAACAATGAGGTGAATATTCGGAAAAAGATCTATCTATCTATCTATCTATCTATCTATCTATCTATCTATCTATCTATCTCAATCTCTTCGTGGCTGGCTGTCTATTTCTCTCTATCTCTTTTCTCTCTCTTTATCTATATGCTAGCAGTAGAGCCCAGCGTTGCCCGGGGATGTAACAGTAAGAGATAGATCAAGTATCGACCATCATAAAGACTGAAAAATAAAATTGACAAAGATTATTGTTTAAGGTTGACGGACATGCATGTCTTAATTAGTTATTTTTGTTTTGTTTTTTGTTTTTTTTACGAATTGGTCAAACCCAAACTTAAACAAAGACATTGTTTTCAATCGTTATGAGTCTACCGATTGAATAGAATTTTATTATAAACAATTGTCTTGTAGATGGAATTTTAAAGCATTCTGAATGTAAAATAAAAAAAAAAGTGTGCAAGACAATAAGAAATACTACCTGCCAAAAAAAAGTGAAGTTTTGTTGAAATCGGTTGAAAAATGTAAGAAATCCGATCCCATATATAAACGAACACACACACACACACACACACACACACACACACACACACACACACACACACACAACCTGGATTTTATAATGAGTATAACTCGATGTGAGTTGTCCCCCTTTCATTCTCGCGATGGCTCTTAATCGTGTTTTCAAATTGATTTCGTACAAAAACAATTGTGTTTTTCCAATTTTGGGCGGTGTCAGAACCACCGCAAGGTAATTATACGTAGTCCTGTGAAGTTTTGTTGAAATCGGTTGAAAAATGTAGGAAATCCGATCCAATATATAAACGTACAGACACACACACAAACAACCTGGGTTTTATAATATGATTATCTATCTATCTATCTATCTATCTATCTATCTATCTATCTCAATCTCTTCCTATCTGGAGATACAAGTAGAACAATTTAAATATCTGGGAAGTGTTTTAATTGAAAGTGCGACAGGGAAATCCGAAGGCCTATTGGAATAGCGAAAGATGTTTTCTTAAAGCTAAGCTATGCAGTAAATTCGTTAGAGAAAATAAAGTCCTGAACTGTAATATCAGTCCTCCTATATCGCAATGAATGCAGGACAATTTCATCACGGATGGAGAAGAAACCTGAAATATCAATAATATAGTCCTACAGGAGGATGCTGAGCATAATATGAGTAAAAATGTGAGCAACACGATTTTAGAGAAAATGGAAACAAAAGATGCATTTCTTTCTTTCTTTCTTTCTTTTATTGTATCTATCTCAGTTTTTTCTATCTATTTATCTATCTATCTATTTCAATCTCTTCGTTCCTGGCTGTCATTTTTCTCTTTCTCATTTCTTTCTCTTTATTTATCTATCTGTCTATATCAATCTCTTCCTATCTGGCTGTCTAGCTTCCCCCTCTCAATCGCACTCTTTTTCTCTATGTATTTATCCCTAATTCTTCCTTCTTTCCTTCCTTCCTCATTTCTTTCTTTCTTTCTTTTATTGTATCTATCTCAGTCTTTTTCTATCTATCTATCTATCTATCTATCTATCTATCTATCTATCTATCTCGATCTCTTCGTGCCTGGCTGTTTTGCTTCCCGGTCTCAATCTCACTATTTTCATTATGTGTTTATCCCTAATTCTTCCTTCTTTCCTTCCTTCCTTCCTCGTTTCTTTCTTTCTTTCTTTCTTTCTTTCTTTCTTTCTTTCTCAGTCTTTTTCTATCTATCTATCTATCTATCTATCTATCTATCTATCTATCTATTTCAATCTCTACCAATCTGGTTGTCTAGTTCTCTCTATCTCTCTCTCTGTGTTTGTTCTTTCCTTCTTTCCTTCCTTCCGTCATTTCTTTCATTTCTTTATTTCTTTCTTTTTATTTCATTCTTTTTCTATCTATCTATCTATCTATCTATCTATCTATCTATCTCAATCTCTTCGTATCTGACTGTCATTCTAACCTTTTCTATTTCTGTATATATTTATATATATATATATATATATATATATATATATATATATATATATATATTTTTCTCTCTATCTATCTACCTATTTATCCATCTATCTCAATCTCTTCTTATCTGGCTGTCTAGCTTTCTCTCTCTCTCTCTCTCTCTCTTTGTCTCTCTTATTCTCTCTCTCTATTTTTTTATCCAAAATTCTTTCTTTCTTTCTTAGCCTTTTCCTATCTATCTATCTATCTATCTATCTATCTATCTATCTATCTATCTATCTATCTTCGTATCTCACTGTCTATTTCTCTCTCTTTCTCTCTCTCTCCCTCCCTCTCTCGCTCTCTCTACATATATATATATATATATATATAACAAATCGGTCGGTTTTCGTTCCCGGCCTGAAGCAAAAGGATGTCTAGACACGTTGATGAACTGTGATACAGCGAAACATTCTGTCTCTGTATCTCTCTCCATATATTGATAGCTAAATTTTTTAAAGAACTTTTCACTCGAAGCATGGCGGGAATGCCACTAGTACGCAGGGGTAACAGAGAATGAATGTGAGAGAAAAGACTGGGGTGGGGGTTGAAGAAAGGATAAAAGATGATCGAGATTCAAGGAGATAGAATATTTACCTACGTTCCGTGAATAAGTCGACTGCATTCGTTTCAGAGGTTTAAACTCCATTCCAAGAAGCCTTTGTCTGTCAAGTTAATGCTTATAACATCAAATATAAACAACCTACATTTAACTATCCTCGAAGTACATGAATATAGACACAAATATACACAACTAATATTTACGTATCCACGAGCCAAGACGATAAGTGACTCAAATATAAACGACTAATATATAATTATCCCCGAACTAATTAAACGCTTCTAGACTCAGACGAAAACAATGTAACAAAGTAAAGAGTGCTGAACTCATATGTAATTACAGTAACCCTATATGGCAGCGAATATTGGACTATTTCTTCACAGATGAATAAGAAACATGAAACCCTAGCCTCACAGAGAGATGCTGAGAATACCATAGCCTGCACTGAAGCAAAGTGGATATTTCAAAGAGAACGGAAATAAAAAAACACTGTAGAGGGAGTATAGGAAAGAAATATTTATTTTCCCTAATACGTTTCTCTCTTTATGGATATTGCTATATTCATGATATAAAACTCCATATTTCACAGACAGAACTAAATTGCTAAATAGTAAAAGAATAACACACATGCTTAGTTCACAGGGTGGTTTATAATGCGACGTCATGTTCACAATTAGATATATACATATATACAAGTGTCCCACGCAAATATATTATAACTGTTATAGAGTAGTTTTCACAGTGGAGGCTTGTATTTCGCTAAATCGGTCCTAAAAGGGTCCGACGTACAAAACGTTAGGAACTTGAAATAAGAGTTAATGACGCAGCAATCTAGTTGTGATGGTTGATACTTCAATGTCCGACATCGACTGACTCACTCAACACCATTGAGCTCAACTGGCCACTGCTACTACTACTTATTATCTGTGGGAGAATCTCTTACCATAGAATAGGTAATGTTCTGCTATAACAATAACACACGTCTCAATAAACAGTGTGTAAGAAAGGAGAATCTTACTTGTTATATTTCCCGAAAGGAAAACTGGGGTTGCGGCTGATTCTCTACGATTTGGACTAGACCGTATGCATTTATATTTAAGACCTACTGCTGTTGCCCAAGGACATACTCCGTCTCTGGTTTCTACATAACTCTCTTGTCAATCTCCCTCTTGCCTTCATTCACCGGCGATCACGTGATCCTCGTGACTATCTCAATGAAAGGGCAATAATCACCATTTGTAAGCAAACAAGACATTTATAATAAAGGCATGAATTTGTCGTATGAATGTTAAGCAACGGCTTCTTTTATTTCTATATATTGTAGCAATTTAGCTTAAGATTCATGTTTTCTTAATTCCAGATGAAATCATAGAAGTTTTTCAGTTTATCTGGATGAATTTTTCAATTTCCAAATATTTATCTATATTATTTAGTTTAGATATTGAAAAAAAAGACGGCAGCAGTTGAAACTGACTCCATTTGTTAAGATCAAAACGTAATATCTGAAATTAGTAGAAGACAATGAGAGTTTCAGATTGACTATATTATTAAGGTTATACTTCCTTTCTTTCTTTTCTTTTTTAAATCATTTCACCACAATCAAGGCAGTAGGAAGGGGGCTACAGAGAGTGAACAAGAGAAAAAATTGTATATAGGGAGGATTGGGGAAAGGATACAAGATGAACCGGCTTCAAGAATTTAGAAGATGGCGACTGACGTTGCATTTACATTTTTGAAGATTGCAGTTGTCAGGGAAGCAAGTAAACCAAAGGGATTTCCACAGACGAGAAGTGTGAAAAAAGAAACTTCTGTCGTTGAAATAGCGGTTACATTTAACTATTTGAACAGTAAAAGGGTGAGATCAAGATGTCAATCTAGTAGTACGCTTAAATTCATATAGTCGGGGCAACTCGAAGCAGTTGTCATGAAAATATTTGTAGAAAGGACAGAGAGAAGCCGACACCGCGTCGGCGAGAAAATCGAAAATAAAGGACCTTTTGTCTTTCTTTCTTTGCTATTTTTACTTTCTTATTCAATCTCTTGTTTTCTTTCTTTCTTTCTTTCTTTCTTTCTTTCTTTCTTTCTTTCTCTCTTTCTTTCTTTCTTTCTTTTATGAATGTCTATGCTTTTCTTTCTTCGTTGTTTTAATTTTCTCACTTTGTTTCTTTTACAATTTTAATTTCTTTCTTCCTTTCTTTCTTCCTTTCTTTCTTAGTTGTTTTAATTTTCCTTTTCCCTCTGTTGATGTTTTCATCTTCTTTCTGTCCATCTTTTTTGTTGATATTTTCAATTTCTTTTTTTATCATTTTCTTTCTCAGCTTTTTGCATTTTTCTTTCTTTATCGTTTTTGCGATTTTCCTTTTCTTTCTTCCTTATTTTCCTTTTCTTTCTTTCTTATTTTCATTTTCTTTCTTTCTTATTTTCCTTTTCTTTCTTTCTTATTTTCATTTTCTTTTTTCTTTGTTGTTTTCATTTTCTTTCTTTATTTCCTTCATTTTTGCCGAGATTTTCAATTTCAATTATCTAGCACGACACAGTGAACCAATTTTCTTAGTGGTTAATCTACCAATTTATTCAATATATATATATATATATATATATATATATATATATATATATATATATATATATATATATATATATCTTAAACAATAAACGCTATCACAACTACAGCTTAAAATAATTTAACTACGTTTAAGGTAGAAATTGTTACAATTACTTCTCAAGCAATAAAAAAACTTAATACAAAACAAAATAATAATACCCTAAAATTTGAATTTACACTAGAACTGTAATGATTGCCATAAAAATACATAGGTGAAACCTAAAGTAATTTCAATAAAACATTAAGTAAAAAGCAAAAGGGATTATTTTCAAAACAACTAATGTATTGTTTGCTAACCATAATGAGCCTACCCATAATTTTTATTTAAAAATGCTATTATAATTAAAAGAGAAACCAATTTATGAAGACAAAAGTGTGTAGAATGCACTTTTTTTGGTTGATCATACACAGCAAATCTGCGTCCAGGTTTTTACAACATTGCACCTTTCTAGGCAGATCTATTATCACAATAGACATAATAACAAAAGTTGATTAACATAAGCAAAAAGAGACAAACAGAAATTGTCTAAACTATATATCAAAACATGTTTTTTAAAAACAATAAAACATTAAAATTTCAGCGTCTCCACTCTTTCCTGTCTCGTCCCATCAACGTAAACATCACTTTAGTCCGATGAAGTCCTAGAGGACACAATGCGTCACACAAAAATCTTTTTGCCATTGATTTTCCTTACATTGATTAAATATATAAAAAACATTGGACGGGTCAGTCAGTCAGTTATGTGATATGCGTGATACACGCTTAGGCGATCATTTATTTGACGAAGCAGTTTTTTTCCGCAGTAGGTTGCCATTTCTTTCTGCAGTAGACCAGTTGCCTTCCAGATCGGGTATGTCTTGCTATTTACCCATAACTGGTGGGAGAGAAGAAGAGGATTCATACCTTTACCCAGGATATTAGCACGTAAGTGAAATTCAAACTCGGCTCTCCGATTCCTCAATCCGAGCCGCTATCCATTACGCCACCGTGCCTCCTCGTATGATTGGTTACGATCTGGTCATAAATCTGCCTGTAATTAATTTTGTAATTTCTTTATTTTCTTTCGACATTGGATTTTCAAAAAAATAATTATTACGGTTTCTTTACGCTTGATTTAATTTGTATCCCATTGTTCTGTTTATATATTTGTACGTTCGTCAGGTTAAAGTCAAACACTGGATACTTAGGAATCCTGGGTATCCCGATAAACTACAACGACGTCCTGGGTATGAGCTTTTTCTTTCTTTCTTGGTAGGCTGAGTAGGCATAGACAATTTCATCTTGTTTGGGATTTGTTGAAGAAAAATTTCAAAGACACAAACTGATTCGGGTGAAAGTTTGTTGAACCAAGGTTGCCCTAAAACCGAGCTTGAGGCACACGTGGGAATGATAGCATTGCCTGTAAGCAAGGGTTAATTTGTCGTAGATTTGGGAAACACTCACGTTACCAGACCCGGAGTAATTGTGTTCAGGAAGCCAGGCATATAAATTGGCGGTCGTGCTAGTTAAAGTCGAAGAGTCTTAAGTCGACATCGAACTGTATATCATTTTACCCCCCCCACACACACACACATATATATATATATATATATATAATAATAAAAAGAAAGAACAACAAGATATATAATCCGGTGTTCTTATAGATATTTTTATTTTTACAAAATAGTACTCAATGTAAATTTACAGAGCATTAATATTATAAATTAATTTATTTAAAATATGTTTTTTTTTCGCTACACAGTTCTAACCATGTTTCAAAAATGGAAGCTAAAAGCCACGAATTTAATTTTGTGATTAAATTAAAGACATTAGTTCCATTTCATCCTCAGTATATATATATATATATATATATATATATATATATATATATATATATATATATATATATACAGCGGGTGTAAAAGCAAAATTGTTTGATTAAGATTCGAATTGTTGTATCTTCGAAATGATTAACAATATCTTACTGGAATTCTTCGACGTTTTTGTAACACTATTGGACTCTACTTTGAGCAATAAGTTTGTATAATTACTCTCCAAGCTTAACAGAAGAATTGTGATGAAATCAATTATTAAGGAAAATGACATGTTCATCATTAATTAGTCATAGCTAAAGATCTGAAATAATGTTCAAACATATATGTATTATTCCAGTATCATTATCCAAATTATTAAAGATCTTCGCCCTCTTTAACCGTCCAACTTTCTGTTCAGGTGCAACAAGGTGCCTCACAGGTTTCATTTTCAAGTTTTCTTGACTGCTCTTTAGACTGTCATAGTTAAACTCCTCTCCCACGTTCCAAATGTCTTTTCTAACTGATCTCTTTGAAATAGTGATTCCCCTTCCTGTTACGATCTGATCTAATTTTCTTCTCTACTGTTTCCCTCTTTTTAAACTTATTCACTTATATATATATATATATATATATATATATATATATATATATATATTAAATCTCTTTATACAAAACAAAAATAATAATAAGCTAAAATTGAACATGAAATTTATCCTTAACCTGTAACGACAGTGCAGATGGTTTAATAATTGCTTCTCGCCTTCGACTTCTCAGTCATCCTGGGTATGATAATAAACTACATCCACGTCCTCGGTATGGCGATAAACTACACCCGGCAGCAGAGCGTCTGATGTTTCTTGAATGGATTTGAAGATGGAAGATGAATGTTTGTACCATTACTGGAAGACTTAATGATTTTTCATCTCACCATTGCTCACTTGAGAAGACAATGGGGCTGACAGGGAACGATTTTAACCTGTTCGCTTTCTAACAGAATAACTCAAAAACGTTTTTCGGTGATTCTTAAGATAAATAGTATCAAGATAAAATTGAACATGAAATTCATCCTTAACCTGTAACGACAGTGCAGATGGTTTAATAGGGAGATCAATATGTCAATCTAGTAGTACGCTTAAATTCATATAGTCGGGGCAACAATGAAATTTTTTATTTTTATGTCCTGTAAAAAAAAAAAAAAACTCAGTTTGCTTCGTGTTTTTTTTTTTAATATTAAACATTTTGTGGGATGGATAATTACGCTGCAACCCAATCTGAACAATTTTGCTGTTACACTCGATATATATATATATATTTATATATATGGGCAGCAAACTTTCTTTTAAACATCTTTCGTTAAATATGACAAACAAGGAAAATTTAATTAATTATTTATTTAATTTTTTGAGCCTTCTTACATTATTCCATTATTGGTGTGAGTAAGAGAGTGAAAATTGTATATGTTGTCCATAGTTTCAAGGGCTTTGGCCACTTTTTTAGACACTTTCAAGGGTTTTATTTTTAGGTGTTGTTAACATATATATATATATATATATATATATATATATATATATATATATATATATATATATATATATTCTGTTAAAGACGACTGAGTAGTCACTGCGTTTAAGCGTTTTATTTATTTTTCTTGTGTTCATATAAGTTTTTTTTTCTCTCCTGGATGTAAGGTGTGTAAAAAAAATGTTTTGTATGTCCGAACGCTTCCGGGTATTCTTTTAACCATTATGAAGGCTTTTTTAAAATTCTAATTTTTATTTTCCTCCTCAGACACATTATATAGAAATACCCATCCCTATTTGACCAGACAAAGAAAATTAAATGAATTATTTACAAGGAAATATTTAAAGCAGCCAATTTTATAATCAACAGAAGCAACTCACCTGCAATATTCAAATTAGACACAAAGCAATATTATTCATAAATTCATATGTCCCTTAAGGAACTCTGTTTCTGATGAAATCAAATTCATGTATACTTATATTGGACATACCACGCCTATCAAGAAGACTCACTTTACAGCTCTCTGACCATAGCTTAATTAGGACTAATTTAGACACATACGGATACCTACCAAACTTTGCAATATCCTCGTACAAAATATAATTAGGATAGCCTCATCCACATGGAAAAATGATTAAAAATAATGGAAACATTGATAATGAAAAAAGAAAAAGCCAAACTCTATAACAATAGCTATGAACACAGTCGCAATTAGTCGACCGTATTTGAAAAAAACAAAAAACAAAAAAAATACCAGAAAACA
>CAHIKZ030000169.1:247500-260000 GCA_903632075.3 Acanthosepion pharaonis
TGACTTGACTCACTTTATAGTCCACCAATAGAAGGTTAACCAATCAGAAGACGTAGAATATTCAATCTGTCGTGTATGAAGGCAGCCATTTTGTTTACTCTATCCGAATGTCCAGTGCCAGCTTGTCAGGCGAAGAGAAACAGAAGGAAGAACTACGCTCTGCTACTTTACTGGGATATCTACTGCTAACCTGAACAACGCTTCCCTACTGTCTTCGAAATATTCACTGCTAACCTCTGGATTCTATACTCAATGACGACCGTCATCATGAACAACATTGGTTATGAGCGCAGACTACGACTATATTTTGACGGGAATGAATCGAGATATGAATTGTGGGAGACGAAGTTCTTAGGCTATCTCAGAATACAAAAACTCCATGACATCATTCTTTGCGAAGAGGACCAGAAGGGGGATGATAATTTTATGGAAAAAATGCAACTGTTTTCGCTGAATTAATACAATTCCTGGATGACAGGAGTTTGTCTTTAATAATAAGAGAGGCCAAGGGCAATGGACGGCGAGCCCTACAAATTTTGTGTGAACACTACTTGTCAAAAGGTAAGCCTAAAAATATTGCTTTATATACTGAACTAACCGCGTTAAAGAAACGAGAAAATGAATATGTAACATTATATTATACGAGCTGAGAATGTCACAAATGCCTTAAAAATTGCAGGTGAGACTATCTCAGATGGGCTGCTAATAGCTATGGTCTTAAAGGGTTTACCACCGACATTCAAACCATTCACGACAGTTATAACTCAAAAAGATAAACAATTAATTTTCACTGAGTTTAAAATTGCGTTACGTAGTTATGAAGAAACTGAAAAAATGTGTAAAAAAATCAAGGCAATAACGTAATGCAACTGAGAACGTCATTTAAAAAATTCAGAAAACCAGTACCTCAAAACTATCAGACTAGGAATTATGATATTAAAAACAAGGGGTTTAAAAACGATTATTACAAGAACTGGACCAGTAATAATAATACAAAAAAAATCGTTTGTTTCCGTTGTGGTAAAGCCGGCCATGTACGTGCAAAATATCAATTCTATCCAAGAAATGATTTTTGTAAAAATGTAAAAACTTTTTCGAATGGGCGAACATATGCCTTTTCGTTTGGATTGGATACTATAGCCAATAGTTATAATTCTTACCTAGTCGATACGAGTGCGACAAATCATGTAATTACAGATGAAACAAAATTTATTAATTTTGGCCCCAATTTTGAGGCCGATTCACATTTTATCGAGTTAGCTGACGGGATCAGAGCTAATAATTTAGTTTTAAAAAGAGGCGATGCCTGTATTTATTTAGGAGATACTAAAGGAAATATTTGTAAATGTTTATTAAAAAGGGCTTTATATATTCCTAAATTTAAACAAAATATTTTTTCGGTTCAGTCTGCTGTTAGAACTGGTGTTAAAGTCAATTTTCACCGGGACAATTCAAAGTTAATCTACCCAGACGGAACTGAATTTAATATACAACAAAATGGACGTTTGTATTATTTGAAAAGTATTAAGTTTGCGAAAACAGTCACGCACGACTTAAGGACTTGGCATAAAACATTAGGCCACTGTAATAATTCGGATGTTAAAAGATTGCAAGAACACATCACTGGAATGAAAATTACATTTCCAAAAGGCTTACAATATTGTGACACGTGTATTAAAGGGAAAATGACGAAATAGAGAAATCAGGGTTGGATCCCAAAATCAACAGATATCTTGTTCAGAGATTCTTGCGACTTAGCAGGTCCAATTTTACCAATGGGTATAGACACCTATTCATATGTATTAAACTTTGTTGACGAATATTCAGGACTTATTATGATATATTTTCTGAAAAACAAATCTGATACCCTACAAGCTACAAAAATCTATTTATCCGATATCTCCTCGTATGGAAAAGTAAAAATAATTAGAACAGATAATGGTGGAGAATTTACTTCTGATGCTTACGAAAACCTCCTAATAAACGAAGGCATTAAACATGAGAAAACTTGTTCTTATTCTCCACACCAGAACGGAGTCGCCGAACGCAGTTGGAGGACGCTTTTTGAAATGGCTAGATGTTTGCTAATAGAATCTAAGTTACCCAAAAATCTGTGGGTTTATGCATTAAATACAGCCGTATATATAAGAAACCGTTGCTATAATAGTAACATTAAAAAGACTCCTTACGAAGCTTATACGAACTAGAAACCCAATGTAAGTGGTATGCATATTTTTGGTACAATTTGCTATACATATGTCGACCACAGGGCAAAACTAGATCCAAAAAGTGAAAGGGGCATATTTATTGGGTATGACAAGACAAGTCCAGCCTATATGATTTATTTCCCACAAACTAAAATAATAAGGAAGATCAGGTGCGTCAGATTTACAGATTCCTTTGAGCGATGGGAGGAACCCGAAGAACATTAACTGCAAGGAGCTGGTCCAACACGAACTAGTATGGCCTAATTATGGGCCTATAAGTAGAAAACCCGTTCAAAATCCACAATCAGAGGAAGGTGTTATACCAGATGATGTAGACGAGGAAAAATCAGACGCAAAACTTGAGTTCAAAGAAAATACAACTGATGAAGGGGGGACAAATTCCGCGTTATCCGACCAGAAATAGAAGAAAGCCAGACTATTTTGGAATGAGTCAATGTAATATCTGTGACATTGACTGTTGCTATTCGGTACAATGTATCCCAAAGAACTATCAAGAAGCCATACATTCTGTCAATTCCAAACGGTGGATAGCTGTCGCGCAAAAAGAAATTAAATCTTTCGTATCAAACGACACTTTTGAATTGAAAAAGGCCCCGGATGATAAAAATATTATCGGCAGACATTGGGTTTATACTGTAAAGCGAACTGAGGATGGATCGCCAGTGTACAAGGCTCGTTTTGTAGCTAAAGTCATAGGGGAAACATTCTCTTGGGAGTCGGTTCCATAGAGCAGTCATTAACATGAAGAAATTGCTCGGAAGAAAATTACATCTCACCCATGGAATATAGAGGAAATGTGGGTGGTTGCTACAAAGTAAGTGGCATGGTGGATCATAGCCATGAACATTAAAACTAGCGGAAGCAAGGAATGCAGTTCGTCCGAGCACTTTCCATACAAGTAGCGATAAATCAGTGAGAGAATTGCTACATCCCGTCTGTGTATATACAGCCTGTCTGTAGTTATGCTGATCAAATAAATCATAATAACTCAAAATGTTCTGAACCAAATTTAAACTGATCCATGTCCACTCTTGGCGAAATATTTAATTAAAATGGCTGACATTTACGATGGATAATTTGCGAAAATGAACTGACTGAATTTAGTATACAGATTAAACTAATATTCGCTTAAGACCACTGAAATGTAATTAAAAAAAAACTATTTTTTCTTTTCGTTTATAATATATGTTGAAGCATAGGTAAATGGAAGGATCGAAAACTGCTGAAAAACAGAAAATAACAAAGTTATTGAGTGAGAGAATGTCCACGTTGGAGATATCAAAGGAGCTTTGCAGAGATCATCGAACGATAAAGAAGGCTGCTACAGAAAGTTGAGAACTCGAAGCAAAAGAAAAGGCTTTAAGAGCTTATTTCCTCCGGATAAACGTAAACTAAAGCGAGTTATAGCAAAGCAAACTCTTTTGATCAGCACTCAGATCTTTGCAAAGGCTGGAACTGAGGGAGTCAAGAAGGACAAAAAGTGTAGAATGTAGAGCTTGCCATGGAGAGGTGTGTATTGGGATATGTCAAAAAATATCCAAGGCAACCTTCTCTCACTAAAGCAAATATTTAAAGCGTCAAAAATGGGCGAACAAATACATGAAAATTGACTTTTCTAAAGTAATTTTCATGGACGAATCTCGACTAAACTTTGATGGAAATGATGGATAGGCTAAAGGATGGATTTTATCCAATTCAGACGTATTTGTGGCGAAGGAATGCAAGAAGGAGGCGGTAATGTTGTATTATTGAACCATTCAAAGTCGATGAAGGAATTAAACTGAACAGCACTATTTACGAAAAAGACTTTGTTTGTCTGGCACAATTCCCAGTCCGGAAGTTTCAAAGTGGAGTGTGTATTTGTGCACAGCAATACTCCTGTCATATATATATATATATATATATATATATATATATATATATATATATATATATATATATATAATATTACCCGTGAATTATCTGCATAACAGATTTACAGAAGAGAAGATAATGGGATGGCCACCATTAAGCTTCTTTGATCTGAATCCGATCGAAAATCTATCGTCACTTCAGAAGATGGAATAATATGAAAGCGGCAAACGGGAGAATAGCAAAACATACCTATGGGAAGCAATTAAAGATACCATATCGGAAATTGAACCTGCTGAAATAAAAAAAAATAAAATCAATGGATATCAGTTGCTATTGAGAAGAAGGGTCCCTGTATTAAAATGTAAAGGATTCAAAGTCTTATCATATGTGTTTGTTATTTGTTCTATTGTAGGTGTTCAATCTTTTGGCTGATTTTATTAGCTTTTTATTGAAGTAAAATGTGATTATTGGGCTTTGACTAAACACGGCAGTGTTTTTTAGAATGCATCAAATAACTGCAATAACTTTAATAAAACATATTCACACTAATTAAAACATTAACCCAGCCTTTGTTTTGACATCTAATTTGACTGTTTAAAACTTGACAATTTTTTAAAATCAAATTTGAATTATTGTAGTTTATATGATTTGCTAAATAACTTCAGATAGGGTGTATACACATTTAGCGTTCTATTTACTGCCATTTTGCTGTAAAAATGTATTTTTATCACTGTCATTTTATGTCTATTTATCTTTATATTCATTAATTATATTTATCTATCATGTATTTATATATTTATTATATTTTATATATTATATATTTATTATATTATATATATATATTATTATATATATTATTATATTTTATATATTATATATTTATATTTATCTTTTATATTTATCATTTTATTGTCTATTTATCACTGTTTTTACAGCTGTAAAATGTATTATTATTACAATTATTATTATAATATAATTATAATAATAATAATATTATTATAATTATAATATAATTATAATTATTATCATTATTATAAACATTATTATAAAATGTATTGTTCATTTTATTATAAAAAGTATTGTTGGGAATTTTTATATAAATATGTATTGTTGGTATTTTTTTAAAGTATTTATAAATGTATTGCTGATAATTTTAATATAAAAATGCATTTATATCTTTCTCGTTTGTTGATTTTGGTTTGGGTGTTCACTATTTAACCATAAGTGGGACCCTAACAGATGCTATCACCGTGGGCTTCCCCACTGCTTCTTAGAATAGAATCCCGAGGAGATGCTTTCTCGATCACTACAAACTTAAACATCTTCAAATCCAAGGTTAACCTTTCCTCACAATCTACATTTACTTTCTGCTATTTATGACCCTAAAGCCAATTCATTTAGTAATTCTCTATAGTGAGTAGTTCTTGAGTTAAACCTTCGTAAAAATAAAGCTTTGCACAAGGATGCTCGCTGCCTAAATTAAAGGGGTGGGATAAAATCTCTTGAATATTTCATAAAAAGAGTGTTTGGAATAAAGATGTTCCGGACTGATTTTCCTTCCAAAAGGAATAATCGTCCTCTAACGTCTATTTGAAATCTGAAGCCTCAAGAGAAATTCGGTAAAATTTGTTCCCTGGTGAGAAGAGAATCTAATATTGCTAGCCAGGGATAATATCTGACTAAACTTGATATTACAGTTGGCAAGCGGACAACATGCATGCATTTGCGATCCAATATGCAGGATGGTCTTTGAGACGTTGAATGGTGTCAGCTCCTGAAATTATTGATAATGTTTTTGATTTAATTTTGGCCGATCGACGAATTGCTGGGACATTAGAGATATCCATGGAGTGTGTTGGGTTTTATAATCCGTGTGCAATTATGTATGGACGAGCTGTCAGACGTTTGAATGTCGACCACAAATGATATTGAGCGGATATCTCCAAATTGATATTTCGGAAATGTAATTGTTTTGAAACGCTTGTCACTTTTCCTGAAACAAGATTACACTGCTATGATCAGAAGAATAGGCTATAATCATGCATTTTGAGTTCTCGAGATTTGTCCACACCCGAAGATATCAAAAGTCCAAAAGCTAGCAGATACGGTAATGGAAGTAGTTTTTGAGATAATGAATGGGCGGGATTATCCCACCTAGGGCTTCGTTTAACGCTCTCAGGTGTCTTTCTTTTTAATACTGTAAAAGCATGAGACAAAGCAACATAAACGTCGTTTCTCACTGTTTTACTCCGTGATGTCGTAGTGACAACAACGGGACTATTCCGTTTCAGCAAGACACCCTTTTGAAAAAGACTATTTCTTTATTTCATACAACCGGAAAAGTGCGACGTTTTCCCCTGAAACGCTATTCAGCGTCGGGTTTTAAAAGAGACCATTGGAAAATTTACAAACACTCGGCGCCTCATCAAAACATACACACTGTATCTGTGTATCAAGCAAATAAAATGCACGCAACATCACGAACTAATGGGTGCAAGTGAAATATTTGCGTGGTCGTCTATAGCGATTTTTACGAGCGCGTCAATAACGGCAAACGCGTTCAGAAAACTTTCATTACTGATAGCATTTACTTAAAGGAACGATCAATTAGCTTATCTTCATATCCTGCCTTGTGGCAAACGCTGCTGGTGGCGCCAGGGGTGCCAGTCCCGCCATAGCCACCGAAACCGTGATATCACCCCTGGTAGACGGCTGACGAAGACAGGGTATCGCACGTGCTAACATACGTTGTATGTTAAAAAAATGTGTATATATATATATATATATATATATATATATATATATATATATGTGCGTGTGAATGTGGGTGTTTGTGCGCAAATTATTTTCAGACAGAGTGTATCTGTAAATAAACAAAATGAATAAAAAGAGACAAGAGAAAAAACTCTTCTTAGACGACTCGTTTCGTCCTCGGAAGGACGCTATCAAGGCAACGTAGGATTTATTTTGTTGACAATAAAATAACCGGAGAAATTCCCATATCGCATTCGTATATTTGAAATATATGAGCTTGACAACTTTTAACGAAATATTGCAATAACGATATTAAATATGAATGATGATCGTTATGTTAAGGGGACGCAAATGAAAAAGATTTGAAATTGACGACATTTCCCATTTCACTGAGACAGACGATAAACACTTCGATCTTCCCTTCTTTCGTTCATTTTCTGATTGAAACCAGGTAGCGTCTTTCATATGTCTTTTGCCTTGTTACGTGATCAAAACTGAAGAGTCCATTATTTTTGAGGTGTTAACGGTAAACATTTCTACCTTTCTTTCTTTCCTTTTTCACTGAAACCAAGTAGCTGATGTCTCTGAGTGGCTTTTGTCTTTGCATGGGATCAAAACGGGATAATCCATTATTTATAAGGCATTGACAAGGCATCACAGTCGTGTGAACTAAGAATATAGCAAAAGGATTGACAAGCACAATTATTAGATGATTGTAATGATGATAATAATAATAATAATAATAATAATAATAATAATAATAATGATATATGTATATTTATATATAATGTTATCTCTAAATCTTCCGTGTGGAATACGTACTTCCATACCTGCACAGAGGAAATTGATTGCCTTTTTTTAAGAGGAAATTTTTTCGATGTTAAATGAATAGTGAAAGAAAAAAGACAAAGAAAAGATCTGATTTTCAATCCAATATTGATCGAATGAAACAATTATGTCGCTGACTTTTTTTAAAAAATAATAAATGGCTCCATTTTCTCGTTTTCATTCTCCGACATATTTTTAGATATTAAATATTTTACGCAGTCGAAATCATCTAAGCAATCTCTCTCTCCTTTTCTCCCAGCAGCAAACAAACACACGCATTCTTCGATAACTGTGTAATTCCGAACATGTTCATCACAAGGCCAAATAAGAATATGGAATTAATGCGGTTATCAGGTACGTGTTATTTGCCATGTAGCTATCATTACTCATTCGACATATCTGCCCCTGTAATGAAATATATCGCGTGTAACAGCAAAATTGTCCAAATCCTTTAAAAGAACGTACAACCCACAAAATGTTTAATATCTAAAGAATATAATTAAATTAATTGAGTTTCTTTTTTTTACCAGATTTTCAGTTAAGATGTTTAGCCATTTTGACATCATTTTTTTGTAAGAATCACTGAAAAACCCCTTTGAGTTATCAACTAGAAAAAGAGAACAGGTTAAAATAGTTTTGTTTCACCCCGACTGTGTCTTCCCACCTGAGCAATGATGAGATCAGTCAGGCATTCCGTAATGTCAGAAACATTTATACTCTGGCATCCATCTTGAAATTCCATTCAAGAAAGATCAAGAGAAAGGTGAATAAGTTTTAAAAAGCGGGAACAGTAGAAAGGAAAACTAGATCAGGTGGTCATAACAGCAAGAGGGATCATCATTTTAACTTAGAGCTAAACACGTTGTTATTGTTCAAAGTAGAGTCCAGTATTGTTATAAAGAATTTGGATAATTCCAGTAAGATATATTTAATCATTTCTAAGGTACAAGGGTTCAAAGTTTAATGTAACCGTTGATCAATTTTGATGCTACACGATTTAGATAATTTTGTTGTTACACTCGGTATATATATATATATATACATATATATATATATATATATATATATATATATATATATATATATATAATGATGATGATGATAATAAGACGGAGACTTTAATTATCCATTTTGTTTATAATTTTATTTCGTGAACATCGAGATGTTCAGCTCATCAGAACGAAAAACCTTCTTCGCAAATGGAGAAAGTACACCGGACGGACACTTTAGCTTGGCAGTGGGGAGGGAAGAGGAGAGAGAGCGAGAGGGGGGGGGTGGATAAAGATAGGGCTAAGGGATTAGTGGTTGGTAGTAGTCGGTTTTCTCAACCAATAATTTACTCTATACTTTTTAGATTTTAATATTGGTTTATATATCACTATGGATATCATAGTGATATCACCTAACTATCAGGGTTTCAATTCTCGGTAGCGGATGCGCCCTGCTGATAAGTCCCAAATATTGGACGAAACGGCCATTCAGTGCTTTCTGCATTCTTTTGAGGTTTCTATCAGACTCGATGATGATATATATATATATATATATATATATATATATATATATATATATAGGGCAGATGGAAAGAAACTTTGTACTTTACGTTTTTAATTACATGTCGATTTTCCAAAACGTATTTTATTTTGAAAAAGTATAATGGTAGAAATACAGTACAGTATTAGAAATCTACCTTTTGCACATTTTCTTCCGGTCTGGATGTTGAAGGACGATGGCTTCTGTGTCGACAATAGGTCCCATGCTCTTCTGTTTCGAATGACAATTCGCGATGGTTTTGGCATGTAAAGAAGCAAAAGGTCCATGTACACAGCCAAACACGGGCTGCCACACTTCATACCGTGATGTTAGCTGACCACGCTCATCCAATATCAGACGTTGTGTCCTTTTTGGGCCTTACTTGTAACTCTGAAATAAAAACAGAAATTAGCAACGAAATTCTATCACTTTAGGTATCACAATATATTTTGTTTCATGCAAAGGTGATATTGACAAAAGTTATATCTGTAATTTTCAACAGCGAGTTTCTTTCTTTCGGCCCAGCCTGTAGATTCCACATAGAACATAGCTGTCACGTGACCGGAAGCATGCTTGCATTTCTAAAAAAAACCCGCCTTATCTCTGTTGGACATACTTCGCGGATAAATGAGGATTAAGGCCACAAGTTTCTCGAGTATTCTGGAAGCTTCTGGATCCTCTTTATCGAAGAGAACATCGTAGTGCCCCAATGACTTCCGTTCATGTTCATGGCGGACAAGTTATTACTTCGGGACATTTACCGTTTCCTCGTTGCATTAGCCGGATTACTTCTATACAACAGGCTTATTTAGATTTTATAATCAACAGCATTTTTCTTAGCTGGTTGATTATTATTAACGCTATCTAAATACACCTCTTGAACATTTCATAATAGTTTTAATACACCTAAATACAACTTAATATTTCATTTTTAAACATTTAGAACGTATCAAACTCAGTAATGTGATTTCACGCCTATTATGACAAAATACTGTAAAATTTCGCTGCTCTGGTGAGAGGAGAAGGAGCTTTCGGCCGATAGAGTAGTTAACGATTATCATTAACTCTGCTTTTTTGACTCTCTGTCTCCGTGTGGAGAGGAACCTAAACGAGGCTATGCCGAAGGACAGAGTCTCGTGTGGGGAGGTAGACAACTACCCGACACCGTGTATATGGGGTCTACAGGCAATTTTTTACCGGAGTTTACGGGCTCGGAACACCCCACATAAAAAACCGGCCTCGTGTCACATCCCACCTTGTCGGGAGGTCTCGAGTAAATACCGAGAGGAGGAGGAGGGCAGGCCCCTGGCCCGAGTGACCAGAGCGTTTGGACGGGTTCTGTATTAAGTTAGAGGCCACAGTTTTTTGTTTGTCTGCCAGCTGGACGCTAGTTGGAAAATCTATTTCCTTTGTCTATACCGCTCTTCTCTTCCAGCATTTTTACATTACTTCCGGCATTTTTTGAACGGCGTATTCAATTATATACACACCCCTCCAGGGGGTTCGCAACAAAATTTAATCGGGACGAGAAGGTGTACATTATTAGACGGTATGGTGAACACGATTTAATTGTAGACAAAAAAAGTCTATGAGATACTTTTTTTTTATTCCGCTTTCATTCCAGAAGACACCTAACTTCTACTGTCATGCTCTACTTTTACAAGAGTCAGATCAAACGAAGAATGGAGAATTGCTGCCCATTCCTTACTGTAAAGCCTCGACAGATTACAAAAGTGATTACGTGGCCTTGTGGATTGATGAATAATCCTTCACACTGCAGCTCTAGTCCTCACAAAGGAAACATTTATAACCTGTCATTAACCTATCACTACTGTTATGGCAATTGTTCAAATGGGCTATATTTATTAATCCCTGCCTTTCAGAACTTCTCAGTTATCTCTATTACCATCGTGTTCATTTGGTTGCACTCAGACAGCGTCATTCCCAGAACTGTAACTATGTGCAACAGACTCACGAGAAGATGCTTTCCTGTGTTACAGTTTTTTTGTGTATATGTATGTAACTACTGAGCCAGTCAAAATGACTTAACTCACTTTATAGTCCACCAATAGAAGGTTAACCAATCAGAAGACGTAGAACATTCAATCCGTCGTGTATAAAGGCGGCCATTTTTGTTCACTCTACCCGAATGTCCAGTCCAGCTTGTCAGGCGAAGAGAACCAGAAGGACGAACTATGCTCTGCTACTTTTATCGAAATATCCACTGCTAACCTGAAGAACGCTTTCCTACTGTCTTCGAAATATTCACTGCTAATCTCTGGATTCTATACTCGAAGACGACCGTCATTATGAACAACATCCTGATCATTAAAATCTTCGCCTCTTCAAATCGAAAGCCCATCGATATCTATCCAAAACGCCGTCAAAATAGTCCTTTCTTGTTGCCTCCTTCCCTCTTCCTCACAACAATCTCTACCCAACAGTAACCATTGATCTAAACTGGTCCTTGTGCCTGGTACTGGTATATAAGCAGTGAGGTCGATCATTCTACTATCGCCACTAAACGCCTATATAAATCTGTAGCCACTATATTATCTACTAATTCAAAAAATGAAGGAATAATAATAATAATAATAATAATAATAACAATATTAATAATAATATTAATAATATTAATATTAATAATAATATTAATAATAATAATATTATTATTACTATTATTAATAATAATAATAATAATAATAATAATAATAAAAAGAACAGGAGTAGAGAAATAATATGGTTTAATCCCCCATACAGTAAATCGGTAAAAACTAATACCGAGTGCAACATCAAATTTATCCAAATCGAACAACAGTAAAATTGTCCAATTGTTAGATTAAGCTCTAAACTGCTGTATCTTAGAAATGATTAAAGATATATTACTGGAATTCTCTGAGGTTTTTATAACACTATTGGACACTACTTTGAATAATAAGAATGTATTTAGCTCTAAGTTGAAATAATGACCTCCTGATCCTGTTTTCCTCTCTACTGTTCCCTCTTTTTTAAACTTATTCACCGTTCTCTTAATTGTTCTTGAATGGACTTGGAAGATGGAAGCCAGTTGTTGTTAAAAGTACCAAAGCCCTGATTGATCTTTTTCCTTTCACCATTGCTCAGATGAGAATGCATAGTAGGGCTGACAAAAATCGATTGTAACTTGTTTTCTTTCGAACTGAATAAATCAAAGGTTTTTTTTCAGTGATTCTTACGTGATATGGTGTCAAGATGTCTTATCGGAAAACCTGGGAAAATGAAACTCAATTAGTTTAGTGGATTTTTAGGTATTAAACATTTTGTGGG
>CAHIKZ030000169.1:262500-290000 GCA_903632075.3 Acanthosepion pharaonis
GGTAACAACATTCATACTCTAGCTTCCGTCTTCAAATCCATTCAAGAAGCATCCAGAGAACGATGAATAATGGAACTCAGTCCATTGACGTTTGGCACGTGAGAGAGAAGTTTCAGCTATGACAGTTTAAAGTGCAATGAAAAAAACCTTGAAAGTGAAATCGTACCTGAAACCTCTGATGCACCTTGTTACTCCCGGATAAAAGTTAGAAGTAGAGAGAGGAAGAAGATTATCTTTAATACGTTGGAAAATGAAACTGGAATTATATATATATATATATATATATATATTTATATATTCCAAACGCTTATTAATTACGGATTTCCTAATCAGTTGTTGGATTTCCACATTAGGCGTTTTCTGACTAAGGTAGCTAATAGAAAGGCCGAGAACAGAAACATAAACAATAACATTAATAATTTTTATAAAAATCAAATGAACGAAAATTATAAACAAGATGAAAGCAGAATTAAGAAAATTATAAAAAAAAAGTATAACACCAGTTGACAATAGCAAAAAAAAAAAAATAGATTAATTATTTATTACAAAAAAATTAAAACGTCTAACCTTATAGTTAGAAATAATAATTCACCTCTTAGACCAAAATTAAATAGGGCAAATATTATGAAATTATTAAATGCCGATTAAGGAATTGAATTCCTTATCAATCAAAATTCGAAAATAATTATATAGGCAATGTTGCAACATATTTGACACACAGACTCACTCTACACCTTTCTGACCATAGCTCAATTAAAGCTCATTTAAATATTCATGGAGACCTACCGGACACTATTCTTAACATACTTGTTGACAACACTAATATAAGAGCATCAACTACATGCAAAAAATGACTAAAAATAATGGAAGCCTTATGAATAAAAAAAAAAAAAAAACACTTAACAATATTAACCATGAACATGGACATAATATCTTGACCGTGTTTTGAAAAATGAAAACATTTTATAAAACAAACTATTTCTTATTTAACTTTTAAAATATTTAATCATTGAGAATGGCTAAATGTATAGCCGAAAGCGCTCGGATAAAAAAGAACATTCGGACAGTTTTTATATAAATTATCATTTGAAAAGAAAAGTGATTAGATCGTATGAGATATTGTATAAAAAACTTATTAAAAGCACCTTGTCTTTCGTATTCAATGAAATGTGCATATATATATATATATATATATATATATATATATATATATATATACAACAGAAGGATTGTGATAAAATCGATCATAATCAAAATATATATATATATTTGAACAATTTCAATCATTCATCAGATTCCTATCCTTAGCTATGATTAATTAATGATGAACATGTAATTTTTGTTTATGATCGATTTTATTACAATCCTTCTGTTAAGCTTGGATAGTAATTATATTGCTCAAGGTAGAATCCACTAGTATTATAAGAACTCCAGAGAATTCCAGTAATATAACTTTAATCATTTCTGTGTTACAACGTTTGAAAGCTTAATCTAACAAATGAGATATTTTGCTTTTACATGTTTTGAACAATTTATACCCGATATATATATATATATTAAAAAGAAGAGAGGTACCGCAAACGTTTTTGGTTGTAATGTGGATTTTTTAAAAAAAATATGCTTTATTTTCCACAATTTTACTACACGTGTTTCTGGTCTCGCAACCGTCTTCAGGTAAAAGGCGGAGATTTCCACATATTATTAAAACAATTAAATTCTTCCTTATGTTTTTCAATGTTAAATATTCTCGATATGAGAGATTCTCTGTTTTTGTGTTAGTAATCCGAATGTCTTTCTTGAATTGTCAGTGAATAGTTCTGCTCGAAGGGTCATAAAACAACTAAGGTTGGTCCGAGAGAAATGATGAATTAGTTATCGGTATTTTATCTTTCAATGTTTTAATGACCCCTGTGTGTTCTTAGATCTGTTTCCATTTTCGTGTGTTTCTGTCAGCATGCGTGGATATATGCGTGTGTATATTCCCCCTCCATACATACACTGTCTCACTACGAGGAATTAGTAAACACATTTATACACATACATACATACATAAACACACGCACACACACACCGTCCCACCACAAGGAATCAGTACATACACACACATACATACATAAACATACACACACACATACTTTCCAAGTTACATAGAACAAGTATACACATACACACACACACATATATACGTACATACATACAAACTTACTTCCTAAGTTGTGTGGGGTTTGTGTATGTGCCCGTGAGTAGTTCCCCCGCTTTTGTCAGTATGCATATATATATATATATATATATATATATATATATATATATATATATATAGATAGATAGTTAAATAGATAGATAGATAGATAATATTAGTGGTAAATATACATACATATGCAAAATATATAAATACCCATACATGTATATTTTTAGAATAAAAATTCCAAGAGGAAGAATCCAGGTAGAACTCAATGTCCAGGACAGAGTAAGGATATAATAAAAAGGCTTAATATTAGTGTTTAAGTTTTTTTTATATATATATATATATATATATATATATATATATATATATATATATATGTGTGTGTGTGTGTGTGTGTGTGTGTGTGTTTTCGTGCCCCACAGATACCTGCATGTGAGCGTGCGTGCATGTATGTGAGTGATTTGATCACTGTATTTGGTCACCTTGTGTGCATGTTGTGTACTTTTGCGTGTGGGGTTATGATCTATTCAGTTCGGGTTTAAATTTGTTTATGAAGTTTTTTTCTTGTGTTTGTAGGTAAGAATAATTATCTGTTTGATATATTGACATGATATTAAATTTACCCTGCTTACATTTGAAGATGTAACCAGGGTAAATGTAATATCAATGCCAAATGTAACTAGGGTAAATTTAATATGCCAATATATCAAACAGACACTTATTAAAATACTGATAAGTAATTCATCATTTCTCTTGGACCAACCTTAATTGTTTTATGACACTTCGCGCAGAACTCTTCATTGCCAATTCAAGAAAGAAATTCGGATTGCTAACACAAAAACAGAGAATGTCTCATATCGAGAATATTTGACATCGAAAAACATAAAGGAAAAAAGAAATTATTTTTAATAACATGTGGAAATCTCCGCCTTTTACCCGAAGACGGTCGCGAGACCAGAAACGTGTGTAGTAAAATTATGGAAAATAAAGCATATTTTTTTTTTTAAATTCCACATTACAACCAAAAACGTTTGCGGTACCTCTCTCGTTGGAATCAATATAACCTCTTTCTTTACACACACACACACACACACACACACACACACACACACACACACACACACACACACACACACACACACACACACACACATATATATATATATATATTTATATATATATGTGTGAGTACATGCCTAAGTGTATGTACCTACTTGTATATGTTTTTGTGTGTATTAGTATGTGTTTTTGAACATAGAAATATTTGGTCCTTGCTAAATTAGACAATCGTTATATTCATCTTCATATATTTATATTTGATTCCTAACCTGTAGTCGATATTAATTTGTCACATTTTCTCAATTACAAAGCGGCCCTTTAAGTAAACACAATTTTATTTTCCTTCGTCCCATCTCTCTCCCCAACCTCTTCTCTTTTTTTTTTTTTTTTTCCCTACCTCCTATCTTAACTTCTATTTGTTTATGGTGTGTATATGTCACCACGAAATGTATCTTTATGCATTAGACATCCGTCGACTTTCTTTCTCTCCTCTTTTTAAATCCCCCCCCACATATCCTAAAATTCTCTCTGTTAAGGTTTCATCTCCCTCCTCCTCATACTTACACTTTCTCTAAATTCTGTTTTGATTTCCGGAGTTGTTTTTTCTGTTTTCATTTTGAATTTGTAGGTCTGATGATTTGGATCGTATTTACGATTCCAATGGAATAAATTATGACCATGGAATATTAGTGTTTAAGCCTTTTTATTATATATATATATATAGATACACCTAGTGAGCCAGACAAACCTACCTAGGTTTCCCCTAAACGGATCATCAGGGAAATTAAGGCTTACTAGGTAGGTTTATCTGGCTCACTAGGTGTATCTAGGTCTGCTCTACGGTTGTATTGAGCTCTTTTGTTAGTTAGTTGTTTACTCGTATCGGGGTTTTTTCTTTGGGCTTCAGATTTGCATCTGTGCGATTTTTTGTCGGCAAAAGTTCATGTTTGTAGCTCTTTCTTTTTTTAACACCTTTTTTTCCCTCGAGATTGATTTGACTATTAGCAAATCAAAAATTCGAGGGTTTTTCGAGGGTCTTTTCGAAATCTATCTATCTATCTATCTATATATATATCTATATATATATATGTAAAAGAACGAAGAGTAAAATTTCAACGTTCGTAACATTCATTTAAAACAGGGCTCAATACAAAAGTAGAGCAATAAATATTTATTTATTATGCACTGATATATTACATCCTGTACATACCCAAATTGAATCTTCTTTAGGTGGGAAGCTATGATGGTACTAAAATACTTTTTGTTCCGAAATCCAGTTAATGAAGCACAACTCCAAATCCCGTCTTTGGAACAAACAAAAATTCATAAAAAACGTAAAAAGGATTTCTATAGGGAGAAAGAAAGAAAGCTAAGTGATTAATAAAAGTGAAAGAGGGAAGGAGAAGAAGAAGAAAAAGAAAAAGACCAAAAAAAAATGGAGAAAAAGGTTAAGCCGAGTTTAAATTTGAATTCTCTGATTTGACGGAATTTCATTGGTTGGATTTGTTGCTTCTTTGTTTTTCTAATCTTCCTCCTTTTTTTGTCTTAAACAATGCATTGATCTTTATCCTGTAAACATCTTATCTCTTATATCCTTCTCCCTACGAATAAATGAATGTTGAATACTCGTTTCAACCTTTATTTCCCTTTCTTGGTCTTTTTTTCTTTATCTTTGTCTTAAATGTTAAAATTTTGTTTTAACGTTTCATCAGGTAGGAAATCACCGAAATGAATTTCAGAATAAAATATTTTAGTAGCATCGTGATTTCCCACCTGATGAAACGTTAAAAATAAATAAATAAATAAATAATTTTTAATGTTGAAACAAGATGCACAGCTTTGTAGTGGGTATGTGCATGTTCTAATGTAATAATGCATAATAAATAAATATTTGTTGCACTACTTTTGTATTGAGCTCTCTTTTAAATTAATGTTTTGAACACTGAAATATTACTCTTCGTTCTGTTAGATTTGGATATCTATCTATCTATCTATCTATCTATCTATCTATCTGTCTGTCTACAATCTATCTATCTATCTATCTATCTATCTATCTATATATATATATATATATATATATATAAAACACTAATCTTCTAAGTACTTCCGATCTATCTATCTATCTATCTATCTATCTATTTATATATATATATATATATATATATAAAACACTAATCTTCTAAGTGACGAAGTACTTCCGCTGGAGGATCAGAATCATCGAGCGATAGGTTTCCTCGTTGCATTAAGTGAAACCAGAAGAGACTCCCCACTTCTTTTCATCCCAGAAGACGAGGTAAAGGGCCGTTGTTGAGTGTTTATGATCAATCTCGATGTCTTTCAATTCATAATATTTAATCTAACGTGCTGCGATGAATTTAGATTTAAGTTGCATAAATGTTATCACCACTAGAATTTTAACGCCACCCGGAAACGGACCGGATTTTATTTATTGTAAGCAATAGAAATATTTAAGCAATTACTCTTCGTCACTTCCATTCTTCCATTCTCATGTTTTCTTTCATTTTTGTTTTTTATTCACTTTCATTTTCTTACTTAAATCCTTATGGCTCCAGCTGGTGAAAATGACACTTTTTGTTTTATAGTCAAAGCATACAATGTTCAGTTCCACATAACATGCGTCAATTGCAAAGGTTCGATAACGTAATGGACATGATTTTTGGAGTGAAGATGGGGAATGGACTGACCATTCCTGCAGTCTCACTCTTTGAAGGGAGAAGATTGCTTCCTACTTCTTACTTTTACGTGATTGAGAAGAACTGAAGACAGACTGATGCCTCAGTGAATTTTGATTAGTCGGACATTTTTTCTAACCACCATTGTTGAATGTCAGTTTGATTTGCATCTGGTTTGGTCACGTAAAAGACAGGATTTGATTTTTAGAGCCTTCTACATTTCTACTTTTTACCTTTTTCGTTCTATCTTTTTTTCGTTTAAGCTTCATTGTTTATTTTCTTTTTCTTCCTTTGCAATCGTTTTTATATTTGCTATTTATTCTGTTCTTAACTTACATTTCTGCTTACATTCTACCACTTGTTCAACCTCGTAGTTTGCTGCTACACGCTCTTTCTTTCTTTCTTTCTTTCTTTCTTTCTTCACTACCATATCATGTTTTATTCGATTTTTCCTTCTTTTTTTCACCATCTGAAAGAACATAATAAAGAAAGAAAAAGTTCTAAAAATGAAATGACAGTAAAGAAAAAAAATTATTTCTTTCCATCTTTCATTCTTTCACTGTCGTATCATTCTTCATTCCGTTTTCTTTTATTTCACTGCCATTTTATTCTTTAATGTCGTTTTATCCTTCAGACTCTTTATTTATTTATTTGTTTGTTTCTTTGTCATTCTACATACCGATTCTTTCTTCCTTCTTTTCTTTCTTTATTTCTTTCTTTGTCTTTCTATATACCGATTCTTTCTTTCTTTCTTTATTTCTTTCATTGTCGTTCTCCAACCGATTCTTTCTTTCTTTCTTTCTTTATTTCTTTCTTTCTTTCTTTGTCGTTCTCCAACCGATTCTTTCTTTCTTTCTTTCTTTCTTTCTTTCTTTCTTTGACATTCTACATACCGATTTTTCCTTTCTTTTCTTTGTTTATTTAATTGTTTCTTTCTTTGTCATTTTGCATTCCGATTTTTTAATTTCTTTCTTATTTTTACGTCTTTTTCTTTTTTCTTTGTCATTTTACATACCGATTCTTTCTTCCTTCTTTCCTTCCTTCTTTTCTTTTTTCTTTCTTTCTTTCTCTGTCTTTCTATATACCGATTCTTTCTGCCTTACTTTATTTCTTTCATTGTCATTCTCCTACCGATTCTTTCTTTCTTTCTTTCTCATTCTATATACCAATTCTTTCTTCTTTTCCTTCCTTCCTTTCTTTCTTTCTTATTCTACATTTCCGATTCTTTCTTTACCTTTTATTTAACTGTCAAATCTTTTCTTTAATTTCCTTTTATTATTCAAACATATCTTTCTTTCATTCTGCCATTTTGTTCATTGCTCATTCTCCTTTTCATTTCCTTCTTTCTTTCTTTCATTTTTAAAATTCTTTTCCTTACTATAGTTGTCTACCCTTTTATAAGTAACCGTTTTCCTAAGCAGCAATTAAATCATTTTCCCCTCACCCCACCGCCATTTTATTTTTCATCCCGTTTAATTTATTTATTCAGTTGACTCATTCAAATTTTATTTGTTTGCATGGAATCTCTTATTCTATTTTCCAATTATTATCTTTCTTTTTTTTCTAAAGAAATATTCCTTTCTTTATTAGTTTCCGTCGTATGTATATGTTGTGGATTCCGAGATGAAATTCCGTCTCCAATGAATAACAAACGCACAATAATACAATGGGTAATACTGTTAGTAAATCCAGAAACGCAGTTAGTAGCAATATATATATATATATATATATATATATATATATATATATATATATATATATATATATACAGTCTCGAAGTAGGACTTCCTTAGAGTCTACGTGCTTGTAACTGAGACTTCTACAAGCGGTTACCTCACACTATTACTCAACCTCCAACTCAATCACAATCTCTGCTCACTCTCAATCTCTCTATATTCTGACTGACTCTGTATTTAACGGCAGCAGTCCAAATAACACTCTGGTCGAGTCCACGTATATGAAAAAGAGGAGGACCCCATACACCCCCCTCCTTAGATCCCTTTTTGGGGGGAGTTATTATTTTTGTCTCTTATGGTTGATAATCAGGGGTTCGACAAATTTTCTCTTCCTGTTTGACCTTCTCATTTCTGTGACTTCCTGCAGTCTTTGAATCTCAAACGCTTCGAATATTGCATCCATGGAATTGTCATTTTCTGCGATTGACGAGCTTGGCTCCTCAATCCGTCTTTTTTGTAATTGATCGATATGTCTTCTATGTGAAAACTTCTCTCCTTGTACTGTGTACATTAGATTTCCTAATCTGTTGATTGTTGTGCCCGGCTCCCAGTAAGCCATATTGTTTCTAAACATCCTAAAATAAACCCGTTCTCCAAGTTTAAATGATCTCTTTGGTACAATCGGTGTATATTTGTTTTTGTTCTTGTTTGGCAATAATTTGTCAAACACAGACCTTATTCTCCGAGCAAACATCAATTCCGCTGGTGAAAGACCCGATGGTGTGTTCACGTTAGGTGTTATTCTGTACACTTGCAGGAATTGTTGTATCGCTTTTATCGTCGGTACATCCTCGGCTTTTTTAACGCTCTTTTTAGTGTGTCAATGAATCTTTCAGTTTGTCCGTTCGACCTCGGGTGGTACGGAGCTATCTTGATATGTTTTACTTGATATGTCTCACAAAATTCTTTGAAGTCACTGGAGGTAAACTGTGTGCCGTTATCGCTTACCAAACCATCCGCAACGCCAAATCTCGCGAATAGGTCGTGTAAGCAGTTTATAGTGTTTTCTGTCGTCGGGTGTTTAAACATGCCAACCTCTGGCCATTTACTGAAACTATTTACTGTTATTAAATAATATTAACCTTCAATGGGTCCTGCGTAATCCACGTGTATTCTGGAACACGGTGTGTCGACTTTAGACCATGGCCTTTGTATAGAGGGTGGTGCTTTCGCCGCAGCAGCACAACCTTTGCAACTTTCCACCATTTGCGTAATATCATCGTCCATGTTCGGCCAGTAGACAAAACTTCTCATAAGTGATTTCATCCGGTTTTTTCCGGGATGTCCTAAGTGAAAATCTTTTAAGATCCTTCTTCGTAGTGACTTTGGTATTACTACTCTCTCGTTATACAATAATATGTTGTCACAGATTGAGAAACTGTCTGCTAAATTCCTCACTTTCTTTTCTATTTTTTCTTGGTATCCTGAATAAACTCGTCTTTTTCTGCTTCTCGTCTTATCTCTAGCAGCGTTACAGATAGTTCCTTTATTGTATATAGTACCTTACTGATTTCATCTTCAGCTTGTAATGCTGCAATTACCGAATCTTCTAACGGTTCGCTTTTCGCAGGTATTAATCGCGATAGTCCGTCAACGTGTCCAATTTTCTTTGATGGCAAGAATTTCAGTTTTAAATTGTAGTTTAGTAACACAGTTCCCCATCTTAAAAGTCTGTTCGCTGTATAGACTGGTAGACCTTTTTTTGAACCGAAAATCGTAAGAAGTGGTTTGTGATCCGTTTGGAGTGTGAACTCTCTCTCCCATAAATATACCTGTGAAAACGAAAGACTGCAAAAATTATGCTCAATGCCTCCTTTTCGATCTGTGAATAGATTCTCTCCGCCGGTAATAATGATCTAGATGCGTGTGCAGCAGGTTTGTTTGTACCATTCCGCATCTTGTGTAAAATACACGCACCTACCCTATGCAATAGTGATTTTGAGTTCGGGATCGAAATGTGTCAATGTCAACACTGATGTTAATTTTTGTATTATTTCCTAAAATGCTTTTTTACAGTCCTCTGTCCAATTCCAACTATGCTCCTTTTTTAGTAACTCATTTAGTGGAGCCCTCAATTTATGTATATTATCAATAAATTCGCCATAGTAGTTAGCTAGGCCCAGGAAACTTTGTAGTTCTGCAATATTTTTTAGTTCAGGCATATTTTTAATTATCGATGCCCTCTCTGGGTCTAGTTTCCTGCCATTTTCATTTATTATCTGTCCTAAATATTTAATTTCGTTTAGGAAAAATCACACTTTTCTCCTTTTACTTTGAACCCAAAGTCCTGAAGTCTTCTGAAAACTTCCTTTATGTGTGATATGTGCTCTTCAACATTGTCGCTCTTAATTAGAATATCATCCAGATAAGCGGTCGCGAAATTCTGTCCCGTTAGCATTGTGTCCATTGTTTGCTGAAAAATTGCTGGTGCAACTTTTACTTTGAATGGTAGTCTGTTGAATTTGTACAACCCTTTGTGCGTATTAATGCAAAGGATTTTCGTACTCTTTCTTGTACTGGAATTTGTAGATAAGCCTCACTTAGATCTATTTTTGAAAATATCTTACCCCCGTTGAGCTTTGTAAATATTTCTTCTGGGCTCGGTAGTGGGTAATGGTGGTCTTTTATCACCTTGTTGAGTCCCGTCGAAAAATCTGCGCACACGCGGATTTCTCCTGACTTTTTAGATAAACCACCGGCGCTGCCCACTCACTAAACTCTGTTTTTGATAGAATCCCATTTTGTTCAAGTCTCTCCAATTCTTTGTCTATTTTTTCTATAGTAGCGAACGGTACATTTCACTTCTTTTTAAAAATTGGTTGGACGTTTTCTTTTAATTCTATTTTGGCCTTAATTTTGTTGCATCGTCCCAACCCGCTTGAAAATACCCCAGGAAATTGATTATATAATTCCTCTTTCAATTTTATAGTATCTGATGGTTCCACCTCTAACTTTTTGCAAAAAGAGTTGATAGGTAGGTTCCAAACGTTGAACTTCTGCATCCAGTCGATACCTACTAAATTTTCAGTATCTTTCATGGCATATATCTTAAGTTTTTTTGTTTTGCCGTGAAATTTAACATTCACGATTATTTCTCCCTCAAATTTTATTCGTTTGCCTGTAACCGACTTGGCAATTTTGGGTGTGTGTAACATGGTAGGTCTGTTGAATTTTCTCCATGTCTGTAAGTTGATTATCTTGAGCTCGGAACCCGAATCCAGTTGTAATTTAACCTTTTTATTTAAAATTTCCACATATTTCCTTCCGTTGGTGTTGTCATCGTTATTCATCCTTGTAGCTCTTATTCTATTAGTATCTTTTCTATTTCTACATTGGGATGCCTTGTGGCCCTTTTTTCCACATTCAAGACAGTTTTTATATCTAAAGCGGCAATCTGTGGCACCATTTACGAGGCAGAGAAAGGAAGAGAAAGAAAGGAAGGCAGAAAGAAAGGCGAGACGAATCGTAGGTGATAAACAGCCACACACATGGCTAAGAGACAATGAAAATATTGATAAGTAACAAGTGAAAGAGGGTGTCATTACAATGACAGGGAGTTTCTGAGTAAAAAAGAAAGAACGAATCAGATGTGTTTTGATAACGGCTGTGTTATCTAGACCACTGGCCAGGGAAAAAATTCAAGTGAAAATGCTATTTCGATAAGTGACGAGAAACAGGCCACTAAAAAGGACTTTGGACAGATATGAAACATTAAATCCCACACAAGCAGTGCGCTGACCGAATTCTTTTCGACGAAACAACTTTGGCCTGCGATAATAAAATTATGTTATCGGGAATATGTACCGAGGGAAAATGAATGGGGAACCAGAAGTGTTTTTCTTTCTTCCTTGGAGGCGACAGACTGACTGAAAACTTTGGGGATATTTCTTTTTTGAAGCCATGTTAAGAATACCAACTATCTTGATAAATTAGCGATAAAATACCTGACAAACACCACGTGTAAAACAAGAGTTGCCATATTCTCTAGCCACTAGAGAAATGATAACGACGATTTAAGCGAAAGAGAAGTGATAATTTTTTTTTTAATTAAGCAAGATTTTTTTTTCCGAAACAAAGCCACGGATTGTTCACGCCCGACTAAGACATCATTGGTCAAGTGGTGATCACGTGACGCACGAAGGAGGAGGAAAGATATCCGACCAAGACCTCATTGGCCGAGAGTGATCACGTGACGCACGAAGAAGGCTGTCGACGCCCCATCCAGAGTATAAGTATGAGAAGCTGCTACGAAGAAGTGGGGAGGGCAGATCACGCCCCTCAGAGGTATGGTGAGAAAGTGGGAGTGAGGAGGGGTTCCCAAAAATGGAAAAGAGTGGAAAATCCCTAACCAGAAATAAAAGAGGTGGATATGTATTTAGAATTATCGAGGAACCCTCCGACGCCAACAGAACCACCCCGGTTTTGGTCGGCGTCAATAAAAGCGAGACCCCAACAGGCAGAAATCAGTTCGGGCTCTGGCAGTTTCCAGTTGAGTTTCCAGAGTTCGGGCTCGAGTTTCCAGAGTTGAGTTCCCAGAGTCAGTCTCCAGTTGAAACCGCCTCGAGATAGCTGACCAAGATTCACGCAAAATTCCGGACTCCTCTTCAACCCAAGAACAATTATTTTGAAGAGCGACTTAGAACCAGACCACCGAAATAAGTTTTTCGACTTTCGTCCAAAGACACACCGAAACACCAATTTCTTAGAGAGCAAACAACTTGAAGCGTTAAAACTTGCCTAGCGGAAACGACGTGTCACAATCCACAGAACGGGTCGGGAGATAGATGCAGTCCTATGTATCGAACAACTAGACATAAAGTTTGTTACCTTTTCTTTGATACTTTGAACTTTTGAGTTTTCATTTTATTTTCTTTTATGCATATTTGTGTAGTATCACCCCGTTGAACTCAATTTGCATTACGGCCCCAACCACTGTTTGATCTCGTCTGTCTAAGATCAATTCACAACGTGGGTAGGCAGACTGGAGATCAATGCAGTTACCTTGGTAACCAGGCGTTGGAAGCGAGTTGGGAACGACGAGGCTGATATCAAATCTAACCAGATTCCCACCCGAATCACCAAAAGGTTAGAACGTCACATTTGGGTGCCGCGACCGATACCAAGCCAGTTGGTCGTCACAGGACGAGACAACACGACTGACGCGACAGGCGGACGTCACGTTTGGAGCAGCGACACCCGGACGGAGCAGCGAGGAGCGAACAGCTGGCGCCGCGGCGAGGACGTCACAATTGGTGCTGTTTGGAGACGTCACAACTGGTGCCGTGGTAGATCAGGATAGAACGTCACAGTCGGCGCTGCGACCGGGGGACGACGTAACAAGTGGTGCCGTGACCATAGGATCGGACCCTGGAACGGCCACGTCACAAATCCTTGTTCCAATGTAGTCCTCCACATCGATAACATGCTGGTGGCGGGGGGCTTATATTTGTTCCGATATTCGTCATAATTTGTCCTGTATGTTGTACTTTTCCTCTTATTATAAAATTTTCTTTTTCTTTCCGGGGAGGGTGAGAATCTTTTTTCATCGTCGTAAAATTTTAGTTTTCTTTCCGGGGAGGGTGAAGAACGTAGACTTTTGTTTAACTTACGTATATGAGAAACAGCTGATTCTTCAATGTCCTTTACGTCTTTCTTTATACTTAAACATCTCTGGCAATCTTCCGATAATTGCTGTAATGTTAGACCCGGTTCATTTTGTAATTTTGCAAACATTCTTCTGCGCATTTCGCTATCTTTTGTAGAAACTAACCCTTGAACAAAGATGAGACATTTGAAATTGTCCGGGGTTAATTCCGCTAGTTTAAATTCGTCACAATGTTTATTTACGATTGCGGCAAACGTGAAATAATCCTCATTATCGCCCTTTACCAGGTTAAGGCATTTCCACCTCCTGTGGAAGAGTGATGTTTTCGGGCTGAAGAGTTCTTTAAGACATGTCACTGCTTCGTCAAATGTTAATTCGTTCGTCTTTTTTGGCAAGATGTAATCCACGAACTTTGTATATTCCTCAGTTCCTAATTTTCTAAGCAATAGACGTAGCTTTTTTGCTTCTGTCCAATTTTGACAGTCTATGTTAAAGATGTCTTCATGTCTTCTGAAGTAATCTCCAAAATTTTTGTCCTCATCTAGAGAATATTTGAAAATCTCTATGGTATTCCACACTGCGTCTTGCGAAAATGTTGCTTCTTTTTCAATATCTAATTGCTTGTTGCCCGCTACTTTCAATATTAGTTCCTGGAGCTCTATTTGTCTTTCTTGATTTTCTTTTTGCGTTTGTAATAATTGCTTTTGCTATTTTCTTCCATTCATTCTTGTAGTTGTAATTGTTGATCATTTTGGTATTTTATCAGTTCTACCAAAATATTTTTTAAATCTTCCATGATAACTCAATTTTACGTGTTTTTTACTCCTTGCAACACTTTGTCACTAATTTGTTGTGGACAACGGACGGATTTTTCTATTTCTTCTTGTGTGAGTTCGAATCACTCGGCGCGAATTTGTTTTGGTTTTTTTTTTCCGTGTGTGTGCCAGTTTGCTTTTTGGACGACGAGGGAAGATTTTTCTTTTGTTGATCTTTTCTTTTCCGCGTGAGTATCTTTTCTTTTCCGCGTGAGTATCTTTTCTTTTCCGCGTGAGTTCGAATCTTCGTCGCCAATTTGTTGTGGATTCCGAGATGAAATTCGGTCTCCAATGAATAACAAACGCAGGAATTAAAGATAAGAAATTAAATGTATTTACACAATAATACAATGGGTAATAATGTTAGTAAATCCAGGAACGCGGTTGGTAGCAATAATATATATATATATATATATATATATATATATATATATATATATATATATCTCGAAGTAGGACTTCCTTAGAGTCTATTGTGCTTGTAACTGTGACTTCTACAAGCGGTTACCTCACACTATTACTCTACCTCCAACTCAATCACAATCTCTGCTCTCACTCTCTCCCTATATTCTGACTGACTCTGGGTATTTAACAGCTGCAGTCCAAGTAACACTCTCGTCGAGTTCACATATGAAAAAGGGGAGGACCCCATAACGGTATATAATTGTGACGGTTACACACCTGGCCCAGTGTCGGATCCTTTGGTTACGGCGCCGACGGTGACGTCGCTCCTCCTGGTCGCTCCTCCTGGGTCCAAGCGTGCCGCTCCAACCCTCTGGTCAGATGATCACCAGCCTCGCCTCTCCCGACTCGCTTCCAACACCTGGTCACTAAAGCAACTGTACCGATCTCCGGTCTGTCTACCCACGCTGTGTTTAGATCTTAGACAGACGGGACCAGCAGGGGCTGGGGCCGATACGAGCTGAGTCCGACGGGGGTGGCGAAACACAACAAAACAAAAACTCACAACACCAAACAAAATTGCTGATAAAAAAGGGTAACAACCATTTATATCTCAATGTCTATTACATAAAAGCAAAATAGTTCTCACTTCCCGACCCGTTCTGTGAACTATGGCACCAAGCTTCTATCACAAAAATAGCAAAAAAAAATGTCGAACTACCTACTTTCTAGAATCATGTATGTATGTCGGCGTGTGGTTCAGTTCGACTTTGGGCTAATTTCTATCGGTTGTTCGCAGTTGGTTCTTCTCTTCGACGTGAACTGTATTTCTTCTTCTTCGTTTGTTTAGACTGGTAGATTTCTTGCTTCGATTCAGTGGAAGATTTCTTGCTTCGATTCAGTGGAAGATTTCTTGTCTTCAACTTGGGCTGGAAGGATTTCTTGTTTCGAGGATTCTTCTGTCGTCCGAGGTGAACTGCAACTCACGCCCAACCTAACTCCAACTTCAACTCAACTTCAGCTCCAACTGATTTCTGCCGACTGGGGTCCTGCTTATATTGACGCCGCAACCAACCGGGGTGGGTCGGTCGGCGTCAGGGGTTTCTCGACAATTCAAAAGCCGTATTAATTTTGACTTTCCATTATCGTTATTGTTTTCACCCCTACTTTCTCACAGTGCTCTTGGGGGGGCGGCGCATATCTATTTCTCTTAGTCTCTCTCATGTCAGGTGATCGCTCTCAACCAATCGTTCCCGATCGAACCTTTCTTTCTCTTCTTTTCCGCAGCCCACGTGACCGCCTCGTCCAACAGTTATTGATCGAGGTTTTCTTTCCTTCTTCTTCCGCGGTCACGTGATTGTATTCGACCAATTGTTATTGACCGAACACCCTCTCCCCTTTTGTTGGCGGGTGTGGTTACATCGTGCTGGTTTTAAAAAAACAAAATCCGATTTCGCACCTTTTTTGCACGTACGCAAAATGACAATCCTTGCCCTCTCTCACCTGGACTTTGTCAAACAGCCCGCTGCTAATTAGTCTTGACTTTTAGAAAGGATCTTTTCCGCCTTCCTGGCGCCCTCCGTGGTCCAAAAACAATTGCTCTTCTTTTTACCTCTTTGTTTTTCCTGATAGCCGAGAATCTTAATTATCTAGGTCGAAATATCTCTACTTTCTTAACGTGGGTGTCCAATTCTTAACAGGTCAATTCCGTATATCGTTTTCACCAGTCACTTCCCCAACCCAAAGACACTTTCTCTCTGACTAAAGTAAAATTCATTTCTATTATTCTAATTTAAAAGTTACCTTTCGTTATTTTGATAAGAATTCTTCTACGACATCTGATCCACACCCAGCGGCCTGTTTTGATATCATGTCTTTTCCTTTCTTTCCCCCTTTTGTTATTATCTTTCCTTTCTTCCTTTTTCCTTGCTTTAGGATCGTTTAGTACATTCTTAGTGAATTATTTTCAACCCAGTTATTTTCCGTTTTAAAGAAAAAAAAAATTAACAACCTGTTTAATAAACTGAATAAGAAAAAATTAACTCATATTTCTATGAATATTTCCAATAAATGCAAGGTGCCATATAATACTATAACTCTTATATGAGTGTTCCTACCATACAGTTTAAACAAGACATACTACTCCAACAGGTTTAGTATCTTGAATGCCTGTCGAGTGCATTAGTAAGTTTCATTGAAATTAGAAAAGGCTTCCTTAGCTTAGTCTGCTTTTTACAGTATAAGGAAATTATACCCTATAAATTATAAATTCAGTATTTGTTTTCGATACACATTCTTATATCAATCCGTGCATATTATATTCTAACTATTGTGTGTGTGAAAAATAATTAATATTCATAATACATTATAACAAAATTATTATTTAATGAATTTATATATACATAAGACAATTTTTATGAATATAAATGATAATAGTAGTTATTGCTGACGCGTTTCGTCCCTATTTCACCTTTCTTAACAACATCACTGCTCTCCCAAACAAACGTACACAACAATATCATAAAATTAAAAGAAAATGGTTTAATCTGCCAACACAGTTATAATGACAATATTCTCCATGGGTGACAATCAGTGACGTTATTTTCAGTTAACAATATGAAAATAGCGTTCTCTACATTCCTCCAGTTGCTAAGAACATTCTGTTTTTTGTTATTATTAATTACTTTCTTTATTTAAATTCATTTCGTTTTTTGCTTTGATAAAGTCCGCATTGGACGAAACGCGTCAGCAACAGCTACAGTTTTCCTATTGTCATTTATATTTCTAAATATTGTTTTTTCTACAGGTTAACTCTGAGAAATTTTCACATAATTCAATATATATTTATACAATGTTTTACACACTACCATGGAACTTTTTTATAAACAAATATCTCGGAAGTTTGGCAAGAACTTTATAAGTGATAACGTAATCTGTATGGCTGCAAGAAATTGCTTCGCTTGACTTGATGATTAATAAATAAATAGATGTAAATTGATGTACATTGGTTTGCCGCCGTTACATTATTTTTAAATAAACGTGGCGAAGAAACAAGTATGTATAATAAAAAATATAATTATTATTAATTTATTGTTGCGTTTGATTTAATATTTTATAATGTGAGTACTAATAATTATTACTTTAATTTGTATTGCAGATATAAATTAAAATATGTGTAATTAACAATAATATTGATAATATTTTGTATCATGAACCACTTTTAAAAGGAATCCAATGACTATATGGATGGTCTAGTTTTTATTAAAATTTCAGATCAGATGTTGAAAAACAGAAGGAAATAAAAAGGAAAACTAAAAAAAGCGTTAGGATTTTTGCCGTAAGATAATTTCGCCGCATTTTTTTTTAATGTGCGAAGTATTTTGTTATCTAGTATATCTGGCTGACACTATTGCTACTTCGATTTAAATATTTTAATAAGCGAAGTTCTTGGATCAAAATCCTACATCATTCATTCTCCTCAGTGAGAAGTTAAAAAATTTCAACATGACACCAAAACCTACTTCACGCAATTTAATATTGAAACCTTCTGTTAAAATAATATCGGGCTGTCAATAACTCTCACTCAAATAAACTTACAACTTGATTACACAACCAACTTCAATACAAAATATCTGATCAAAGAAAGAGAACCCTTTCAAACTGTTGGTAAATCTTTTTAAATGTACAGACATTATTTGCAAATATAAACTGTTTTAAATTCCGTATAAATACCCAAATATTACTCCAAAAGATACGTTCAAGATAAGGGTATCGAAAAAAAAAATACGGCAAAATTGATTTACAACAAAAATCCTATACGGCATCCTACGACGAAATTTCTTGAGGCGAGTTTTCCTACGGCAAAAAAGTTTACGGCAAATGTTCCGGAAACGCATGGGACTATGCAGGAAAGATAACGGCTAAATTTAAACTTGAAGAGGACAAGATTTAATTAATGAATAAGATTTCAGAAATCAGTCTGATATTTTAGAAGTATATAGAGTTTAGAAGAAACCGGAAAACCAATGTGTAACAGGAACAATTAAATGTTAAAGGGTTGTGTTCCGTTAATTGTAGTATTAGGAGAAACCAAGACGGAATAATAAACATATCTTGTATTAACACGTGTGTCCGAGTTAGTTTAATAAAACCAAACATGATATATACAATGATGGTAGCGATGTGCGTTGTCTAGTCACACAATCAAATTTAAAGAGATAAAGTGACAATGAAAATACAACAAAAGGGAGTCCATTACGATAATCATTTAAATGTTGCTTTCTTTTTTAAAAGTTAAAGAAGCGCAAAAAATAACGACTTTCATATTCCATTGCCAACACTGTAGTAGTATATCTGGTCACTCGTATTCGAGGATACTCTCTAATAGGACAGCTAGCTAATCTCTATTGCTGACGCTTGCTCAGGCGCATTTATGTTTATTCGGCACCCACAGAGCCCACCTTCGGTTATAATGCAACTATACTGAGCAGACCTTAGTTACAGTTTCTGGGAAAGAACGTGTTATCTAGCGTAATCAACTATTTGAAAAAGCACGCTCAAGACCTCGGCCACGATGACTTGTGATTTTGTGTTAGCACAGCTATCGACGGCACCCAAGGGTCCCATCTATCCAAATTCATTCACAAGACTTGGGTCAACCTGTGGTATGGTTTTCATGCACTTTCCAAAGGTGCCACACGCTGGAATCGATAGTCGATAACAGATTCAAACCCGGGTCTTGTCAGAATGCTATAATTCTAAACACTCAGCCACCTACCCAATTGCTAGCACTGTACTGGTCTAATTATAACAATCATGAAGCTTTTAGCGAATGGGTCGACTATATATTTCACTATTAAGAACGTAAAAGAAAAAATAAAACAATTAAATTTTACTGTGCTCAGAAGCAAAGGGTCGGAAAATAATACAAAAATACACAGCTTACGACCGAGCGAAAAGAGATATTTTAAAATATATTTAAGAGAGTGACTTGATAGAAAAACCAACCAAATGGATGGAGCGATTAGAGTTTACATCAGTTCAACAGAACGATGTAACTATTGTTAGATATTTGGTTAGACTGCATACAAAAGCAGAAAGATATGATCATGGCGCGACAGGGAATAAATAAACCTGGGATAAGTAATGAAATGACTGAAAGATGCAGACGAAAGAAGAAACCTTATAAGTAAACCAAATCTCACACCAAAGATAGCTATAGAAGACATATGAGTGTACGATGATACAATAAAACACGACACATGTTACAAGGATGCCATGAAGAGAAAGGTGGAACATATCATGAAGTAGCGATAAGAAGTACCAGACAGTGTACAAAGTGTGGAAACAGTCATTGTAGAAGGAAAAAAAAGACTGATATGCTTACAACAAGAATGCAGAAGATATTATGGTTTACGCCATTTTGAAAAGTGTTGCCTCACAAAATACACTCACGACAAAACAGAAACACCAGTCCACATAAAATAAATAACGGTAGCCAATATAGAGTCAGAAAGACAATTGTATATATATATATATATATATATATATATATATATATATATTATCGAAATGTTAAGCGTCGTAGACAGTGGTTTGGTAAAGGGGAAGGACGCCAGCCACAGCCGAGAAGGGAACTTCATGGGCAAAATGTTCTTCTTTCGATCTGGTGGGATCGCAAAGGAATAATCCACTTTAAATTTTTACCACCTAATGCAACAATTAATGCTCAAATATACTGTCAGCAATTAGAGCGTTTGAACCAAGCTTTAAGGAAAAAAGACCTGCTCTAGTGAATCGAAATGGGGTGATGTTTCATTAGGACAATGCGCGACCCGACACAGCAAGAATCACGTCACAAAAGATCGAAGAACTTAGTTGGGAGAAAATTCCTCATCCACCTTATTCTCCCGATCTTGCTCCTTCAGTCTACCATTTGTTTCGTAGCTTACAGAATCATTTGGAAGAAACAGCTTTTGTAACATAGGAAGAGGTTAAAACTGACTTTTGTGAGTTCTTCGAATCAAAGCCAAAAGAATTTTACAGTAATGGAATTAGTCCACACTACCGTCATAGAAAGCAAAATACAGAAAAGAAAAATGTGAACGCCAAGCCTAAAACAGAATATGAACCAGAAGAAGAAGAAGTAGAAGAAGATCTATATTTATATACTGTGAAAAATAAAGACAAAATATTTAGCAACATTAACAGCGATGGAGTGTTTGCCAACATAGAGTG
Organism: Acanthosepion pharaonis; assembly: GCA_903632075.3. Classification (NCBI taxonomy): domain Eukaryota; kingdom Metazoa; phylum Mollusca; class Cephalopoda; order Sepiida; family Sepiidae; genus Acanthosepion; species Acanthosepion pharaonis. The sequence goes on from CAHIKZ030000169.1 coordinate 283,233, forward strand.
TGAAGACATATATGGAAGGAAACGTACAATAAAAATGAAAATTAACACTGCGGCCAACGGTAATATAATACTGTTAAGAATATAGATAATAATGTACGCCCAGGACATTGGCAAAAATACTGACATGCCTATAAGTGTAAAAATGAAGCAAACTACCTTATGGGCAATAAATGGCACCAAAATATTTTTCTAATCTCTAAAGATAAGGGACACGGATAGTTTTATTTTGAAACGCAGTGTAATTTAAGAACAGTATTTTTTTTTTATGAGAGATGTAACAGCAGCTATTAAATGCTAGAGAGTCGTATCCCTTGAAAAAATGAAGCAAACTACTTTATGGGCCGTGCATGGCACCAAAATATTTTTCTTATCTCTAAAGAGAAGGGACACGGATAGTTTTATTTTGAAACGCAGTGTAATTTGAGAACAGTATTTTTTTATGAGAGATGTAACAGCAGCTATTAAATGCTAGAGAGTTGTATCCCTTTAATTGTACTATTAAGAGAAAACCAAAATCGTGTAATAAACATAAAGTGTATTAAGAAATGTGTCCTAGTTAAATTAATAAAGCCAAACACGAAATATATCACAGATCCAAACAGTGAAACAAGTGATAAATCGCTACTCCTGTTCAAAAGGCCAGGGAGGAGTGTAAATCGGGTGATAGATGAACCTATCTACTCCTATTATGAGAGAAGAAAAAAATGAACGGAATAATAATAATAATAATAATAATAATAATAATAATAATAATAATTTAGTGGTCCCTGTGATGCAATACAGTTTCAACATCCTTAATTGGACCATAGCTGACATTAAGCGAATGGATGTCAAAACGAGAAAGCTTCATACTTGCCATCACATGCATCATCCTTATGCTCTGCTGGTCGTCTGTGTGTGCTCAGATCCGAAGAAGGTGTAGGATTAGTTCAACTAGAAGTTTCTTTTAAGACTACAACAATCGGGCTTCAAAGATATCAGGAAACTGGGTGATGATCTGTGCCAAAGAACACGAAAGATATAAGAAACGTTATTCAGTAATAAAGGTAGCCAACAAATTCAAAAGTGGGTGTCGAGGTACAAATAAATCATAATACGCCTACTGCAGCGACAAAGAACCTAAAAAAGAAAAAAAAAAGCAATGTACCAAATGCATAAACGATAGCAAGATAAGCTTCTTCATGGCCAATACTCTAGTCGTATCAAAGAAGCTGATGTAGAAAAAAAACAAACTCGTCCATCAGTGGTTACATAGTGCAGCGTTAAAATGTGAAACGGTATATTTTTTTTCTTGCTGCACAGGACCAATGCTCTCTAATTAAAAAATACCAAGCTCCCATACTAAAAAATTATGTTAGCCCAAAATACAAATTCTGTGATAAAAATCTGGACACAATTAACAATCTTGTATCAGGATGAACGGTGATGGCACCCACTGAATATAAAACTCGGCATTGAATGAGTGGGATCCAATGTCTGAATGGGAAAATATGCAACTTTTACGGAAATGAAAATGCCAGAAAGTGGTATGAACAATGCTCAATCCGAGTTAGAATGATAGGATCTGTAAAAATTTCTGGGACTCTAAAATACACACAGAGAACAATCAAAGCTAATCGCCCAGACATCGTAACCAGAGCCCATAAAACATAATATGCCTACTTATTGACATCCAGTCCCTGCACACTGTAATGTATCTTTGAAGATTTTCAAAAATCTGTCAAAATACAAGGACCTCGAAATCGAACTCTCAAAAATGTGACACGTAAGGACATCAGCTAGTTGTAGTTGGAGCAATCGGATTGATTAAAATATGTTGCGATAGACTTAATGATTTCCTGGTAGACCATGCCTTAAAGAAATACAAACAGTTGTACTCACAAGTACAGCTCACGTATTACGAAGAGCTTTATTTATGTAAAATGTGATTGCTATTAAGATTTTTTTTTTTTTTACAAAAATGATCAGTGGAAAATGTCATGAAGCCATTTCTGACCTTAGGTATCTGGTTGGCACCCTAAAGGAAATGTGTATACAATAGAAATGCAAGTAAAAAACGATAATACTACTAATAATGATGATAATAAAAAGGAAATAAGGTTCTGATAGTCATTGAAGGGATTTCTGGTAACTCATGCCTTAAAGAAATACAAAAAATTGTACTCATAAGTACAGATACTTATCCGAATACTTATACATTGCGAAAGCCTTTATCCATATAAAATACGCGTGATCTTAGGGTGTATTTTTTGTTTTTTTTTTTTTTTTTAAATGGTCAGTGGAAAATATCATGACGCCATTTCTGACCTTATGTCTCTGGTTAAGATCGGGAAAGAAACGAGTATACACGAGAAATCAAAGGAAATAAAATAATAATAATGATGATGAGCAAAATGATAAATTAATTACACATGAACCTAAAGAAACGCAGCGGGTGAATGAGAGAAAAAAAGCACGAATTGGGCTAAAAAAAAAAAGCACGAGAAAAGGTTAATATCTTCGTCCTATATTGACTGTTCCATTTTCAGAGAAATTTCAGATATGAATTGTAAGTACTATTACGGATCATAGGATCATCCGTAGTTGAATAAGGAAGTAGGAAAAAAAAACTAGAATCCTATATTACAATAACATCTTTTTTTTCTGTAATATATAATTTTTTTTCTCTAACTTTCTTTATTCTTGCTTCTTTTGTTAAAACAAATTTGCCATAATGTAGAACAAATTTTTAATAATATTCACAGCAAGTTCCATCACGATCAAATTCCTGCAATTGTAGAATTGGAATTATTTTATTTTGAAATTTCGTTCTCTAATATTCAAAGGCGGTTGTGTATATTCATGATTCTGGTAGATTTTTGAAAGATTGACGCCTACGACCAAAATATCGTTTTTAATTCCATATAAAAGTTAATTCAATTTTTATAAATTATATTCCATAAAAAAAAAGGATAAAGAACGGGGAAGATATTCTGATATAAAAATTACCCGAACGCCTGTTGTACTGGAATTTTATACAAAAACGTAAATTCCTGTATGAAAATCTAATAAAATGTTCTTTTCTTATTACATCAATAATTGAACTTATATATTAAAAGTATTGAAAACTAAAAATTGAATTATAGTTTGAATATATTATAGTATTTTATACAACGCTCCATAGACATTAGAATATAAAATGGAAACTTAAAGTTAGAAATTATGGAAATAAAAAGATACTTATATGTAGAATTCGAGAGACAAAAGTGAAATTTTTAGGAAATATAATGAAAAAAGAGGGCTTGGGAAATTTAACACTCACAAGTCACGTTAAAGGAAAAAAACACAGGATTGCAGCAAACAAACTACTTAACGTAGTTGTGGTAACAGAAGAACAGGGATGAGTAGAGATAGCAAAAAGACAACCGTTGCTAAGAGCTACAAGGAACAGGAAGTTGTGGAGAACTATGATCTAAAGAATAAGTACTGAAAATGACCATTAAATGGGATAATTCCTTGGCGGGTGGTAAACATTTTAATGATGTAATTTACTTATTTTATATAGATTAATAAAATTGTAACAGCAATTCATAATTACTTCCCTTGACTACGACTTCCTGTTGATAAGTGGCGACTAACAAAAGTTAAATCACCTATTTAAATAATTAAAAAGGTCAAATAGTGAAAAGTGAATCTGATAAGAAGAATGTGTGTAAATGATAAATAATATAAAGAAATTTAAAAAATAAATAATTTAATTTATTATAACAATTAATAACTGGTGAATTCCATTATTAGACATGCAATTGAGACAACCGAATCATTTTTCTGATACATCTGACATATGTATATTCAGAAAGATTTCGTTATGTGCCCGAAAGTGTTTGGGTACCTCGAGGCGGTGTAATGGTTAGCAAGCTTGTCTCGTTAAAAAAAAATATCAGTTACGACTGAGTAGTGAGTTCGATACTCACTGGGTGCCACCTACTTTCGGCCTTGTGCCACATCTAAGTTTTGCTTGGAAAATCACGATGGGCACCTCGGCGTGGTATAATGATTAAGCAAACTTGACTCGCTAGAACAATTACAAGTGTATAGTGAGTTCGATCCTCATTGGGTGCCCCATACTTTCGGCCTTGGGCCACATCTAAGCTGCGCTTAGAAAATCATTTAGGTGTGTAAATTCCTCCTTGGAGGGGTGTATTCGGGTACTTACCGGGCCCAGGGATTCGTCCCCGTGCTGGTGGTCTCACACCTACGACTAGTTTGGACTGGCTCTGACCAGCTTAGATCAGCGGCCCGAGTGAAATCATTCGGGTCCCCAGGTTAAAAACTGACCTTGTGTCACAACCTGACTCAGGGGGGGGGTCAAGTAAATACCGTGTCCGAAAGTGTTAATCCCGCGCCTTAGAGAAAAAGAAAAGTCCCCCGCCCCAGGCGGTAACTCTCCTAGTTTTATTGTACGGTGTCCCCCAAAAGTGAAAATGCTGAGGGTGCTTGGATAATTTTTTAACGATATTCTTATTCAAGCTCAAACTTGTATCGCACTCGGTAACAACATTGGGGCTCTGGACTTCGGGAGCAGGCTGATTTTTTTTTTTTTTTTTTGCCCGGCGTCTCCAAAAGAGGAAGTTCTGAGAGGACTTGGTCGATTTTTTCATGATATTAACGCTAAATCTACGTGGGCGCACTAGACAAAAAAAATACTCTTTCAATGTTCATTTCTTAAGTGTTCGAACGTTCGGACGAAAGAACCACGATGATGAGTTACAGTGCTGGTCTCTGATGAGGAATTTGACATGTCTTCCTGGGGGCTCTGACGTTAAGGATTTTGTCACTGAAGATCGTTTCTCTCCCTATTTGCTTATAAGGAGGATATCAATGCTTTCTTGGTGGTACCTCTATTAATAATAAATAACAATAGAATCATTTTTCTCACATTCACAAGGAAATCAATGGACATTTTTACACAGTGTTTCTCTTCCTCTTCCCATTCATAATGCCTGTTCTGTAATTATAATTTTTATTGCAATATCTCCACATCCTGTCTAATAAGAAGAAACTTGAATAATCTAGTACCATTCGTAAACATTTGCGAATAACATCGTACCGTACAAAGTCGAAGAGGCAGATTCAAAGCCGTCTCTGCATATTCAGGATTCTGGTCCGTCCTGGATATGTCGTTAAACTACATCCGCGTCCTGGGTAAGACGATAAACTACGTCCAACAGCAAGGACTCTGATCAGGAGGATTTAGGGAGCGTGGAACCACCTCTTAATTGCTGGTGTTCCCAGGCCAACCCTGACGCGGGCTGGTAGCACCTGTTAGGGTCCCAGCTGTGGGAAAATAGTTAGCCCCCAAACTGGGATCAAAACTCTATGAGAGTGTAAAAATAGGTTTTAATACCAGAAATACTTTGTAAAAATAGTTATTACCAGCAATAAGGTTTTGAAGAAAAAAAATTATTACCAGCAATACTTTTTTGAAAAAAGATATTACCAGCTATACTTTTTTGAAAGAAAAAATTACAAACGATACATTTTTGAAGGAAAAATATTACCAGAAATAGATTTTTGAAGGAAAAGAAATTACCAACAATACATATGAAAAAAAAACATATTACCAGCAATAAAACTCTTGTCGGCATTAATTAACCAATTGAGGTTGATATGCCGTAAAACAAGACAAACCAAACCAAATCAGAATTATGGTAGGTTTTTGCAAGATTGGCGCTTACGATCAACAAATCAGTTTTAATTCCACATAAAAGTTAACTGACTTTTTATAAATTATATTCCATGAGAAAGAACGGGGAATATATTCTGATATAAACATTATCTGAACGTTTGTTATACTGGAATTTTATATATCTACATAAGTTCTATTAAGTATAAAAATATAAATGTTTCTCGAATTATTGCATCAATAACTGAAATTGTTATTGGCTTATGTATTTTAACGCTTCCAAAACGAAACTGTTCTCTTTTAACCGTTTGACAGAAACCTTTTTAACTTCAATCAGCATGGCTGATGCTAATCTCCAGGAGAGTGAATCCTTGCGTCTTTTAGGTCGAACGTTTCCCATTGACATAAAGCGAAAAGGCTATATTGAATCCATTTCTTGGTCAGCTGTTGAAAAATCTGGTTCACTGTGTCGTGCTAGAGAATTTTTCTTTCTAGAATCTGTCATATATATTTATGTCTACCATTCGTCCTTGCTTTGACTATTGCTACGACGTCTGGCCCGGTGTTCCGGCTCTATAGTGAGAGATTATTGATAGACTCCAAAGAAGAATGCTGACCTGTCATCACGGCTTCAGTCACTTTCCTACCGCCATTATGTAGCTTCTGCCTTTTCTATAAATACTTTCATCGTAATTTTTTTTATGAACTTTCTCTTTTGGGACGTAGACATTATGAATTTAAGCGCAGTACTAGATTGTCGGCAAGATCGCATCATTTTACAGTTGAAATGGCTAAATGCAACCGTAAGTTCTACTCTAACAGTTTCTTCTATTGCACTTCTCGCTTGTGGAACTCTCTTCCTGTTTCTTGCTTCCCAGACAAATTTGATCTTCAAAAATTTAAATGCAATGTTAATCCTTATTTCCTGTCTTCTTAATTCTTGATTTTTATTTTTATTTTTTCTTAATATGTTTTTCTCATCGTCTCTCTACACTCAGTAACTCCTTGCGTCTCAGCGGCTTTATTGTCTTGTTTGTGCTGAAAAGATTAAAAGAAATTATTAAAAGCATTGAAAACGAACAATCTAATAACCACTTGAATAT
>CAHIKZ030000169.1:292500-337500 GCA_903632075.3 Acanthosepion pharaonis
CAAAAAGGTTGTCAACAGCAAATATGACGTCATCCCAGCAGAAGACCTTTTTGTTATACATCATGACGGTCGTCTTCGAGTATAGAATCCAGAGGTTAGCAGTGAATATTTCGGAGACAGTAGGAAAGCGTAGTTCAGGTTAGCAGTGGATATCGCAGCAAAGTAGAAGAGCGTAGTTCTTCCTTCTGTTCATCTTCGCCTGACAAACTGGCACTGGACATTCGGATAGAGTAAACAAAATGGCCGCCTTTATACACGACGGGTTGAATGTTCCACGTCTTCTGATTGGTTAACATTCTATTGGTAGACTATTAAGCGAGTCAAGGCATTTGGACTAATTCCAGTTACATAATATATACAAAAAACTGCAACACTTTTCATGTTGATGAACTGATGATCATCAAATCAGAAGAGAGAGAGAGGGGGATAAACCAGTTCAAAGCCACTGTCACGTACCACAGTCATTGGAACCAAGGACTTGTATACTGAAATATTTACCTGATGAAACAAGATCCATTTCGTCAGTTTCCATGGACGTTTGTACTTGACCGCCTTTCGTCCCTACCTCAGCAAGTTATCAATGATGGTTGAATAAACAAAATGCCTTTTTCGTTTAAAAAAAAAAGACTAAGGTCATCACATTCTCATCAGATGAAACAACATTTGTCCTCTTTGTTGCAGTTGTGTTTCCACTGCATAAATTGTCCCTGGCTCAAAGTGATGAACCTAACACTCATCCTGTGTTAGGAAACATTAAAGGAAAGCAGGGGCATTCGCCTCAGACAATATCAGATATTTCCGTGATGTGATCAGCCAGCTGCTCTTTTGATCAGGTGTCAGAACACGTACCGATCACCGAGCAAAAACCTTCACCAGGCAAAGTTCATTATGCAGAATAATCTCAACTCTCTCACGGGTACTGCACACGATCAATGTTCTCCCTGGTGGTGGTAATTGCAGGACGTCTAAGGCTAGGGTAATCACTTCCCCTCCTAAGTTCAGCTACCCAATTCTGCACTATTGATAGTCATCCCTTGATATGGCAGCCATGTCAGCATGAATGTCTTTGGGAGTGAAACTCTTTTATGCAGGTACATGAGAACAGCACGATTCCAAATTTTGTCCATTTTTAAGGGAAGTCGTTGATAGTCGCTACTGAATCCTTTTTCAGCAGCCAGATATCATATGACCTGACGATTGCGTTTAAACATGAAATAGACTGTCCCCACTGGATATCGACCTCAATATCCACTTTTATATTTACATACGCTATATACCTGATAGCATAATATAAGAGTATACTTTTATCACACACACACACACATACACACACACACACACACATATATATATATATGATATATATATATATCATATATATTTATATGTTTTATAGTATTTTTATCATATATATATATATATATATATTATAATTTTTCAGGAGCATATACATATATAATACCAATTGGTAATGGGTAGGGATAATTCCAAGGAGGACATTAATCCAAAGAGAAGCTTAATGTAAGTTACAGAGCAATATAATAATATGTAAAGACAGTCCTTCAAAATCCATTTTGGTTATAATTTATTTCATGAATATATTTATATATATTCATGAAACACATTATAACCGAAATGAAGTTTTAAGGTCTATTTAGGCAGCAAGAATTCTTTGAAACATGTTTTGTTGAAGTATATCGATAATGTCTGACATTTGTTTTTCAGTTTTTCAAATTTCCGAAGAAGCTGTTTATACAATCGGTAAACTTAGCAAATTTCATTTTTTTTGTTTTCATTGAATACATTCGAATGTTTCTCCATTCTATGACAAGGATTTTATTATACATACATATATATGTACATACATATATAGTGATAGATAGATAGAAAGATAGATTCGTGTGTATGTGTGTGTATATATAGATATGTAAACAATATGAAATTTTGATTAAATCGTCCGCTTACCAGACGGCGGATACAGACTTTGCTGATGTCATCCTCCTACAACAGTAAAAAAAATATATATATATATTTATTTAGAAGTAGAGTAAGGCCATTTTATACGCATTGTGCATCATCCGTGGGATATGGGATAGTGCGAGATTATCTACGAGATTTGCGAGTGAGTCATTGCTTTCGACAATATTTGACTCAGCCATTTTTAATAAAAACTGACGGATTCAGTGATCCAAAGGACGAATACTCAACATACGCAATATGCAATACAGGAATTCATAAGAAAATGTTTTTGTATATATATATATATATATATATATATATATATATATATATATATATATATATATATATATATATTTAGATTTCGAGGACAGGTAGAGATAGCTTTTCTTTTTACTTTTAATATTTTCAATATGTTGAGTCATTTCGTGCTGGGTATGTTGGTATATAATAATTTGATGTCTTGGCTCGCCATGACCATGTTTTCCATATTAACGTTTCATATTCTGCAAATTAAGTTCAACAGAGTGTTTTGATCAACACAACGTATCAAACGCTTCAATTCATTATACACCAACATACCCATCAGGAAATGTGTCAACATATTGAGAAACCACCTCAAAAACTCCAAAGAAAAACTTCCTCTATCCGTCCACAATATTATAAAAATATGCAAATTAACTATATATATATATATATATATATATATATTTATATATATATATATTATTTACACTATTCGGACTATTGTCCTCATCTTTGGCGAATATATATATGGAATAATTTGAGGAAATGACATTAGAATATATATCTCTAAAGCCAACTATATGGTTATGGTACGTAGATGATACCTTCATACTCTGGCCACACCAGGTTTTACTGGACCATGCGAACTTAATAAGATCTTCGATACTGTTCACAATGGAGAAAGAGAGTAACAACACTCTCCCAATCCTAGATGTTCTAATATCTGGAACAGAGCTTAAGTTCAAGACATCCGTATATCGTAAACCGGCATTCACTGGACAGTACCTCAATTTCAACTCCCACCATCCATACAGCGAAAAGAAAGGGATCGTCCGCTGCTTACAACACCGAGCAAAAGTCATAAGTGGCAACCCAGAGACATTAGACAAAGAATTAGTCAGTATAAGTAGTACCCTACAACGTAACAACTATCCTGGGTACATGGCAGCAAAAAAACCTTGGATAGGCGGGTACAAGAGGAGGACAACAAACGATAAAGATGAGGGACAATAGTCCGGATAATGTAAATAATGTACATAATACCTCATCTCAGAAAAAAATATATATATATATATATATATATATATATATATATATATATATATATATGTGTGTGTGTGTGTGTGTGTCTATTTTTATACATATATGAGAAGAAAACGAACAAGTAGGAAACAGATATTAATGTAACTTATTTCACTTTATTAAAGCTTCGTCAGAGATCAAGATAGAAATGGTAAAAAATGATTAAAAACAAGGAGACGCAGATTAATTGTATGTTGTGTTAGGCTATTTCATTGTTTAGATACGTGTCACGCGTATTAAAGTAATAGATAATATTTAAATATGTGTGGCAATCATTCTCGACTCTAAATTATGTAAAAGATAGAAAGATGCAGTAGGATGTTTTGATTATCATATATAAGAAAGTAACAGATCCTATTTAAATAATCGCAAGAAAACATTCTAGATGTAAATGTAAGCAAAGGTTAGTGAGACGCTGCAGGATATTTTGAACAATTTCTCATTAAAGTATATTTACGATGAGTAAATTGTGCCATTTTGTATTTTTAATTTCGTTCGTGCACGTTGTTTGTTTTTGATTTTGTCGAGTGCACAGTAGAGTAGGGTCTGTTGGGCACCATGTTTGATAAAAAGAAGACATGACGCAATTCACTCCACCGGAAAAAAAGGTGGACGATTCCAATGGTGATTATAAAAGTACAGCAGCTCGGAAAACTCACTCTGCTCGTTCTGATAAGAAATGAACTTCTGAATTTGTTGGTGGGGGCCTCACACTCAATACGAAAGCCTAGGCACGTTGGAGTAATAGCGGTTTGGATTGAGGAATCAGAGAGCCGAGTTCGAATTCCAGTCGAATTCACTTACGTGACAATACCCTTGGGAAAAAGATATGAATCCTCTTCTTCTCCCACCAGCCATGGGTAAATACCAGGACAGACCAGGTTCCATAGCTTTAGATGGCAAATGGTCTACCGCAGAAAGAAATGGTAACCTACTGCGGGGAAAAAAATCTGCCTTGTCAGTCATGTATCAAAATATGCGTCACGGATAGCACATAACCGAGTGACTGACATCAAGAACCGTGAGGATGTAGGGTGCCATGGCTAAAAAGAGTGGATGCTGGAAGACCTTATCTGGTAATAGGACTTTGCACGATGCCACACAAGCAGGAGAACCCAGTCATGGCTGTCTACATCACCGCTTACATCTGGCCACCTAACTCTTCAGGCTGCAACCCCCTTGATTTTTTTTATCTGTGAGTCGCATTGAACGAGAGACCAATAACAATACTTGTAACAGGGCAAGGATTATGGCAGCATTCAACAACTTAAACAAGGAGACCGTCCAGAAAAGATGCAGGAGATCCCGAAGTCGTCTGGAGGCCGTGGTTGAAGCCAATGGCAATTTTAATGAGTGAAGTTACTCTTTAGATATTTTTGTATAATTTTAGTAGATATATCTGTTAAAATAAGATATTAGTGTTATTTTCATTTTTGCGTAATTTAGACAATTTATCCATCGCACACGTGTGTGTGTATATGTAAATGAGGACCACATCATTCAATGGATTAACAGTATTTTAATGCATACATTATGTTCTACTAGCGAAGTGATTTCGCCATTAATCGCATTAATGTTGCTGATTGATTCTATGTATGATTATTTCTTTATATATATTTCAAGTCACTTCATAAGGGTGCCATACACTGAGATCGTCCGAAGAAAAATATTTTCCTTGACTAAACGACCGTAGTGACTTTCATTCGAGTCTCATGATTGAAACGATCAAAACATTTGGTCACACTCTCATATACTAGATAGATAGATAGATAGATAGATAGATAGATAGACTGAGTTTCAAATGCAGAGGAAATGATAACATTGCGAATAGACTGAGATAGATAGATAGATAGATAGATAGATAGATAGATAGATAGATAGATAGATAGATAGATATAAGCAGCCTGAAAAAGATAGGCATGAAAAGACTGAGATAGATAGATAGATAGATAGATAGATAGATAGATAGATAAAGTTTTACTCGGGTAGCATCTTCCTAAGAACTGATGCTTTGCGGAACATATTCCTGGCAGGATGTTTTCACAATCGCTACAATCTGGGCCTGAAATTTGTTATTGAATCTAAATTTCCTGTGAATGTCTTGTTCAAATTTTGATAACTAATTTTTTTTATTGTTCAACATGAAGCCTATTTAATTTTGTTAGTCTGAGAAATGTAATAGTCAGGTATTCACATTTTAAATGATGTCAATTTGTTGGGGAAACTCTGCATGATGACTGCAGTAATAGCACTTACACTGAATCCATCATAAAAAAACAGGATATGAAATTAGTAAATACCTTGGTGTATGGATCATTTTCATATCAAATTTAGTATCGGAGAAAAGGAAATCGAACCTAGAATAGGCTGCGCTTGATATAGTTTTGCACCACACCGCACACTGTTACAAAACCAAAAAATAACCTAAAAACTCGAGTACTGTTCTTGAAAGGCCTCGTCTAACCGAGTGTTTCACGTGGATGATATATATGGCGCTAAACCCGTTAAGAAATATCTATCTTGACAGCTGTATACAACAGCTTTCTCAGATTAGAAAATGTCTTTGAGCCAGTGATGTGGGTGTTGGCGGAGACCACAGTTCATGGAGCCTTGAGGACTAGCGCTACTGAATCACAATGAACTGTACCAGATAGCAGAAACCACATCACTTAAGTACTTTCAATAAGCGCAACAACTAAAATGGATAGCACATGTAAATCGAGAAAATAATGGCATAATTAAGATTTTGACGTTCCACACCTCTTTAAATTAAAGCCCACAAAGGGAACTTCCATCTTTAGTAAAAAGAGCGATAACAGCTACTGCTCTCTTGAAAAATTGTTTTAAGAGAAAGATTTTTAAAAAAATTTCACCTGACTGCGATACTGGCATAATCAAGATATTGACGTTCCAAACCTCTTCAAATTAAGGGAACTTCCATCTATAGTAAATTACGCAAAAATGAAAATAATACTGACGTCTCATCTTAACAGGTATATTTACGAAAATTGCACAAATATATCTTGAAATACTAAAGAATAAATTCATTCAAAATAATCGTCATCGGCTTCAACTACGTCCTCCAGACAACTTTGGAATCTCCTGCAAACTCTTCTGACCGGTCTCCTTGTTTAAGTTGTTGAACACAGCCATAATCCTTGCTTTCAGATCTTCTTTGGGGTTACAAGGAGTTTTGTTGGTTATCGCTCAATTGCACCCCATACATAATAATCAAGGGGTTTGCAGTCTGGGGAGTTAGGTGGCCAGATATAGGGGTTATGTGGTCACAGAAATTTCTGACAGCCGTGACTGGATTCTCCTGTTTGTATGGCATGGTGCAGAGTCCTGGTGCCAGACTCAGGGTCTTCCAGGAGTCACTTTCGAGGCACTTAATGTAGGCCTCTGCGTAGAGTCTGATGCCCTTGCCAACAAATTCAGGAGTTCTTTTCTTATCAGAACGAACATAACGAGTTTTCCGTGCTGCTATACTTCCGTAATCTCAACTATACGGATCCAACACTTTCCACATCCTCAGCACTGGCACCCAAATCATCTTCAATGTTCGTATTGAAGCTTTCCGGCGCGAATGCCAAGCAGTATAGCATGCCGTTTCCAAATTTCTGGTGAAGTGAATTACGTCATGGCGTTCTTTTTCTCAAAGACGGTGTCAAACTGAACCCACTGGACTGTGCAGTCGATAAAATCAAAAACAAACAACGCGCATGCGCGAAATTAAAAATATAAAATAGTGACAATTTACCCATCAGAATCTACATATATATATATATATATATATATATATATATATATATATATATATATATATATATATATATATATATAGATAGATAGATAGATAGATAGATAGATACTCACTTGCCATTAAAGTACAGATTGGAAGGCAAAGACTAATATTTGCTGAAATGACGGAAATCGTAAATATGCAAGAGTCTTCAGTAAATAGAAGATGTCGGCAGGAAGCCTAATTGCTCAATTTCGAATAATATTTTTGTTCACTCGAAGAAATGCTTGGCACATCTTGTTTTCTGCAAGAATATTTTAGTCTAGTCTGCGTCTATTTTTAAACGCAAATATTCAAGAAACCATTTGTCTTTTCGAGTATTTATCCTTGCGTGAATTTCAACCAACAACAATTTCATGCAACGTTCGTTTGTTATTTTTGTTATTTTTGTTATTTTTGTTATTTTTGTTCGTTTGTTATTCTCCCACGATCAGCTGAAACATACATACGAGTATATTAACTTCAAATCAACGTAGCTACACATTGCTAAGATGAATACACCCGTCTCTGAAGATCAAAGTATCTCTCCCTCTCTCTCTCTCCCCTATCTCTATATATATATATATATATATATATATATATATATATATATATATATATATGTATTGAGACATGTTTCGTTGAATAATTTAGACATGCTCTGTCTACTTAATTTCAACTGAATCCTTTCATATTCACGGATAAGATTTTTGATGAAGGACGAGAGAAAATCGCCGTGTTGATATATATTTCTTTTATTGCGAGTACTTTCGACACAGCAAAATGTCATCATCAGGGGATTGTTTTTTGCTGAAGAGATTGAGCTCTGACGAAAGTACTCGGAATAAAAGAAATATGTATCAAAAGAGCGATTTTCTCCCGTCCCTCAATAACGACGCCAAAAAGCTTATCCGGGAATATAAAAGGATCCAATTGAAAATAAGTAGACCGAACATGTGTAAATTATTCAATGAAACATATGTCTCAATGGAAACATGTTGCCAAAATATACGCACATATATATATATATATATATATATATAATTATTTATTCGAAAGTTATAACATAAATATGTTATAAAATCACTACAATAAAACGCTTTAAAACCCCTTATTCTTCATTCAACATCATCCCTTGATAAGACACCAGAGGTGTTGAAAAAAAAATAGCTACTTCTGTAGTGATTTTATAACATATTTATGTTATAATTTTCGAACAAATAATTATATTTGCCCTACTCTGCATTGAGCACTCTTTTAAGAATAGTAATCGTTCGTTATTGGAATTTATCCGTATACACCAATCCTATACTTGGATATATATATATATATATATATATATATATATATATATATATATATATATATATATATAATTGTGAATTTGGCCAGTAATCCCTCTTTTATACAAGTTTCATTAAAATCAACTGACAAAGGTGCATGGGTTCTGACAATTTATTTTATGGACATAAATTATGTAGAAATTGTCCGACTGTTTTGGATGTTCGATCGCATTCGACTATTCTTTTAGGCATTATCAAGAATGGTTTTACTTTTACTTTTTATTTTATTATTTACAACAAAAAAAATTAAATAAATCTTAACGGCAGTAGATTGTCACTCATTATATATTATATATATATATATATATATATATATATATATATATATATATATATATATATATGAAGAAATATAGTCTTAAGTTGTGCTATATTTATGGGATAAAGTGCTCAATATCAGAGATAGAACGTGTAAAGGTGAAAAAAACTGAAGTTAACACTTAGAGGCGACAGTCTGTTTCATGCTAGACGCAATCGTCAGACCTGGTTTCATGCTAGACGATTGCGTCTGGCATGAAACAGACTGTCATCTCTAAAAGTGTTGATGTCAATGTTCATTTATATATATATATATATATATATATATATATATATATATATATATATATATATATATATATAATGGACTCTCAGTCGGTTTCGACGTATGAGTATCTGCCAGATCATTGATTCAGTTATGAACGTTTATGCGCTAATCTTAAGTGGCATTTAAGACCCGCTAGTGATTTACAAAAGAGGCCACATATGGAGCGAGTGTGAGGATTGTTAGATGAGATCACTGTTAGATTGGTTGACCTTTTAGATCTTGCTCTCGCATCTTGAAGATGATTCAGACAAGCAGATTGAAAATTGCTGAGTCCACTAAAACACGTTGATCGCCATTCTACCCGCTCCAAATATACATATATATATATATATATATATATATATATATATATATATATATATATATATATAAGGCATAAGCGTCAACACTCGTAAAACGGACGCACACACAAACACACACAAGCACACACGCACACACACACACACACCTTCGCATCCGTTTGCGCGTGCGCGTGAAATTCAAGGTCCATAAAAAATGATTTAATATCATCCTGTACTACGATATGCAGTGAACCTCCTTCATCGTTTTGAGAAATCCCGCCTCCTTCTTAATAATTATTTGTAAGAATACATGTATTATAAATATTACATATGAATGCATAGCAGACGATAAAAAAGAGACACCAAAAATAATAATGTTGATAATGTAATAATGTTGATAATGTAATAATGTTGATAATGTTGTAATGTTGATCATGGGCTAAGTATGTATATTCGTAGATATTTTGACGAAATCGAATCATGTTTGAAACAGATGTTAAGAATCGGAATTCTCGGACAAGCCTTCGTCAACAGGAAGAGAAATGAAAACAAAATGGAGCAGGACTTTCTTTTCCGTTAATTTTTTTCAACATGTGTTATATTACCTGAACTGATCTGATAGTTTTGGGCGAGTTGCTTGTCACAATTAGGGTTTATATATATCTTTTATATTCATCATCTTTGTAGTGGTATCGGCGAAGAAATCTATGAGACAAATATTGTTGTGTAGAGAATTCACTGTTCAGTTCATTTACAGTTGCGGTCTTGTGTCTTTAGTTTAGTGAATATATATATATATATATATATATATATATATATATATATATACACACACACACACACACATATATATATATATATATATATATATATATATATATATATATATATACCGTGCAACATCGCGGTTTTCGAGCAGAAAATTCGAGATGGAAATGCCTCGGTTCTCGTACAAAATTTCAGTTCTTGAACAACATTGCTGAAACGAGTCGACCACTGTGTTGTATAGATTCGTGTGTTGTGCCTTTTCCCCCAGTTTCATTGTACTGTGACTTTTTTTTCTGCATTGATTCCTATTGGAAAAATGGTTTCCGGGTTACGGACATTTCGGGTTACGTTTCGGGTTACGAAAATTTCGGATTACGAACGGCCTTCAGGAACGAATTAGATTTGTGAACTGAGGTTCCCCCCATATATATATATATATATATATATATATATATATATATATATATATATATATATATAATCATTTGGAAAAAAAACCTCAGATAGATCAACTTGCTGATATATCAAAACAAATCGGTACCCAAGAAAAATCCATAATCGGTCAAATATATAACTCTCTCTGTGTGTGTGTGTGCGCGCGCGCGCCTGTGTGCGTGTGTGTGGGTGTGTGCGTGCGTGTGTGAAAAAGTCACTAGGCTTCTAACGGCTAACTGCGGAGTAATCAGCATTTTGCTGCAAGGATTTGGCAAAATTTGCAATTCACTCTTCTTTTCCTCCTAAATATTGTGGCATGAAAGAGTCAAGATATTTTCTCACGATATCTCGCAACGGGACAGGCTGCAAGCCTATGTTCATTCATGACTTTCCCAAGGAGATTTCCTACGTCGATCAAAAGGCCGATAACCACAGCTCTGATCGATAGCTTCGCACACACGCACATGCACGCACACACACACAAACACACACACACTCGCGCGCATATATGAATATATGTCTGTATAATCGAAACTTTTATAACCTGGCTGTTCTGTTTATTTGTGTGTCTGGCAAGACTATTCCGACTGCTGCTACAGTTTTGAAGGCTACAACTTTAAGTGTGGCATCAAGTACTGTATTTAGACTTATTACATCTGCTACTGCAAAATATCTAACAGCTGCCAGTGTTTGTCGTCGCTGGCTTTGAAAAGACATTACAATGTGGGGATTCCGTTGAACGATAAACACGTTTTTACTCTCGCATTCTCTCGGGACCGGGGGCTTTCTCTACGGGGACAAGACACAGCTTTCAGGAATTCCCAGGAAATGGGAAAACATTCTTTTATTCCCAGAAAAGAAAACAAATGATCCTTAGAAGGAAGGAGGCGGGATTTCTCAAAACGATGAAGGAGGTTCACTGCATATCGTAGTACAGGATTATATTAAATCATTTTTCATGGACCTTGAATTTCACGCGCACGCGCAAACGGATGCGAGGGTGTGTGTGTGTGCGTGTGTGCTTGTGTGTGTTTGTGTGTGCGTGTGTGCGCGCGTATGTGCGTGAATATACAAACCCTTGGAACGTTCGTGGAAATTACTGCATATTGAATTGCCGGAAAGGATATTTGCTTGTCTTGTTTGCGGAATAAAACTTTTTTTTTTTTAAAAAAAAAAAAGAAACGACAGAAAATGGTCAGTAAAACCGCTTTTTATCTTTATATATTTTTACCGTAAAACTTTCTGAAAGCCAAACAGAAGCTAGAAAATAATAATAATAATAGTAATAATAATAATAATAATAATAATAATAATAGTAAGACATTTGAAAATTTCCAATTTGTGCCAGTTTTTCGTGTTCGAACCTTGATAAAGATTCCTTATTTTCGTATGGTGATTTCGTGAACAGCTAGGCTGATTCTCCTTGAAAGTTTGGCGAAATATTATTTTCTTTTCCACAGTCATTACAAATTCTTAATTAACCTTGTACTCAACTAATTTTTGAATAGAGTAATTTTTCTTTTAACTCTCTGTTCATGACGTTTGATGCATAAAGTAGGTAGAGAATGTTTTCCCTTAATATTTAGCAAGTAAAACATCGACTTTTCATGATTAGTCAAATAGCTTTCTGAATACCCCTGTCAAGGAGTTTCTGATTTTAGTTATATTTGTGTGAATTGCAAGTTATATTTGTCTAAGGTGAAAAAGTATCCCATAGAATTAATAGTTTTTCTATTTTCTTAAGATTTCGAGACACGCCATTGAAATTATTTTAACTAGCCGAAAACCTCACTTGCAAACATTTTTATGAATCAATTTATTTATAAGTAAGGGTATACAACTGAAAAGATTTGAAATTGAAAACTTTTTTCAGTCATTTATGTGCCATGAGTGATACACGCTTAGGCGATCATGTATTTTTCGATACATGAATGACGAGGCAGTTTTTTACCCCGCAGTAAGTTGCCATTTCTTTCTGCGGTAGACCAGTTGCCATCCAAGGCTATAGAACCCGTTCTGTCATGCTATTTACCCATAATTGCAGGGGTGAGGGAGAAGAAGCGGATTCATACCTTTCCTAAGGGTCAGCCAGTTATGTGCCATGCGTGACCCACACTTAGGCGATCTTTCAATATATGACTGACGAACCAGTTTTTTTTCTCGCAGTACGTTGCCATTTTTTCTGCGATAAACCAGTTGCTATCCAAGGCTATAGAACCCGGTCTGTCATGATATTTGCCCATATCTGCAGGGGTGAGGGGAGAAGAAGCGGATTCATATCTTTCCCAAGAGTCAGTCAGTTATGTTATGCGTGATACACGCTTAGGCGATCTTTCGATACATGACTGACGAGGCAGATTTTTTTCCCGCAGTAGGTTGCCATTTCTTTCTGCGGTAGACCAGTTGCCATCCAAGGCTATAGAACCCGATCTGTCCTGCTATTTACCCATAGCTGGGGGAAGAAGAAGAGGATTCATACCTTTCCCAAGGGCATTAGCACGTAAGTGAATGTAATGGATCTGACTGGAATTCGAACTTTTTACATTTTCTTTAAACACATCTTTGATTGTTTGTTTGCTTGTTTGTTTGTTTGTTTCTTTCTTTCTTTCATTTTGTCACTGAAACGTCTCTCATATGTCAGTTCCGTGTTTTCAGGCAGTCAAAATGAAACAGTCCATTATTTATAAGATAGTAGTAGGACGTATCGGTCGTGCGAACTAACTAATACACTAACTTTTAAGATGTATAGTTAGTCCTTATTTTATATACCTACTGGCATATCATATTCACATTATATTCTCGTTGCTTTCATTATGATATACACTGAAACACTGGTTCGCGTACAATGTCGAGCCTGGTCAGTAACAATATGGATGACCACTTGAGAATATCAGGTGCTGTCAGCTTGTAATTGCGGTGGTGTAATAAATAATAGATCGGAATTGTTAATCGGAGAGCCAAGTTTCAATTCCAGTTGGATTCGTTTAATTCACTTACGCGCAAATCCATTTGGGAAACATATGAATCCATCACTTCTCCTCCGCAGCTATTGATTAATTAGTAAGACTTGTATCATTTAAATATTTTTATCTCAAAAAAAAAATAATAATAATAATAATAATAATAATATTAGGTTGGTGCAAAAATAATGTCGTTTTTTGACGTTGAACGTCAAAAACGACATTATTTTTGCACCAACCTAATACAATCTAAAAATATTTTTGGCTTTAAATAACCTGCAATAGGTTGATAAACCGTAAAAATACGAATCAATCAATCAATAAAGAACCAGTCAAACTATTATGATATAAACGAAACAATCCGAAATAAATAAAATATTTTTTTAATATACCGAATATTGTCGCTTTTTACTAATTTCTTCTATTATTATTATTATTATTATTATTATTATTATTATTGCAATCCTTCCTTGGATTCGGGATTCGAAAGGATTTGTAGAGATTAACCGAAAACCTGTCTTGCAAACATTTTTATTAATAAATTTATTTGTAAGTAAGAGTGTGTAAATGAAAAGGTTTGAAATTGAAAACTTTTTATATTTCTTTAAACACATCTTTCTTTCACTTTATCACTGAAACATCTCTGATATGTTAGTTCCGTATTTTCAGGCAGTCAAAACGGAACAGTCCATTATTTATAATAGCAGGGCGAAATGGTCGTGCGAACTAACTAATGAACTAACTGACTAACGAAGGGAGAGACAAGCTGAATTATAACAGAGATTATACAATGATAAGCAAGAATATAGTTTTAAGTTGTTAATTCTGTAAATAGCTTGTAATATTCCATCGATATAAAGTCCTCACGTTGACTTCATGACCACATCGATAGATCGATCACGTATCCCGTATTAGGATCGTCGAGGCACCAGCTGAAGCAGGGGTGAATCTTCCCTAGCAAGATAGCCTAACGGCGCCCACTACTCTCCAGGCTGGTTTGAATACGGAGTTTTCCTTCTCCCAAGTAAAGCTATAGAAGTAAGTCTACCCTGCTATTTACCCATATGTTTTGAATTCAAATTGTGTCTTTTAGACTGGTTAACGACCTAGACTATGGGACGCAGATTTTCCTGCTATTTATCCGTAGTGGGGGTGAGGAGAAGCGACGGATTCATATCTTTCCCAAGGATATACGCGCGTAAGTGAATGTACTGAACTCGAGAGGAATTCAAATTCGGTTTTCCGATTCCTCAAGACCGCATACCATAAACAAAAAATCAGACATTTAGTTTTTACTTGCCTTTTAATTCGACTTTTCAAAATATAATCTTTTGTATCTGTCTAGATTTCTGAGATGAGTTATTATATACACTATTTACATTATTCAGACTATTGTCCTCATCTTTGTTGCCATATTTATCACAACATTTCGGCGGTTGTACGCTCCGGCCTTCTTCTGGTGTTTGGAATATCGAACTGAACCCTTTATTTCGCTCGCTGGGTTAGACTGTTCTAGTTCCACGTGCCATGTCTAATGGATGTCAGTTATCTCCTGTTAATTCCCCTCACCAAGTTCTTCACTGCCTTAACCGGATATTGAACTCACAACTTTTGGGGTCCTGTCACTGGATCTAACACATTTATCCACTGTGCTATGTGCCCTTAAAGACACATGGCACAGGGAATAAACTGGTGTCATCCATTAGACATAGCCCATGGAACTGAAACAGTCTACCCCAGCGAGCGAAATAAAGGGTTCAGTTCGACATTTCAACCACCTGAAGAAGGCTGGAGCGTACAACTGGAGAAACGTTGTGATAAATATGGCAACAAAGATGAGGACAATAGTTCAAATAATGCTAACAGTATATATAATCTTTTGTTTTCGATTTTTCTTATTCTATGAGAGAAAAGAGGGTTTGGCAAAATTGATACGCATAGAACATATTGAAGGTATTTTGGGACGGAGGAAAAACAGCGTATAACCTATCTAATGCGCTTACGTCAACGGATGACAGATAAAGATTTAAGAGAAATAGGAAACAAACAAAATTTAGTAAGAGCTACAAAGGAAAGGTAATTCCGGAGAACCACGATCGTCCCCGTGTCGTGTCGGCACATCGAAATTAAAGAACCTTATTATTATTATTATTATTATTATTATTATTATTATTATTATTTTCTTTGATTTCTGGCGTTTACACATTTCTGTCCGGGTCCCGCCCAGGGACCTAAGGTTAGAAATGGCGTCATGACATTTTCCACTGACAAAAAAAAAAAAAATAAATAAATTACATAGATAAAGCCCTTCGTAAGGTGTGGGCTGTACTTGTCAGAACAATTTTTTTGTATCTCCTTGAGGCATGGACTTCCAGGAATCCCTTCAATTAGTCTACTGCAATCTTTTCCAATCAGGCCTAGGGCTCCAACTACAACAGGGATTGTTGATGTTCCCATATGCCACATTTTCGCGATTTCTATTTCAAGGTCCTTGTATTTTGACAACTTTTTGAATATCTTCAAAGATACATTGCAGTCAGCAGGGACTGCCATATCAATAAGGAGGCACCTTTTTTGTTTGTGGTCTTTAATAACAATATCTGGGCGGTTGGATTTGATTGTTCTGTCAGTGTGTATTGTGTAGTCCCATAGAATTGTAACAGGTCCTATCTCCGTAACCGGGTCTGGGTGGTGTTCATATCATTTTCTTTCAGTTTCCTTCCCGTAGAAGTTGCAGATTTTCCAGTGCAAATATTGACCCACTCTGTCATGCCGGGTTTTATATTCAGTGGGTGGCAATATCGTGCAACCTGATATAAGATGATCAATCGTTTCTGGATATTTATCACAGAATCTGCTGACACAATTTTAGGCTGACACAATATGTGCTTGATAATTCCTAGTTAGCAAGCTATTATTATTATTATTATTATTATTATTATTATTATTATTATTATTCCAGTGAGCGTTATAAGTTAACACCCGTTTAAAGCTATCACTCTAAATTTCCACGAATTAATACAGTGAGTGGAAATTTGAAATAATAGCTTACAACGGGTGTATTCTTTTTTCAAAATAATATATATATATATATATATATATATATATATATATATATATATATATATTAGATGTACTTGTTTCTTTCTCAGATTTATTTCAAAATCCGTAACGTAAGAAGAAAAAGAAGAATCCTCAAAATAAATTTTTAAAAGTCGTTTCACCCCCCCTCCAAACAAAAAGAAAATAGGAGTTTACAAGGAGTGAAAATGAAATAGAATGAAAATAAGAAGACTTAGAAATGAGGAGGGTTGAGGAAGGGACTATATATATATATATATATATATATATATATATATATATGAAACATTTCTAATGGTTAACCTGTAGAAAAAAGACAATATTTATAAATGTAAAAGACAATAGGGAAACTGTAATATTACAGTTTTCCTATTATCTTTTAAATATATACATACATACACACACACACGCATATATATATATTTATATATATATATATTAATTATCTGGAGATAATTTGATTTTAAATTTATAAATTAAATTTAAATATATTACACTTTAACTATTAGTCTTGATAGTAAAAGTATTTAAATTAGAATTTTTTATTTTTATTAATGTGGTCTTAAATATAGTATTCAACTCATATTAAATTCCTAATTTATTTGTATTTAAATTGCTAAAAAGCATTAAATTAATTTCTTCGCGGATTGTTTAAACATTAAATTACTATCAAACGTTAAAATCTGTTTTTTTTTTAACTTAAAGTACTAAAACTATACCACCCCTCTTCCTCCTGCGTAAAACCTAAATACATCTCCTTTCTCTTTACTTCCCCCTTTGTTCTTTTTCTCTTTTCTCTCCTTCCCTTTCAACATATCATTTCCTTTTAATTGACCGATTAAGTAGGTCAATGTCTGATCCTTCCCCCCTTCTTCCTCAATATTAAGTATGATAGAAAGTAATATAAATATAAACCCTCTCTAAACTCGTCCATGTCTCTCACACCACTCCTTGCTATCTTCTCTCTTAAATTACATAAACTTAATACTACCCGTCAAAAATGTAAATTTTCATTTCATTTTTCGTTTCACCTTTTGAAAATGATGTCTGAAAATCCGGAGTACTTTAAAAGGTCTCTGGTGAAATAAACTCTTACAATGGAGCCTTAAAGTGGTCTGTTTTCTTTAATATATATATATATATATATATATATATATATATATATATATATATAAAGTTTAGCCTCTGTCTGTCTGTTTGTTATCGAACTCCTCCTAGGATTTTGGAGATAGCACTCCCCCGACTATAACCATATATATTCTGAATCTACATTACCCAGGGTACTTGGATAAGTATATTTAATTTTGATCAAAGGACTCTCCGGAGGACACCCCCACCCACACAGAAATTTTATTTTCCCTTAGATGTAAATTAAATTTAAATTTGAACAAGGGAATGACTCCTAGGTTACTTGGATAAGTATATTTAATTTTGATCAAAGGGGGTCCTCGGGGGACACAAACCTCCCACTGCATATTATAACAATGATTTAAAATCAATCATCAATTTCTTACAAAAGAAAAAAAGAAAAAAGTGTGACACGCAGCAACTTCATGAAAAAGCAATTATAAAATATATATATATATATATATATATATATATATATATATATATATTTTGTGAAAATATATAGAAAAATAGGAAAGAACTAGGTGAAGCTAGATCCAAAGTTCCTTAATATTTTAGTTATTATTTTTTTAAAAAATAGTGCTCGATACAAATGTAGAGCGTAAATATAATTATTTATTTAAAAATATGATTCCAACTCGCCATTTAAGAAAGACCTCTTATATCGCGAGTTGGAAAAATTTAAATAAATAAACAATATATATATATATATATATATATATATATATATATATATATATAATTGTCATATAATTATAATTATATATATATATATATATATATATATATATATATATATAATATCTTAAATGCTGTGCTTGAATGACATATGGTAATATGGTACTAAAATAATGTTCCTGGTTAACAGCAAAACTCTACGCACTTACAATTTTTGTATCAACAGATTACACTGGTCAATAAAAAAAAGAAAGAAATTGAAATGGTGTCGAGACCCCAAACATCTTTTGAGGTAATTTGAGGGCGCTGAGTTTGAAAATGACCTTGCTTTTTGTTGATTAGCTACCGTTTTTACTGTACAAAAATGCCTCGTTTTTTGAAAAAAAAAACCCATTCTTTCATTTGTTTGCTTGAAATATCATATTGATCAATGGCGATATTTCTCAAATTAATGTCATAGAAACCCCCTCAATTTGTATTTAAACCAACAAATATTCGTCTGCTTATTGAGAAATACTATTTTTGCAGTAACAATCAAACCCTAAGGCTTTAAAAAAATAACACAATTCAATATACCAAGACCAATACGTGTTTTCATCAAATCATTTAATAAACTAACAGAAGAAACAAAATCTTCGTGAACATAAGAACTATGGTAAATTTTTTTCTCTTTCTTGATATGTCTGTCATATTCAATGTTATTTAAGTCCCTTTTTATACTTCAACAGTAAAATGTACAATGGAATAGGTGCATTCAATTAGGATGCCTTTAGTTGGAGTTTCTTTCCAACTGTTAAAACAAAATGCTCTCAATGTGAGTTGTTTACTTATATAATGAAGGGATAAAAGTGATAGGATAAATCTATATATGTATATCAAACAGAAAATTTTAGGGTTTAATTTTTTTTTTTTTTATGTCACCTTAATTATCAGGTTTATTAAAGTGTAAAGTTTATCAGTTAATTTGAATTTTGGCGATGAATTGGAAAACTTCGCTACATCTATTTCGAAATTTTTGACTCAAAAACACATTTCCCTTTATAAAAAATAGTTTATTTCATGTGGCTGATATAAATTGCTCTGTCTACCTGAAAGTTGATGGGATTCTACGACCATTATTAACTGAATTTTGCGATCAGCCAATATCTTAAATTGATGTTTTTACGAAAAATGAGCAATTTCAGTACAACAAAAACGGTAGCCAACCGTGAAAAACTAAGATCATTTTTGGAATCATCATCAAATTAGCTAAAAATGTTTTATTTCTTGGTATTAAAAATCGTGTTGACCAGTATTATATATTCATCGCTTAGTCATATAGTGGAACATAGAAATAAACTTTTAGAAATATTACCTCCCGTTTTGAACAGGATGATCTCGATCTGACAGGTCTGTTTCGGAGATATATGCTATGTTCAACTTTATATGACATGTCCCTTGAGAGTCGCTCAGTCAGTCGACTGGCTGATCGGTTGAACTATCTCCCTTCGGGCGGGGAGGAACCCGAAAGAGGCTACGCCGAAGGGCGGATTCTCTTTCGGGGAGGTAAACCGACCCTGAACCCGCTTATACGGGTTCAATGGGCATATTTTTGGCCGAGCCCACGGGCTCGGAGATCCCACGTTAAAAGGGCCTTATGCTACATGACGCCCTCGTGGGGGGGGTGACTGAATATCGTCCCTTGAGAACGTTAATGATCATGGCTCTCTATAGTCCGGTTCACAATATTTCGCCGTTTTTTGAATAGGAGTGGTAGCTTATCCCTTGTTTCCTCTTTAAGATTGGATTTCTGGCTACTTCTCATTTCCTTTTACTTCCAGTAACCCCTTGCCTCTTAGTGGCATCATTACCTTGCTTGGAGTGGGGAAATTATTACAAAAACGAAGTTTCATGTCCTTTGTCTCTTTTATATTTTTAATATGCCAAAAATGTCTTTTTATTTTTAATATGCCAAAAATATTTTAAAATCATATTCACGTGAAAATATTTTCTTTAAATATTCCAAGAAATATTTTTTTAAATATTGTTTGTTTAAAGAAATATAAATAATTACTCTACAAACAGCTGGACGAAACGGCAAAGCGGGATCTCTTTGTGTCTGTCTTTAACTTACTATTCCTAACTATTTTAAGTAAATAGTGTCTGTTTGAAGAATTTAAAATAAAAAAAAATACTTACTATATAAACAACTCGTAAATCATTATGCGCCGTTCGGACATACAATACAAGCACGCACGTAATTACGGACTTTTAGTATTATATATAGATAGGGTGTAATGGATAACTTGTCGGCTAAATGACGCAAAAATGAAAATAACAGTGGCATCTCATTTTATCAGATGTAGATGGAAATAAAAAGGATATATAAAATCAGAAAGCGACAATTGAAATTTCCAGGTTATATAATGAAGAAAAATGAGGAAAGAGATGTTGGAGAATTTAACACTCACAGGACATATTGAAGGCAAGAGAGATAGAGGAATGCGTCGAATACTTACGGAGCTTGAATAATTTTTAGTAGAACAGGGACTAGGAGAGATAGTAAAACGCAAACCTTATTAAGAAACACAAAGAACAGGAAGATATAGCGAGTTATCGTGGCTCACGTCCTGAAGGGACACGGTAGATCGAAGAAAAAACTGCTCCGGTTTCAGGAATGAGCATTATTGTTAATAAAATATTTGTGTCAAGGTTCGACGACTGACTACTGGCGCCGGGGGAAATACTCCATTAATTGATCCGACAAGCGGGTCGATTGGGGAGCCACCAATTATAATTTGTAATTTATTGAGTTCTTAAACGTGTGGTAATGTTCTAACCACTTATCTGACCATGAGACCCGTGTTCGAATCACCCCAGGGTCAATTTGTCAGGAAGATGACTTCTTGATTGCTATCGGTCTGTGGGTGGCGATCCCAGCGTGCGGTATCTTTGGAAATTGCCTGAAAATCATACCAGGAGTTGACCCTAGCCTTGCGAGTGAAATTGGCTGGACAGAACTCTTTGCGGACCCGCCGATTGTTGTGCTAGATCAAAGTAACAAGTCATCGTGACCGAGAGTTGAGCTGAATTTGTTCAGACTGTTGATCACGCTAGATAACGCGCTCTCTCCCTGAAACTGCATCTAATGTCCGGTCAGCATAGTTGCAGTATAAACCACAGGTGGGCTTTGTGGATGTTGAATAAACATAGATGTGCCTGAGCAGGCATTTACAACAGGGATTGAGCAGTCATTTAATTTTTTTGTAACTGGTTACCTTTAGTGGAGATTAGTTGATAGCATGTACTATCACTAACTATTCCTGTACTGTTTAATCCATTATTTATTATCCGTACAAATCATTGAAGTATTTACTGCAGAGGTAACAAGTAGACTTCATTTGAGATCAGGTGACAACAAGTCTCTGCAGTACGCTATCACTGCGCTTAGTGTTATGTCTTAATTTTACTCGCTGTGTATTTGCACCAGAAGTAGAAGCTAACATATAATAGGGACCAAGTGACATCATGTTTCGTCAAATCTCTAACGCCTTTTTCAGTTATTATTCAAAATCCCAGCACGGGACGTTATTTGCTTCCACAAGAAGACTTCACGAAATCGCAACTTTAGTGTATTTAGTACGATTTTTCTTGCTTTTTTCTTTTGTTTTTTCTTTCATTCTTTTTGCTTTTTTATTTTTTGTTTTTTTTTCTTTCTTTTTTCTGCCTGCTTTTATTTTCTTTTTATAATTGTTTTTTTTTTCTTTTCTTGTTTTTTCTTTCTTTTTACTTTCTCTTTCTTTTTGTCTTTCTTTATTCTTTCTGTTTTTCTCTTTCTTTTTCATTGGTCTTTTTCTTTCTGATTTTCTTTCTTTTTCATTTTTCTTTTTTGTCTTTTCTTTCTTTCTTTTATCTTTCTGCTTTTTCTTTTTTTCCTTCTTCTTTTTACTTTATTTCTTTTTCAGTTTTTCTTTCTTTTTTGCTTTTGTTTTTTTTCTTTCTTTTTTATGCGTGTCCTGTCTTTCTTTTTCTGATTTTCCTTTCAGTTTTTCATTCTTTCTTTCTTTCTTTCTTTCTTTCTTTCTTTCTTTCTTTCTTTTTACTTTTTTCTTTTATCTTTCTTTTTTCTTTTCGTTTTTCTCTTTCTCTTTTCCATTTTTTCTTTTGCTTTTTTTTCTTTCTTTTTTCTTTCTGTTTTCTTTTTTTTACTTTTTCTTTTACTTTTTTCTTTCTTTTCTGTCTGTTTTTCTATCTTTTTTTCCCTTTTTACGTTTTCTTCTTTCTTTCTTCCTTTTTTCTTTCTGTTTTTCTCTTTTTTTCCCAATTTTCTTTTCCTTTTCACTTTTCATTCCTTTCTGTTTTTCTTTCTTTTTGCTTTCTGCTTTTTCTTTCTGTCTTTTTTCTCACCTAAAACAAGGCCCAAGAGCCACTCAATGTAGAGTATTACTAAATGACGTTGTTGTGAGCGCGTACATGGTGTGAACAAGAAGTGCATATTATGAGCATATACAGGATAGATTACGGTTGACGCTAGAAGTTAACATTGTAGTGAGCGTGGAAGAATGCTATGGGAATCTTTTCCTCAAAGTAACAGTTCTGGCGAAGAAGATGCCTGAGTAGGATTCTCTCTTTACAGCTGGAATATGAAGGGAATGAGGAAAAGTCGATTTTAGAAGGTTTGGCGGACCCTTGATTGGAAGTTCTGAATTGGTGGTACTAAAGAATGTAGCTTGTAGGAACAGTTTTTTTTTAATCAATTTACCTCCAGGCAATAAGGCCACTAAGACGCAAGGGGGCGACTGGAAGAGGAAGAGAAGGAAAAGATTTTAGAAGCAACCGAGAACACGGTAATGATATAAATTTCAGAGTTTAGGCGGACACGTTAGAAGTATAGAGTTGAAGTTGGTTTTTAGAAGGAACCGGAAACCAATACTAAATAGGATAACCAAAGGATAAACCGCTACTCCTCTTCAGAAGACCGGGGGGGATTGTGAACGGGATGATAGGCGAAGCTATCTTCTATTGGGAGAGAAGAAAAAAAATGAACGAAATAGTAACAATAATAATGGTGATGAATAAAAAAATATATATATCAATTAGACATAAACTGAAAGAAATGCAGGGAATGAATGAGAAAAAAAGGATCAATTGTCGAAAAATAATAAAAATAATTAAATATAAAAAATTCGGAATTTAGGCGAAGACGTTCGAAGTACAGAGTTGAAGTAGACTTTAGAAAGAACCGGAAGATCAATTCTAAACAGGAAATAAAAAGGACAGACCTCTACCCCTGTTCAAAAGACCGGGGGTGGGGAGTTGTCTTGAAAATAGTTTAGTAATAGGCTAGGCGTGTAGGGTGGAAAATAATTAATCAACTGAAAGGCCGCGTAAAAGTTATCGTACTCTATCAAAGCTGAAAATATGGCATCAATGCTCCATTTTGTTTTTTATAACTACCAAAGACTGTAGAAATACTTCTGCCCATTATCATTTTTCTTCCCTTTTTTACGATGGATAGGTTTGGTTTAGATTGTGTGACCAGTTTCAATTTAAGCATCAGAAATAATTTTGACAGTACCTATTCCCTCAATTATTTCCTCGATCTTCCAGATGCCTCCTCCTCCTCTGTCACTTAGCTTGTTTTCGACGATGTGTTCGACTTAATGGCTCCGATTTTTTTTTATTCTAAAGAATTTGCACTCCCACCACCAGACAATGTGTAACCAATGTCAATGCTCCAGTAAAAACTGACGCAATTTTAATTACCATTTTTCACCCTTTTTTTTCAGTTCATTACCATGGACGGGATATGTACATTTACACCGTGATAGACCATATCTATCTATCTACCTATCTCTCTCTCTCTCTCTCTCTATATATATATATATATATATATATATATATATATATATATATATATATATCAATCAATGTTACTGCTCCTGTAAAAACTGACAGAACTTTACCATTTTTCACCCTTTTTTAAGTACTTTACCATGGACGGATATGTGTATTTACACCGTGATAACCCATATCTATCTATCTATCTATCTATCTATCTATCTATCTATCTCACTCTGGCTGTCTGTCTGTCTGTCTGTCTGTCTGTCTCTCTCTCTCTCTCTCCATATATATATATATATATATATATATATATATATATATATATATATATATATATATATCGATGTTACTGCTCGAGATAAATTGACTCAACTGTAATTACATTTTTTCCCATTTTTTCAGTTCTTTGCCACGGAGGAGATAAGTATATTTATTCCGTGATAACTCCTATCTATAGGTTAAATAGTAGGTATTGTATCTGGAAGAATCATTGGTACTATCAAAAATTGATGATGAAAATATTCACTCACATAAAATGTCAAAAAGAATATTTCTTACAATGCAAAATATTGCTACCTTAAATAACCTATAAAGTGTTGATAAACCGTAAAAAACAAACCAGTCAATGAAAATGTCCGTAAGATACTGGAACAGTAGAATTCGATCTATTTCATGCTTTTTATGATGTTTTTTCATCATCATGTATAAGCCATGTCTATTCAGGATGGGAATAATTATAGTTCTCCACTACTACTTCTTATTTGTATCTCTTAGTAAGGTATCGCCATAACTCCAACTATCCGTACTCCCATCCATTTATAAGTTTGTTACGTTACTCGCTTTTTCAATCTTGCCTTCAATACGCCCTGTGTGTGTCAAATTCGTCAATCCCTCTTTCCTCAATTTGTGTCCTTGACATCTCACCTGTCTTTTTCTGATTCTAAATAGAAGTGAGCTTTATGTTTACATTCTCTTCTTGGCTCCTTGCAAATTCGTTCCTCTGCAGAGGCCATCTTGCACAGTTATATATCCGCCATTCTTCCGTGCATTGAATATTGCTGCCATATTTGGTCGGGTGCTCCGGTAATATATCTCGAGATCTGCGACAATATCCAAATAAGGGTATGTCATGTTATTGGCCCTGACCGGGCATCTCGGCTTCAGTCATTTTCCAACCGCCGTGACGTGGCTTCCCTCTGATGTTTCATATAAATATGGGTATGTCATGTTATCGGCCCTGACCGGGCATCTCGGCTTCAGTCATTTTCCAACCGCCGTGACGTGGCTTCCCTCTGATGTTTCATATAAATATGGGTATGTCATGTTATCGGCCCTGACCGGGCATCTCGGCTTCAGTCATTTTCCAACCGCCGTGACGTGACTTCCCTCTGATGTTTTATATAAATATGGGTATGTCATGTTATCGGCCCTGACCGAGTATCTCGCCTTCAGTCATTTTCCAACCGCCGTGACGTGGCTTCCCTCTGATGTTTTATATAAATATGGGTATGTCATGTTATCGGCCCTGACCGGGCATCTCGGCTTCAGTCATTTTCCAACCGTCGTGACGTGGCTTCCCTCTGATGTTTTATATAAATATGGTTGTCATGTTGTCGGCACTAACCGATCATTTCTGGATATTCATGACAGAATTTACATTTGGAGTCAACACAATTTTTATATTTACATTTAGGGTCAACCCAATTTTTCAGTGTGTTTCTTTGAGAATTTCTAGTTAGCAAGCGTTGCTCGTATGCAGCAAGAAGAAAACCTTCAGTTTAAGCTTTTAATCCCGCACTACGCAACCACTGATAGTTTTGTGATTTGTTTACATAAGCATGTTTGGCAGAGTATTAAACATGAAGAGGTTTATCCTGCCATCATTTCTGCATCGGATCCATTGCATTTACCTTATTTAAAATTTATTTCTTCTTTTTAATATTATGCAAAATTTCTTTTTCTCCTGACATCCGTTAATGTAATCACATGCCGGATCATGACAAGAAACAAGCGAACGATGGGATTTTTTGCTGTTTCTACTTAACTAAACAAAAGACAACTATTAACAACCCCCCAACCCCCCCCAACCCCCCAAAAAAACAAAAAAAAAAAAAAAAAACTTAAATGGACAAAGCTCTTAGCGGAATATAAGTTGAGCTTATAGAATACCTCTTATCCAGAGGGTCTCATATCCGGAATCCCGCATATCCGGACATGATTTTGATGCTTACATTTGAACTATTTGGGTGATATGTAACTGACTTGAAATTTCTGTTTTTTTTTAAGGAAATTTACTTTGGATAATTGCTTATGCTTCTTTTACGCGAATGTCTTGTACTGGGGAAAAAGATAATGGGAATAAAAAGAAAAGAACAACTTTGGAGTTCTTGCAAAAAGTGGAAATTTTAAACAGTGAAAGTTCATTGTAACTAACGTCTGAGTTCAACATAAGAAAGTCAACATTGTATGATATAAAATCTCCCAAAGAAACTATTCTCCAGCTTTCACACTGTCACAATGCAAAGGAAAAAAATCATAAAAAAAACACGATTGTGATGAAACCTAGGCCGAAATTGAAAAAGCTATTGAAAAGGTTGTTAGTTTTATGGAAAGAAAGCCAGCATTCATCTATGACGATTGCAATAACGCATGCAGTGTTAAAAAGTGTCTTTCATTTCAAAAAAACTTCAAGAACAAAGACAAAACGAAATGCGGAAAAAATTGAGAATGATATTACAAGAGAAAGAATTTTCATGCAACAGCGATTAAAAAATCTTCTTTTCATTATTTGTTTTGCGTACGTGGCATACTTAATTTAATGAATTTTCATTAACATTACATAATTTATTTATTTCCCTTAAAATCAATTCCGATATATTTCACACACCATTAGCTTATTTTGTTTACTATAAAAAATTGAAAATAAATGCTAAACCTGACTCAGTTTTTTTTATTTTAATCTAAATATAACTCCTCATATCCGGACTTTGTAACCAATTCCCTATATACAGAAGGACATCTTCGTCTGGTTGTCAGCAATTCTACTGCATCTTTTATTTCCTGGAGATATGGAATACCAGGGATTTTGTTGATTTGTTCTTGAGTTCCTTTCTTTATCAGAACCAAAGCTCCAATCACAAGTTTTTAAGTACGACATTTTTTTTATTTCCTCCTCCATGTCTTTGTCGTCTTTCAAAAACCTTTACGGGAATGTTTTAGTCGCTTGGTACGCTCATGTCAGTCACTGTAAAAACTGTGTTTTCTTTTCTGCCTTTGATAATAATATCTAAGCGATTTGCTTGTATTGTTCGATCTCTGTTAGAAAAATCCCAGAGGATGGTAACATCTGTTCAAATAACTACAGGTTCAGGATGGTGCTCATACCATTATTATTATTTAGGTACATTTATTCGTTTCTTCGATTCACGTAATATGATGAATGAAAAAAAAACGTTTTAGGCAAAAGATTTCTATGCCTTTTTTCTTCTTATTATTCAGGTATTGACTGAAAAGATTATTAAATTTGCGCACATCGAACGACTCATCCGGAAATTCTCAGCCATTATTTTAATGCTTCAAAGTCACTGAGTCACATACAAAATTCAAAAACTGAAAGGAAATGATTCCAATATATGACCATATTCCCAAAAATAAGTCATTTTTAGGCTGATGATTTTTTGTCTATATTTCTGAGATGAGGTATTATGTAAACTATTTACATTATTCGGACTATTGTCCTCGTCTTTGTTGCCATATTTATCACAACGTTTCGGCGGTTGTATGCTCCATCCTTCTTCGGGTGTTTGGAATGTCGAACTGAACTCTTTATTTCGTTCACTGGGATAGATTGTTCTAATTCCACGTGCTATGTCTAATGAATGTCTTCAGTTATCAGTTATTTCCTGTTGATTAACCTCCCCAAGTTCTCCAATACCTTAACCAGGTATTGAATTCACACACTTTAGGTCTTGCCACAGGATCTAACCAACGCCTTTGTCCAC
The DNA here is from genome assembly GCA_903632075.3 of Acanthosepion pharaonis. Classification (NCBI taxonomy): domain Eukaryota; kingdom Metazoa; phylum Mollusca; class Cephalopoda; order Sepiida; family Sepiidae; genus Acanthosepion; species Acanthosepion pharaonis. Next base: position 320,654 of record CAHIKZ030000169.1, read on the forward strand.
TGTGCCATGTCTCCTTAAGGGCATTTCTGCATGAATTTCTGGGACTTATAGACTTAATGTCTTCAGCAACCATTTTTACCAGTGCTCATAAATAATAAATTGTGATGAAACAAAGCCCAGAAAAAAAACTACTAGCACTTGTCGGTTTGCTACGCTTTAAGGCAGTGATTGTCAACGTAGGCCGTTAGGCCTACAAGTAGGCCTGGGAAAATGTTTAAAAATAGGCAAGGAGTTGACCCAAAGAAAATAGATTGGCACAGGAAACTCGATTTCTTTTATCCGCCACCATATAAATATTAAAACACAAACCGTTTCACTTCATTTTTAAAGCAAATATTAGGTTGGTGCAAAAATAATGACGTAATAATGTCGTTTTTTGACGTTAAAAAATACGTCAAAGAACGACATTATTACGTCATTAATTTTGCACCAACCTAATAATTAAGAAATTATACAAATTCCTGTCAAACTGTGAAATGAAGGTCGTCCTAAACGGGTTCTCCCCCAGTTCCTTTCATACGAATGCTGGTGTTCCTCAAGGCTTTATCCTGGATCGTACACTGTTTCTGATCTTAATCAACGATCTTTCTGATGTCATCAGTTCCCAAGTAGGAATCTACGCAGATGATATTACTATTTAATCCTGTCTCAATAGTAAATCGGTCGACAAAAGGACTTTCATTCTGTGGTTGACTGGGACAGGAAATGATATTAATGCCTCCAAAATGAAACTGTTCTCATTTGTGCACCATAGAGAACCCTTCCTACTTCCTATCAGCATGGCTGATGCTCAACTTCACGTAAACGTCTCTCTGTGCCTGCTTGGTCTCACGTATTTCACTAACATGAGATGGAACAACTACATTGAATCAATAGCTTCATCTATCGCAAATGAAGTTGGTTCTCTGTGTCGGACCAGAAGGTTTTTCTCGCCTGAATCCATCCTTAAAATCTACAAATCTACCATTCCTCTTTGCATTGAATACTGCTGCCATACATGGTCTGGTGCTCCCATTGTTCATGTTGAGGTTCCTGACAAAATCCAAAGACGGATATGCAATGTGAATGGACCTGATCTGCCATCTCTCCTGCAGTCACTTTCTCACAGACGTTCTTTGGATTCCCTCTGTCTTTTCTACAAATATTTTCATGGTAACTGCTTGACGAGCTACTTTCATTTGTACCCCAACTGCATGAATTTTAAGCGTGCTAGTAGGTTGATATCTCGGTCCCACCCTTTCACTGTCGAAACAGTTAAGTTTAAGCGCCTCTTCTACTCGAACAGGTTCTTTTCTCGTACTTCCCGTCAGCGGAACTCCCTTCCTCTTACTTGCTTCCCTGATGGCTATAATCTTCAAATATTCAAATGTAATGTCAATCGACATCTTCTGATGGATTGATCCTGATCCCCGTCGTTCTTTATATCCTTTCCTCAAACATTCCTCTTGACTCTCTGTAATGAGTAGCGTGTTCGTGACACTCCCGCCTTGCATGGGGTGAAATGATTAAAAAGAGAGAAAAAAAATTCAATTATTTTCTTATAACGAAGTATATTTTCAAATTGTTTTGAAACATTTTTTGTTTTATTGTGTGGCGTTAGAAAGCCTTCGTGTTCATTTATTTGAGAGCAGAATTTTTTATGGGTTTAATGTGTGTTATTGAGTTACAATATATCACAATTAATTAGTTTTTGAAAGCCTTGCAAGGTCAACATGAGAAGTTGATAGTTAGACACCATGGGCAGTGTAGTCATTAGTCAGGATTTATATTTCCTACTACATTTTCCTTTTGTAAATAAAACGCATTTCCTGTTACATGGAATTTCTATTCTGCTTATGTGGGCCTGAAATGTTTTTAACACCAAAAGTTGGCTACAAGGAAGAACAGTTTGAGAAGCACAATTTAAACGGCGTGGAAGAGAAAAATTGGAGAAAAACAAGGAACATTGGAAGGAACCATATTTAGAGCATTAGATTAGTTGTTATTGTCCAAGAAATCTTTGATTAAAAACATAAAACACTAATAGATAGACCACTAATAGTTACATTAAACGGACTAAATACCTCCTTGAACCATAAGCCTGTTCGCTAATTTGTTGCTATTTCCATAGCAAATACTGGAACCATATTCCTTAGATTTGCTTATATATATATATATATATATATATATATATATATATATATATATATATATATATATATATATATATATATATATATATATATATATATATATATATATGTATGTGTGTATGTGTACTGTCTTTTTGAAATTAATCGTTCATCTGACATCGTGACAGGATTCGAACCTGCATCCTATACGGAACCATCATTTACGCTGACGTGCCTTGACTGCTCAGCCACAAAGGATCGTTCGGTTGTCAAAGGACGAATATTTTCTATGAAAATTTCTCGGACATTCAGGCCGGTAAATGTTATTTAATACTGTTTATTATAAACAGAGCATTTACTTAAATACTTGTATCTATAAAAAGAACGTTAAACATAAAATGTCTTTAATATATATATATATATATATATATATATATATATATATATATATATATATATATGTGTGTGTGTGTGTGTGTGTGTGTGTGTTTATATATATACAGTTTTATGTTGTTTTTGTTATTGATAGCTTTGTAGACCCCCCACCAGTGTAGTGTAGGTTCATATCCTGAACACACGAAGCGCTACAGCTGTGGTTTCCCTAGAAAATAGCTTTTTACGCAGTAGAGCTGCTTGCCACCCCCTCCCTCCCGACCCAAACGCTTTTGAATTTAGAATTCTCCATCTCTTTGACCGAATGCCAACAAAATATAAAAATACTCTTCTATTACAACCCTCACATCACCCTTAGTCGACGGAGAGAGGAAAAGAGATGGTTTTATATCTTTCCCGGAGAATGTGTGTCTGAGAAAGCGACGGAGTCGGTTTGGAATTTGAACCCGACATCAGTTATTTGCCATGCGTTATAAACGCTTAGGCGATTATGTATGTTTCGATACATGACTGACGAGGTAGATATTTTCCCTCAGTAGGCTGAAATTTCTCTCTGCGGTACGCTAATTGCTATCCAAGGCTATAGAACTCGATCTGTCCTGCTATTTAGCTCATAGCTGGGGTGAGATGAAGAAGGTCCATACTTTTTCCAAAGTTATTAGAACGTAAGTGAATGTAATGGATTCGGTTGGAATTCGAACTCGGCTCTCCGATTCCTCATTCCGAGCCGCTATCCATTATTCGGATTCAGGAATCGGAGAGCCGAGTTTGAATTCCAAGTCTGTTTTCCACGCTGATAACCGCTACGTTACGCGCGCCTCGATACATGTCCAGTGCTGTGAAAAAGTAAGTGAAACTCTGAGATAATATTAAAAAATTGTCTCTTTTTTACCCAGATATATATGGTGGTTATAACTTAGAGGTGGCTTCTGATAAGGATCGTGTTCTCTATTCAGTCGTAACTGATCTAGCGAGACAAGCTTGCTAACAATTACACCACGTGGAAGTGTCCGTAGCTATTATCAAGATCAGTTAAATAATTAAAAATATAGTGCTAATCACTTATTTTTTATAGCTTTAATTTTTTTTCATGTGTTCCGGTAGAGTAGCGGTTATCAAGGTAGAACAAGGAATCGGTGACTTTGCATTAATGCCCTTGGGAATAAATCTTCTCCCCACTTCATCACTCTGTCAAATGTGTTTTAAATAGCAGGGTAGACTAACTTCTTTACCCTTCGTGATGGTTCATCTAAGCAGAGGATTAATCTGAATTCAAAATCGTGGAGGAAGGAGCGGAAAACTATCTAGTTTCTTTCTAAAGTCATTGCAATTAACAGAAGTGAATCTGAGGAAACCCATCATTGTCTTCATCTTGAAGGAACATAGTATAAAAAGTATTAAAACGTATTTAAAAAATTAAGTATTAAACGTATAGAAAAGTATTAAAACGGATTACAAATATTAAGTACTAGCAGGAGAGCCCGGCGTTGCCCGGGGATGTAACAGTAAGAGATAGATCAAGTATCGACCATCATAAAGACTGAAAAATAAAATTGACAAAAATTATTGTTTAAGGTTGACGGACACGCATGTCTTAATTATTTTTTTTTTTTTTTTACGAACTGGTCAAACTCAAACAAAAACATTGTTTTCAATCATTATTGTGTTTTTCCAATTTTTGGCGCTGTCGGAGCCACACACAAACCACTTGGGTTTTATAAGTATAACTCGATATGAGTTGTCCCCCTTTCATTCTGGCGACAAAATCGTGTTTTATCGTGTTTTCAAATTGATTTCATGCAAAAACAATTGTGTTTTTCCAATTGTTGGCGCTGTCAGAACCACCGCAAGGTAATTTTACGCAGTCGTGTGAAGTTTTGTTGAAATCGGTTGAAAAATGTAGGAAATCCGATCCAATATATAAACGTACAGACACACACAATCTGCGTTTTATAATAAGTAAGATTAAAAAGTATTAAAACATATTAAAAATATTAAGTATTAAAAGTATTTTAAAAAAGTATTAAAACTTATTAAAAACATTAAAAGTATTAGAAAAAAAGTATTAAAAAGGGGACATGTCATTAAAACTTTTAAGCATTAAAAATAATAAAATATACTAAAAAGTATTTAAAAGGACATCAAAAATAAGACTAGAGAAAAACTATACTCAACTAAAGAAGAAATATGAGACCGCTTATTGCACTTTCGACCAAACTTTGAAGAAGTTGGGAAAAATGCACCAAACACAGGTTTCACACTAAATAAGCTGCAAAAATAGTTGAATAGAAACATTGTTAATTCATATTTGTGTATGCATTTTTAAAATATATATATATATAATTTTATTTCATCACATTTAAATGTATACCCTCTAAAAATGTTGCCGAGGGTACTTGATATTTTCTCCTAGGGGTACCGTTGTTTAAAAATGGTGAGAATCACTGGTCTAAGAAGAGGATTATTCTGAATTCAAAACCGTGAAGAAGACAACTGAAAACCACTCCAGATTCTTTTCCAAGAAGTCACTGCAAGTCACAGAAATCAATCTGTAGAGTGCCAAGATCACCTGCATCTTGAAGAGATATAGTATTAAAAATATTTTTAAATTAGACCTAAGAGCGTTTACATTTTTTAAAATAATAAAAAAAAATATTGTAATGACAAAATTAGCCGTTTCCTTATGAGGAAAAATCCGTCATTTATTGCCTGACAGCCAGTGCTACAGTCAGTTGAAATTTATAAAATCTTTAAAACAATTTTTCTGAAAAAAAGATTTCTCCAGTAACTGTTAACCCTGTTTCGAATATTAATCGCGGGTTCTTTCCTAATTTTTTTTTATTTTATGTAGGAAAACAACGCACAACATACATACTGAGCAAAGTAAATACATACTGAGCTTGAGTAAATAGATAGGGGACACTGTACGTAAAGAAGTGAGGAAATTCAACCAAAATTAAAGATATTGAATTTACACACTTCTTTTTTACGTGATGTGTCTCCTCAAGAAGTCGGTGACCATGGCTCTCCACAACTTTCTGTTTTGTAGCCAGCCAACTGGCCAGTATGTAGGTGGGTGTCCGTTAGAATATTCCAGGTACTGTAACCTTGGATGTGCGTGTGGGATAGATTATAACGAACTGGAATGAGAATTGAAGAGCCGGGTTCGAATTTCAGCTGTGTTCGTTGCATTCACTTAGGTTCAAATACCATTGAAAGATCAAGAATCTATAAAAGACGATTGCCCACGCATGTCACATCTGCTCCTGTCAACAGGCCCTGGGCCAGCACGGTAGATACAATGCATCAATAAAGATGCTGGGAAAATGGCCGGTTCCCTGTACTGCTCCAATAAGTACCTGACTCCTACTGTCCATTATCATTCCAAGAGTCAGGCCAGACCGAAAATAGAGAACTAGTGCCGTATATGTATAAAAGCTATCCATTCTTCCCTTTCTAGTCTCGATAACGTTCAAAAGGCCTCTCCGTGGCCTTGTGAGTGATTTCAATCAAATAAACCTTTCCCACAGACGAAATATTGCAAGTCTTTCGCTGCCGTATCGCTATTTTAATGGAACTTATTCAGACGTACAAGATACCTTTAATTCCACCAGTTCTAACATACACTACATGCCAGGCAAATTGTAGCGAGCGAGCTTCATTACCTTCGTATTCCATTGGATTGGTGAGATGTAAGTTCCACTGGAACAGCTTCTTTCCACGAAACTCTACATTGTGGAACCTAATTCCAAGATGATTCCCGGATCACTACAATCTTAACCTGATTAAATCTAGGGTTAACAGGCATCTTTCCAAAATATCTCCACAAACTCTAAATTTTATCTCTTATTCTGTAACCCTCCATCTTGATTGGCTTTTGGGCCTTATACAGATTTAAAATTATTGTAAAAAAGATGACTTTTAAAAAAAAAATTAGATGTAGGCCTTGAGCGTTACTTATGGAATATATATATATATATATATATATATATATATATATATATATATATATATATATATATATATATATTCCATTTCACTCATTATAAAACACGCAAGGAAATAATCTCGTGTTCTTCAGCTGATATATTTAGTAGACTTGTGTGCCTACTGAAATTGCCCGCTGGATCGATAGGGTCTTACAACAGAATTTTGTAAGTGCTGTCATCACGTGACAACAGCTGGAGTTAGACAGACCGACTGGTATATAGAAAGAAAGAGAGAGATAGGAGGTGGGGAGAAAGAAATCGAACGGATCACGTGCTTTGGAGATCAGAGATCAGGAGTCAAGTAACCGCGATCAGATGTCAGAGGTCAGGGATCGGGTCGCCAAAGTATTGTCATCATTCTTCTCGTCTCTCTACTATGATTTCATTTTGTCTATGAAAGGTGTGACGGTTTGCCGTGGTACTTTTCCCGCGAAAATACTTGAATCGAATTTAGCTAGACGGGGAAATTGCGGGCGTGAACTGTTTTTAATACATACACACACACACACACACACATATATATATATATATATATATATTAGGTTGGTGCAAAAATAATGACGTAATAATGTCGTTCTTTGACGTATTTTTTTAACGTCAAAACCATTATTACATTATTATTTTTGAACCAACCTAATATATATATATATATATATATATATATATATATTATAACATATTCATGTTATAATTTTCAACAAATATATCATCTAAGTGGAATAATATATATACCGGGTGTAGTTGTCCAGCCTAAAAAGTGTTTAATATAGGAAAAAACGAAACACTAATCTGAGTTTCTTTATTCCAGAATTTCAGATAAGTCATTTAGCCATCTTGACACCATTTGTCGTAAGAATACCTGAAAAACCCCTTTGATTTCTTCAGCTGGAAAAAGAACAGGTGAAACTCGTTTTGTGTCAGCTTCCCTATGTGTTCCCAACTGAGCAATATTAGTAATATTACCAACATTCATACTCTGGATTCAATCAAGATCCATCAATAGAACGCTGAGTCAGTTTAAAATACAAGGAACTGTAGAAAAGAAAAGTGGATCGGGCAGTTACAATAGCAAGAGGGATCCTCATTTCAATTTAGAGTTAAATACCAATTTATTGGTCAATGTAGAGTCCAATAGCGTTATAAAATCCTCGGAGAATTCCACTAAGATATCTTTAATCATTTCTAATATATAGAGGTTCAAAGCTTAATCTAACATTTGGACAATTTTGCTGTTACACCCAATATCTATCTATCTATCTATCTATCTATCTATATATATATATATATATATATATTTATATGTGTGTGTGTGTGTGTGGGTGTGTGCGTGCGTGTATACAGGGTGACCCAAAATAATGTATACACTTTTGAATCGTTATAACTTATTCAATTTATGCATTTTGACTTGTAAATAAGGTTAATACAAGAGAGAATACACATTTAAAGAATTTGAGAGTAAAATATACAAAAAACATAGAAGACTAACTTTAATAAGACAAGAGCTACTTGAGGCAATGGCAGAATATTCATATAATGATGAGTTCACATCAAGTGCTCAAACTGGTTGCCGTTCTGTTCAATATACTTTTCATATCTTGAAGAAATAGACCTACAAACGTCCAATATCATTTCCTCTGGTATTTGAGCCAATTCTTCTTCAATTGCTACTCTCATTTCAGCAATTGTTGCAAGTTTCCTGTTGTAAACTTTGTCTTTTAGAAACCCCCACAAAAAGAAAAACAAAGGTGTCAAATCTGGTGATCTAGGTGGGTATTCAACTGTCCCTCTTCTTCCAATCCATCTGCAGAAAGCCAGAAGAGAGTCCCACAAGTGAGAAGTGCGAGAAAAGAAAATCTTACCAGAGAACTTACGGTTATATCTCGCCATTTCAACTGGAAAAATGATGAGACCTCGCCGCCACTCTAGTACTGCGGTTAATTTTTTGAAGTCTAGGTACCACAGCGAAGAGTCCATCCGAACAAATACCATGAAAGTATTTCTACAAAAGGCAGAGGGAATCTACGTTGCGTCGTTGGGAATGTAACTGAAGCCGAGACGCCAGGTCAGGACCAATAATATTGCTGATTTTTTTTTGGATTTTATCAAGAAATACTCATAATCAGAGAAGATAACTGAAATTTAGTGGTAATATAATGCGGAAGAGGGACTTGACATGTTTGACACGCCCAACTCATATCGAGGGTAGTAGAGACAGAGGTAAGCAGCGGACCACGAGCTTATGTAAATGGATGGGGGAACAGGGGCGGTAGGCTTGTTAAATGGACAAATGTTGGTAAGGGCTTACAAAGGAGATTGGGAAGAACGATGATGAAGAGAAAGGGGCTCATCAAAGAAGAGGATTGTTTAATTGAATAAATACATTCATCAATGCAAGTAGCACAAAACAAATATTGAATTTCAATCTCTGGTTGAATTTCCGAAGTTTTTGTAAATGTGGAAACATAAGGCATACAAATGCCATTTATATTGATTTCTCATAGAAAATTATTAACAAATGAGAACAAACATCAAACAAAAATATCACAGCACCGTTTCCGTATATCGGACAAAAAACAAAAAACAAAAAAAACAAACAATATATTCCAAGCATTGTTTGTAAGGGCTAAAGTTTATGGGCATTTAATCAAGTTTTATATGCGTTTTGAATTGATTTTTGTTCACGGGTCTCTATATCGCCAAACTGCACGCGAATATTTCTCTGTATCTCTTTTAGCAACTATTCGTATATATATATATATATATATATATATATATATATATATATATATATATATATATATATGTAGTGTTTTCGGATTGCTTTTGTGTGATCGATCTTTTTTGGCATCGTTTCCCTCTGTTTATGCGTAAATCTATACATCATTTTAAAATCTCTGCATCTCTTCTCTCGTTTCAATTTTTTGTTTACTTTTATCATATTTTTCATAGGCTCTGGAAACAGAGATCAATAAACATGATTTTCGTTTTCATTACGCTCCATGAGTTTGAACTTGGGTATCACACTGCCAAAGTCACCCACAAAATCGATTGAAGGATGGATTCGGCTTCAGAACTTACGGTGCGTCGTTGTTTCCAAAAACTAGCGTCTTGATAGCTGGACCAATTAAATGAACCTGTTTGCAGTCGCAAGTCCTCACCATCGATGATTTAAAAAAAAAATTAAGGAAAACTGTAAGCTCAGAAAACAACATTCTGTCCGCAACAATAGCAGTATTTAAGGGCTGGATTCAATTTCAGAACAGACACTGCGTTGTCGGATCAAAGAATTCGCTTCTTGGAAGATCTACAAGATAATCCTATCCGTAATCTCAAGTCATCACTCGATTATGGGCAGCTGTATATCTGTCCTCCTGTATGGCAGTGAATGCTGGATGATGTTCTCAAAGACGAAGACGATAGTCGAAGCAGCAGAAATGTGTTTCTACAGGAGACTGGGGATAACATGGACCGAATATGTGAGCATCGACGAAGCTTTAGAGAAAACAGAAACTAAAAGGAAACTATAGCATCAGGGAGAGATAGTTGAGGTTTTTGGGGTACATAATGAGGAAGGAGATTTGGGAAAATCTGATATACGGCAAGAGAGACAGACGAAAACACTGCATAACATACTTAGTAAGCTTGACTAAATGGATACAGGGCCTAGGAGAAATAACAGAAAGACAAAAAATTTTAAAAGCTACAAGTGAAAGGAAGTTGTGGAGAGGCATGATCGCCTACGTCCTGAGGAAACACGACAAAGAAAAAGAAGAAATACATGTAAGTCCTACAACCGTAACATCATTAGTACTTAGCGGTTGAGAACGACGATTTAAAAAATTAGCATCTGTTGATGTGGATCTGAAAGAAAGGTCTCTTTGTGGTCGTTAACCATCACCCGATAATGAATAATTGTGTCAAGCAGTAGAGTTTTTTTTTGTTTTTTTTAAAATCATTGTCACTCCATGTAAGACAGTAAAGCCACTAAAAAGAAGGGGCTTATAGAGTGTGGAAGAATTAAGAACAGAAAAATTAATAATGAGCGGGAAGAGGAAAGAGTAATCAGGAGAACAGTAGATAGCAATTGACATTGCATTTACATTTTTGCAAATTAAGTTTGGCTGGAAAGCATGGAAAGTAAAAGGATTTCTTCAAGCGAGCAAAGAAGCTGTTAGCATAGAATTTATAGTTACATCTCAGCCAGCTCAACTGTAAATTGATGAGATCTTGACGCCAGTCTCGTCAGTTATGTGCCATATGTGATACACGCTTAGGCGGTCATGTATCTTTCGATACATGACTGACTAGGCAGATTTTTTCCCGCAGTAGTTTGCCATTTCTTCCTGCGGTAGACCAGTTTCCATCCAATACTCTAGAACCCTGTCTGTTCTGCTATTTACCCATAGCTGGGGGAGAAGAAGAGTATTAATACATTTCCCAAGTGTATTAGCACGTAAGTGAATGTAATGGATTCGACTAGAATTCGAACTCGGCTCTCCAATGTCTCAATCCGAGCCGCTATCCATTACTCCAACACTGCGCTTCTTTAGGGCTAGGTGCCATAGCGAAGAGATCATTCGAACAATTACAATGAATGAATTTACGGGAAAGACACAAAAAGGCAACCTTATGGCGGTGGGAAATTGACTGGGGTCGAGCTGCAAGATCAGGACTGATTCTTCTTTGGATTTTATCAAGGAGCTCAAGGTAAATAGAAGGGGCACCGGCGCATATGTGTCAGCAATATTCTAAATATGAACGAATAGTAGACATAGTTATGCAAGACTAGCAGCATGGCCTGGCGTTGCCCGTGCTTGATTCAGAAACTGTACGACTCATACAGCAATCGCTATCACTTGACTTAAAATATTTTTGCCCTTCCTTGCCTTTAAAAGAGTGCCTTTTGCCGTGCTGATGTTGCTGCATGCCTTACTTCTTGCCTATCTCACACTGCGATTTTTTTCTAAGCTCTATACTAAACATTAAGTCTGTTACGAAAAAAGAACTAAACAAAATGAACACAAAACGATCAGCTTTAAAAAAGGACTCGTAACTGAAAAAACCGAATGAAAAAAGAATGTTAACAACAAATACTTTTTCACACCCAAACAAGTTCTGCGGAATCAGAATTAACGTTGAGTTTAAGCAAGCGAATGAGCCAATTGGAGTAAAGTGCCATGCAGATTTAAATCTTTCCTACTGGTGACGAATGCAGCTATCGATTCTTTTTGCACGCTAGCATGCTAGTTAACGTTCGTGTCAGTCAGCTGTTGGCTCTTACGCTGGCCAATAGAATCTTCCTGCCATTTTGTGGCAGCCAACTATTGGCTCTCACTCTGGACAGTACAAAATGGCCACAAACTACATGAAAACTGCCGTAGAAACATGAAAAAAATCGATTATTTCCACTATCGATGTGAGTTAGGAAATGCAAAGTCGGTCTTGGCCTTTCCTGCTAACTTGGAGCATGTGCATGTAAATTTTGGTGCAAATCCGTCGAAAATTGTGGCCGTGCATTCGTTACACACACACACATACACACGCATCCTGCCTTTTATAGATAGATATTTTCTGGAGAGAAAAAATCTTGCAAGACACTGTGACCCAACTTTCTAAGCAGTTGAACAAGCAATGGATTCAATATAGTATTTCCACCTGTTGTCAGCTAAGAACGTTATCCCGGGAAGGCATAACGAGACTCTTTCGAAATACAGTTGCAGGAAAAAGAAATCGAGTGTTGAGAGCAAGCCTGTTGATAAGTTATACAACAGTTGGAAGACATTTGGCAGAAATCGTCAAAATGAAGATTTAGGCCACCATGGCTTCACTAATGAGAAGCAGCTTCCGCTGTTTGACAGTTGCTTTAATTTGATCATGTTAAATTGAGAAGTCGTCCTTGAAACCGGAATTATTAAAGTCTCTAGAGGGCGTGCCATTGCATCAGTATAAGATCACGAGCATTCACGATCATCATTAGTGATGATGGGTGAACAATTCGAAGAGTGACAGCAGGTGAAAAGATCCTTTTCTTGTTTGAGAGCTTACTGCTGATTAAAATTTCCGCCCTTCCTCCCCAAAATCAATGTTTCACCTCCAAAAGATTTTGGTAACCCTTTTGTTGTACTGTATTGATTACTTTCTTGCTGCATCTTGCAACCCGGACACGCAATCAAGGCCAAGAAATGTTTGTTGTAATTTAGAAGTGATGAATTAAAAGTTACAAGAATTTTTTTGTGAGACGTTATGAACAGGGTTACGAATAGAAAGTCGCCTGTACTGCTGCAGCGATATAACAAAACATTAACCTTCCCAAAACTCACAGCAAAATCTTAAACACTTAAGCAACGTTGGCCTTGTGTCTAATTCAACAGCGCTCTGAGCTTCAAAATATAATGAAGTACGAGTGGAAAAATCACAGGACATGTTGATAAAAATGTTACAAAAGAAAACAGCACATAAACTGTTTAGCGAATTTGTGCAAATGGATGCATAAAAAACAGGAAATTGTGGAGAGCCATGATCGCCAATGTTCTAGAGAAAAAGAATGGGCTTGAGTAAATGAATGGCGGAATAAGGTTTAGGGGAGATAACAAAAAGACAAAATTTATTAAGACCTATAAAGGAGAGGAAAGTATGGAGAGCCATGATCGCCAACATCCTAAAGATTCAGAATGTGCTTCAGTAAATGAATGGCGGAATAAGGTTTAGGGGAGATACCAAAACACAAAATTTATTAATAACTATAAAAGAAAAAGAAAATATGGAGAGCCATGATCGCCAACGTCCTGAAAAGGACATAGAAGATAGAAGAAAAAAGATTAAATTTTTTATACTTTTTTAAATACGTATTTGATAAATTGATAAAACAGTTTAACATGCTAATTATAAATTGTAGATGTCAAAAAGAAGCAAGTACAACAATTTAAACGGAAGACGTACATTGCAACCTTGGAACTTCTAGGGAACATCATGTAGGAAATGGGATGTGACATTTCATCACCGCCGACTCAACACCAGCCAACTCATCTACGTGACAACCCAACAATAGGACAACTCGCCAACACGGTACTCAGAGCGAGGACAACTCAACGCTGGCGTTGAATTCATAGTTTCAGACCGGTGTTGGTTGACATCATATGGACATCTCTGAGATCGGCTTCGAGTCGAAAAGATTTTGAAAATTTGTCAGTTCGTCCTATGGTCTTATTAGTTACAACAGCCTATCTGACTGACTGGTGTTTAATTTTCAAGATCAGAACCAATATAAGACTGCACACACTGTTGGGGATGGTGCACCACACAATATGGAGATTCATTACGAAGCTGTAAAAAGTGAAAAGAAAACGAGATGCATTTTCCAGCAATTAAATCTCCATTTTATAATTAGCATGTTCCCCGAACATGAAGAAGCATATGAAGACAAATGAAATAATTTTGCTGATTTTTCTTCTTTTTCACAACGACCTCAAACTGAATATTTAATGGGAATTGCATTCAATCCTTAACACTTTTTTAAATTAAAAATAAAATGTATTAAAATATGATCCTTATTAAATTATTTAAACAGTCGACTAAAAAATATTATAGTTTGCATGTCGTTGAGATGTCTTCGCCCTGAGTAGGCTAGTGGTGAGTTGTACTCGAGTTGAGTTGTTACGGAGATAAACTGGACGGTGTTGAGTCAGCAGTTTTGAGTCGGCGGGGTTGTAATTGTAGTAATGAGTCGCCCTGAATCCTGTAGGAAAGAGGGCTGCAAATATAATCTACCTAACTAACTTGCGTAAGGGGATAACAGAACATGGTTTGGGAGAGATAGCTAAAAAACATGCTTTAATAAGATCCATAAAGGACAGATAATTGTGGAGAGCCCTGATTGCCAAGGTCCCGAGAGAACATAGCACAAAGAAGAAGAAGAAGACGAAGAAGAAGAAGGCCTATGAATTACCATTTCATTAAGGGATTTGGATGCGTATATGACGCAGCAAAGCGGTTAGAAAAAACTTCTGGTAGTTTGTCGACGCCCATGAGGTCAGTTTTTAACGTGTGGTCATAAATTCGCGAACAGATTGTCGGCGACATAGCGTCGATTCGATTCCTGCTTACTTTGATTAATAAATTTGTGCTTGATCCGGGTTATCGGGATTTTAGTTTTTTATTCTCTCCACCAAAACGGCCATTTATTTCACTTCAATCTGATAAATGTTTGTGAAAGCTAGCCTCGTTTAATCATTCGCAACGGCGTTGCTCTATTCTCTCAGGCAGTAGCGCTATTACATAAGAAATAAAAAAAAACAGACAATGTTCCTTGCCTATCTATCTATCTATCTATCTATGCAGATATATATACACATACAAGAAAGAGGGAGTAAGAAGAGGATAAAATATCGGTAATTCTCCTCTTTCTCTCTATATATACATACATATATATATATATATATATATATATATATATATATATATATATTTTAGAGAGAGAGAGAGAGAAAGAGAGAAAGAGAAAGAAAAGAAGAACTACCGATATTTTATCCTCTTCTTACTCTCTCTTTCTTGTATGTGTATATATATCTGCATAGATAGATAGAAACAGACTAAGATAGATGGATAGATCGATAGATAAATAGATTGTGACAGAGTGAGATAAATATACATATATATATATATATATATATATATATATATATATATATATATATATATATAGATAGGTAGATCCAGTTTCTGAGATAGAGAGATAGGAATAGACTGATATATATATATATATATATATATATATATATATATATATATATATATATATATATATGGCGAGAGAGGAGAGAGAGATCGAGAGATCTATGCAAGAAGATTGTGTAAACTATCTGTAAATTTCTCTCTATATATACATGTATATACATATATGTATACATCTATGTATATATATATATATATATATATATGAAATGAGTTTTATATATGTGTGTGTGTGAAATGTGTATATATATATATATATATATATATATATATATATATATATATATATATATATATATTGTTTGTTTATATACTATTTATATATTTTATATGCGCGGTACTTATTGGAAAGAGCTCAATATCATTGACATGGCTAACATATTTAGTTGAATTGATGTGAGTTTGTGACGCTAGATTTCACGCTATTTGCGATCGTCTGACGATCGAAGATAACGTGAAACAGTGGGTCACAAACTCGCATCAATTCAACTATATATATATATATATATATATATATATATATATATATATATATATATATATATATATACTGGGTTTGACAGCAAAATTGTCCAAATCGTGTAACAGCAAAATTGTCCGAATATTAGATTAAGCGGTGAACCATTGTATCTGAGAGAGAATTAAATATATAGTAAATGTATAGTGTAGATTAGTACTTAGAAGACTATTTGACAGACTTTCCGCACATTTGATTTATTTAATCAATTCACACCGAGCAAGACAATAATGTTTGGACGTAATGGCCTACCGCGAGAGAAAATGAATGAAAACATTGAAATAGGGACCGGTGACCCAATCCTAAACAAGAAAGAAGGGATTGACTGCTACTCCTGTTCCAAAGACTGGGGGAGTGTGAATCTGACCACAGGTGGACGCATATACTCCTATTGGCATATTTGTGAATCCTTGTGCCGTACGAATCATCGTTTTTCGGAAGAACCGAAGACAGAGATATGGTGCAAAAAGTGTGCCACAAGGTCTCTAAACGATCCTCTTTGGCTTTGAATTCAGAGATTTCCTTCTGCTAGACTGGTTGCTAGTCAAAAGCTAAAGGGCCCAGTTTGTCCAGCTATTTAACCTATATCTATTAGGATCAAAAGAAGGATTCATCCGTTTCTCGGGGTGTATTTGCAAGTAATTAAATATAACAAACTGAACCGAATTATGAATTAAAACTATATCAGATTTAGTTGTTACTGGTGTATTTGGTAACAGCCTTGGTTCCTTCAGAAAATGCATGTTTAGCCAATTCTCTGGGCAAAAGAAGCCAGGCAGCAGTCTGAACTTCGCAACTGGTGATGGATGAACGTTTACTCTATTGAGTCAGACGACTAGATTCAACAGCGATTCTCTCGAACAGATCATTGACAAAGCTGTTCATGATGAACATAGCTTTACTGGAAATGCCGGTATCGGGATGAACCTGTTTCATCACTTTGTAGATGTAAATCGAATAGCTTTCCTTCTTCTTGCGTTTAATTTTCTTGCCATCGGCAAGGACAGGCTTAATCTTAGCAACCTTCTTAGCACTCTTAGAGCTTACCTTGCAAACATGTTTGTTAATATATGTGATCTTCTTTCAATTCGACCACCAATGTGCATC
>CAHIKZ030000169.1:340000-375000 GCA_903632075.3 Acanthosepion pharaonis
GCGAAAAAATAAGTTAAAAAGAATAAATAAATGAAAGCATCTCCAGCTTCGAATCACATGAATTTGACAAAAATGTCTCCTGGTGCGTAAAATCTATCATTTTAATTTTGGGTTGTCAAGTTTTAAGTTTTTCTTTCCTCTCTTTCTCATTGGTAAAATGCAGCTGAATTTTAATATTTTAAACCACCTTCCTCTTACTTGTCATGAGCGGGAACTTTGTTTTCAGAATGGGCAAACAAAATTAATGCGAGCTGGCTACATGCCTCCTAGAATACCCGTATATAGCTAGCTAATTCCTGTTTGCAGACACATTTTCAGGCACATTTGTGTTTCTTCAAAGCCCATTGGGCCAACCTCTAGTTTATACTGCAACTATGCTGAGGCAACCTTCCGTTTTCATTTAACCCTTTCACCTCATGCAAGGCAATAAAGCCACTAAAACACAAGTGTGATGAAAAGCTGAGTGTAAGACAAAGAAAAGGTTATTAAGTAAAGTGAACAATAAAAGAATTTCCGTCTGAATTTCTGGAATGAGGAGTACTGGTTTACACTAATCATATTTGGAATATTGCCCGCATATTTGTTGTACCCCCCCGGCCCTCCTCGAGTGTATAGGGATCTAGATAAAAGCGTTGGTTTGGGAATTTGGTAACATAGTGCTTGTGTGTAACCTGTGAACAATAACTGAACGTTACTAAATAAAAATAAGAACTAGATGAGATATCACTAGACATGAGCATTGGGACGAGAAGAGTCTACACCCGTAGATTAAATAAAGGGTTCAGTTCAGAATATCCTGTAGGTTACACACATCGATATACATCTGAGGAAGAACGGAGGGCACAACGGCCGAAACGTTGTGATACCCCCCCCAAAAAAAAACAAAAACAAAAAACCTGAGAACAATAGTCCGAATATAAATAGTGTAAATAAGAAACTGTTCACAGAGAAATTACGGCTACAATTAGACATTTCAACTGGTAGAGAGTGCGCAATACGGAGTTATCAGTAGTTGAATAAAGCCAGTACCTTGAAACTCTCGTTCACGATGACTAGTGACTTCGGGTTAGTACTGCTATCGACGGTCTTTGAACAGATTCATCCAGCCAATTTCATTTGCAAATTGAATAGGGCCAAACAGTGTCATCTTTTCAAACATTTTTCAACAACACTGCAAGTGTGGATCGTCTCCTCAGATCGGCAGAATCTAGACAAGTCGACTATCTTGGGATTCGAATCTGAGCCACATGGTAAGATTGAGTTTTTAAATGTAAATTGAACTCAGTATGGAATTGAATATGACATTCTTCTTGTGCAATGGTTTCTGTTACCTTTGTCATTAATGAAATTAATTGTTGATAGAATTCATCATAGGATTTTCCGTGTGACCACTCGAAATGAAGACAATTCAAATCCGTATTTAAAGTAGGAATCCCTCTGATACACGGGTCGCCTTGAATGCAGTTCTTGTATTATCCTCTATTTCTCTGTTTAATCATTAATCCCTACTTGGCTTCATCGCATTGTATCGTCTGTATTTTCCTTTCCGAATACCTTAGTGGTATAGTCAAGGTTTGTCCCTGATTTTATCACTTTAAGTTCAATGGAAGATGTTTTGGCTTAGAGTAGCGCTCACCAAAGAAAATCGCGAATTTATACCTTCGTTTTGATTAATATCGCAATTAAGGACCTATTAGCCAATTCTTCGAATATATGCCCCTTGTAGCTGCAAAACGACATTGTCCTAATGATCGCTATACAATTCTATATAATTCTACATATTCTTCGACTTGAGGCCCAAATACTTAAAAACACCGGTTCCCGTACAGTTCAGCGAAGTTAAACAACGTGAAAATTAGTCAGTGCCTATATGGATGACCGCTTGGGAATATCGGGTAACGTTGGATGTGTGGTGGATAACGAGACGGAATTGTTAATGAGAGAGCATAGTTCCAATTGCAATTGGCTTCGTTATATTCACGAATCTGTGAATCTTGTGACCGATCAGGGTCGTAGGGGCATCATATGTACTCCAGCTACAGTAGAATTGGTGTTTCTTGGGCAAGATAGCTTGATGGAGCCCCACTCTCTCCAGGCCGGTTTTGAATTCGGAGTTTACTTCTCCTAGACCGGTTGCCACCCAAGGCTATACAATACAGAATACTCGTCTTCCTTAGGAAGAATGCTCTTCTCTACCCCGCCATAGAAGAAGAGAAGTTTCATACCATTGCCAAGGGTATTAGCACGTAAGTGAATGTAATGGATCCGATTGAAATTCGAACCTAGCTCTCCGATTCCTCATTCTTAGCCACTAACAATTACTTCACCGTGTCTCCTTTCGCTTGAGAAATTATGAATCCATCTATCCTTCCTCCTGCTATAGGTTAATTAGTAAGACCTGTATCAGTGCGCTAGCCCGTGTTTACTCTGATTCACAAGAGCGCATCGTCTTGTACTAGGATAGTAACTTTTTACTCGGGTTCCCCGGATGTCAGAGCACATGACTTGCAGTGGACTAGCCCATGTTTAAACGGGTTCAACAGAAGTTAAGGTTCATCGTCTTGCAGTAGGTTAGCCTGTGTTTAAACGGGCTCACCAGAGGGTAGGGGAAATCGTCTTGAAGTAGGATAGCAGGTGTTTACATGTGTTCACCAGGGGTTAGGGTTTATTGTTTTGTAGTAGTCCATCCCGTCTTTGTGCGGGTTCGCCAGAGGGCATAGCACATCGCTTTGCAGTATGTTATCCTGTGTTTAAACGGGCTCACCAGAGGGTAGGGGAAATCGTCTTGAAGTAGGATAGCAGGTGTTTACATGTGTTCACCAGGGGTTAGGGTTTATTGTTTTGTAGTAGTCCATCCCGTCTTTTGCGGGTTCGCCAGAGGGCATAGCACATCGCTTTGCAGTATGTTATCCTGTGCTTAAACGGGCTCACCAGAGGGTGGGGAAATCGTCTTGAAGTAGGATAGCAGGTGTTTACATGTGTTCACCAGGGGTTAGGGTTTATTGTTTTGTAGTAGTCCATCCCGTCTTTGTGCGGGTTCGCCAGAGGGCATAGCACATCGCTTTGCAGTATGTTATCCTGTGCTTAAACGGGCTCACCAGAGGGTAGGGGAAATCGTCTTGAAGTAGGATAGCAGGTGTTTACATGTGTTCACCAGGGGTTAGGGTTTATTGTTTTGTAGTAGTCCATCCCGTCTTTGTGCGGGTTCGCCAGAGGGCATAGCACATCGATTTGCAGTATGTTATCCTGTGTTTAAACTGGTTCACCGTATGTTAGAACCCACTCTGTTGTATTATACTAACCCATGTTTATACGAGTTCACCGAACGCCAGAGCGCAATATAGTTCTGGGCATGTCGATGACATAATGTTGTGCGGACACCAGCGAGCCTTAGCTTTTGGCACGTCAATGTACGTCCGATCGCCTGGATTAGCAGTTCGTGTTTCTTTATCTTTTATTGAGGAATGTTAACTGCTTGAATATTTTCAAGACTATACATGAATGATATCGAGTGTAAAATTTATACATCATATTGCCTTTTTTTAGGTTACAATTTACATTATCTGCTTTCATTATATGAACCAAATTTGAATTGACAGTCGTCCAACGAATCAAATTAATTCACGTCAGTAAAGAGAAAATGAAAGTAGGTGCCACCTGAATTTTGGCAAGATGACCATTGGCGCGTAAACTATGTCAGTTCAGTCTTGGTCCTTTCCCCCCTTTCCCAAGTTTAGAGTTCAACTGAACTATACATATATTCTTTCGTCTTCGTTGGTGGAAACGAGGTTGCGAGATCTAATGGCTGGCCGCTTGTATCCGACTATGATTGTTTATTAGCCAGTCCCTGTTGCAGACGCCTGCTCAAGCACATTTATGCTTTATATTACAACTATGTTGAGCAGACCTTTAAAGAGATAGAGATAGATAGATAGATAGATAGATAGATAGATAGATAGATAGATAGAGAGAGAGAGAGAGAGAGATAGAGAGAGAGAGAGGTAGAGAGAGAGAGAGATCATCCGTGTTTTATATTGCAACTATGCTGAGCGGACCTTGAAAGAGATAGGTAGATAGAGGGAGGGAGAGGGAGAGAGGGAGAGAGAGAGTGTGGATTAATAAAATAGTAACAATTAGTAAAATCCAACTTGTATTGTAATGATAATAATTAGTAAAATATTAAAAATTATTAAAATTCGTCTTAAATTGTATTTGGATAGTAATTAGTAAAATAGTAAAAATTAACAAAACTCGACTTGAATCGTATTTTGATAGTAAATAGTAAAAACCAGTAGAATCCGATTTGAATTGTAATGATAATAATTCGTAAAATAGTTAGAATTAGTAAAATTCGAGATGCATTGCATTTTGATAATAATTACTAAAATAGTAACAATTACTAAAATTCATCTTGCAATGTATTTTGATAGTAATTAATAGTAAAAAAGCAATTTTTTTTTATAATAATTACTAAAATATTAAAAATCTGTAAAATTCGACTTGCATTGTACGTTATTTTGCTCGGCATTTTCTTGCCTCTATTCAATGCTACCTTGATATTAAACAAGTAGCATTCTCTCCGCTCAGTAATAATTACGAAATTTTATTTAGCGAGTTGAAACTACTAAAAAATTCTATTTCTATTACGTCGCCAGAAGAGTCTACTGCATAGAGATAATTATTCGCGCCCTGATGTCGAATTCCGAGTAACTTCAAAGATAAAATTCTTCTGAAAGACAAGAAAACTCATTTTTCTGCCCACTGATGCATTATGACAAGATAATTTCTAACTGACGTGCCACGATGATTGAGGGTTAAGACTGTGGTCCAGAAATCATTTCGGCGAAACACACTCCCATAGCTACATTTCTTACCGAGGGACCAGATTATGGTGTGAGTTACTACATAGAGACGATGAAGTATTATGGTGCTTGTAGTTTGAAAGGTACGTATGAAAGTGTTGTTTTGGTGTAAGGAATATTATTCGTGCGATTGGGTCAGTGTTTGCGGCTAGCTAAGTTATTATTAAGACAGAAGAAGACCGATCTCTCCCCATTCCCCTATTTCGGCCTTGTGCCATATTTCTGTGTTAATTACAGAATAAATATCGTTACTACGTCTTGCAGGTTCAGAGGCTGTTTTAGAATGAGTAATATAAATTTCTATTCTCATTAGTGCTATCGCAAAAATGTTTTATATCTATTCCTTAACTGGGAACATTCAGTCTGCATACAGGCAGATAACACTTTCAGTAAAGACATAGAAACAGGAGAAGGAAGAAGACAAGAAGGCGTTTTTTTTTTTACCGCATTTATTTCGTCTATAGAGCTAGACGATCCTAAGAGGACTATAAATCATTCTTCTATATTCTATGTCTACAAGAACCAGATCAGTTTAGAAAATAGAGCATTAATGTCATATCTGGGATGGAGGCTGCTGAATACTTACTTTAGATGTTTGTGTGACCTTGTGGTCGATGGATTGTTTTCCACCTTACAACCTCTTTCCCGAAGCTGAAATTGGTTGTAAGGTAAGTTAAAAAAAGCAAAAATAAAACAACTCAGAATGTGAGCTACATATTTCCTAACTTCCCTGTGTCTTTTTATGACGTTGCGATGTTCGCCCAGCCGGTCTGTTCAATGTTCGATCCCCGCGGTTGACCGTTAATGGATGACTTCGATCCAAGCCTAGCGTTGTCCCAAGTTGTGTTTGATTCAGATCAAAAGGCTGGCGAGGATCAATTGTCGACAGGAATCGTTGAATTGGTCTGGTCCGGACAAAGTAAAGCCAAGAGTCATAGGATAAATTGTAATGAAAAGAATGTTTTATGTAACTGTTATGGTGAAACACACCTATTCTATAGTTAATAGACCCTCCCACCTAATATAAGTAGGAGTAGTAAGAGAAACGAGGGTCAGTAGATGTCGGACGACAGTTAGTCGAATACGAAAGTAGTCAGCGACCACAACAAGATTACTCTACGTAATACCTATTATATCAAGTTCCTAACGTTTCGTACGTCGAACTATTTAGGACCGATGTAGTACAAATACAACCCTCCACTGCGAAATAAATCCACAACAGTAACGTTTCTTGTACAGAATTGGTAGTACAATATCAGTTTTTCAGGTAGGAATATATATGTCATGCAAATTTATTCGAACCTTCCCTCTTCGTTTATTTCGTGACAAATTGTTCGTCGTGACTAAGTCTAGACAAGGTTTTTGGAACACAGTCGGAGGTCTTCTTCCGCGGTAGGAAGTCACGAGAGTTCGGTGAAGCGGTCGTCTCTCGTCTGGCGGCTTCTCATTTTAATCGATTCGATTCTCTGTTTATATGGAGCTCCGTCCAAAACCAGCAATCAGTCTAAAGCTGTTCATGTCCATTATCCTCCCCTCCTATCCGTATAAACTACCCCTTAACGTATCCCTCTATCTTGAAAGGTCTCCGGGGGTATATATAGGGTGAACCTTACTGTAAAAACAGTTTCTTCTATCGCATTTCTCATTTATGGAACTCTCTCTCTCTCTCTCTCTCTCTCTCCAGATTCTTGCCTCCCATTCAATTTTGATCGTCAAACATTTAAATGCAATGTCAATCGTCATCTTCTGTCTTCTTTCATTGTCCCCTCTCCTTAATAGTTGTTTTTCTTATACTCTCTAAGACGCATCATCGCTGACATATCCTCATTTATGTAGGGTGGCTCGACGGCGATTAACAACTCCTGAAAACTTTCATAGTTAGTGTTATGGGGTCCACCCTTTTCGGATATAATGGACTCGTCCTGCTGCCATAAAATAGACACAGTCAGGCAGAGAAGATGAGTCGTACATGAGTCGTACATGAGTCGTACATGAGTCGTAGGATGTCGGATGGAGTGAAGTAACCTCTTGTAGAAGTCAGTTACAAGCACGTAGACTCTAAGGAAGTCCTACTTCGATACTGTATATATCTATCTGTATTTGCTACTAACCGTGTTCCTGGATTTTATTAACAGCATTACCTTTTGTATTTTGTGTAAATACATTTAATTTCTTAGCTTAAATACTTGCGTTTGTCATTTATTTGGATACCTATTTTTCACGCGGGATCCACAACAGTTAGTCTCTTTGGGAAATTCTTTCTGTCACCGTAATTAAATGCATTGTATATTTTTTTTCTAATCTTCCATGGAACATCCTTAAGACTGTAAGAAACTCTGAGTAAATAATTATAACCCCCCCAAGAATTATATATACAAACATACTTGTAAAAATGAGAAACAGTAAGATAGGGAAACAACAAAACTAGTATTATTTATTATCTGGTTGTTATGTGGCGTTGGAGATTTGAGACATGAAGTAAAATTATGAATTTGCGTTCAAATGTAAGTCGTAGATGGATTGGAATCCGACAGAATGATAAGATCTCTATCTATAAAAGGCAGGATGTGTGTGTGTGTGTGTGTGTGTGTGTGTGTGTGTGTGTGTGTGTGTGTGTGTGACGAATACACGGCCGCAATTTTCGACGGATTTGCGCCAAAATTTACATGCACATGCTCCAAGTTAGCGGGAAGGCCAAGACCGACTTTACATTCCACAACTCCCATCGATAGTAAAAATAATCTATTTTTTCATGTTTCTACGGCAGTTTTCATGTAGTTTGCAGCCATTTTCTACTGGCCAGAGTGAGAGCCTATAGCTGGCTGCCACGAATAGGCAGGAAGATTCTATTAGCCAGCGTGAGAGCCAACAGTTGACTGACACGAACGTTAACTAGCATGCTAGCATGCCAAAAAAATCGACAGCTGCATTCGTCACAAGTGGGAAAAATTTAAATCTGCATGGCACTTTACTCCAATTGGCTCATTCGCTTGCTTAAACTCAACGTTGATTCTGATTCCGCAGAACTGGGTTGGGTGTGAAAAAGTTAACATTCTTTTTTTCATTCGTTTTTTCCAGTTACGAGTACTTTTTTTTTAAAGCTGATCATTTTGTGTTCATTTTGTTTAGTTCTTTTTTCCTAACAGATTTAATGTTTAGTATAGAGCTTAGAAAAAATTCGCAGTGTGTGATAGGCAAGAAGTAAGGCATGTAGCAACATCAGCACGGCAAAGGGCACTCCTTTAAAGGCAAGGAAAGGCAAAAATATTTTAATTCAAGTGATAGCGATTGCTGTATTAGTCGTACGATTTTTGAATCAAGCACGAACAACGCCGGGCCATGCTGCTAGTAAATAATAAATAAACTGTATACAGTCTTTCTCGTATGTTTCATTTTTATAGATGTGCTTATTGTGGGTTCAGATAAGTAAGTTAGAAAATGCAAGACCAGTTTGAGATTTTCTTACTTCGAAAAGATAAAAATTAATATTATGGTCTGAAAAAGGAAAGGGAAGCGTCAGTTCCATTGGCGCACGTGTTGAAGACCTGTTTGTGTCAACTGCTTGTCCGATAGTGAGAATGTCAAGTGTTTGTGTGTGTAGAGTAGAAAAGTAAGATTGATTGGTTTAGAAAGAGTGAATTAATGAAAATTATATTTGTTATGATTATTTTATTATAATTATTTTTGAAACTATAATTAATTTGTTTTTTATGGACACAGCACCGTGAAACTATAATTCATCTTTTATTTATGTATTTATTTTTGGACACGACAAGAAACTTTTTTACAGCCAAGCGAGGTCAACAATTAAGAATGCAGCCTGACGTAATCGTGATAGAACCATCTGCTATGTCGTTCTAATTAATTCCGATTGCTTTTCATTGATTGCAGTCTTCATTTTGTTGAATTTCGGAAGCGGTATTTGTTGCAATTAACCTTTTGATGCTACTAAAATATTATAATAGACGAATCTTTTCAAATCTCATGCACACAGTTTTGCATCATTTGGGCCGAAACCGAACGTTCTTAGGATGAATGATATTACCCATTTCCTTATAAGGAAACATTTGGCATTCAGTGGTCGTGTAGCCAATCCTCTTTTTGTCAGAAATTAATAAAATCTTTCTATTAAAAAATTGATAAATCTATATTCTAGAAAGTTATTCTTCTTTATAAATGTGATTAGCACTTCTGATATTTTTCTCCACCAAAAACTAAGACTCCACCGCAACACGGTTCACGCTGTCTTTTAAACAGATTTAGAGGTTTATCACAGGTTTCTTTTTTAGGATTGGGTTTCGTTTCCTTTTAAAATTCTCTCGTTCTGTTTTACTCCCAGTAGCCCTTTGCGTCTTAGTAGCATTATCACCTTCACTGGGGTGAAGATTAAATAATAATAAAAAAAAAAAAAACTTTAAACTTTTATTCTCTATTCTCTTTCTTTAAGTGCCGTCCCCACTCAGGACCTAGACGATGATGGTTCTCCACAATTTCCTGCCCTTTGAAGCTCTTAATAAATTTTGTCTTTTTGTTATTTATCCTAAACCTTGTTCCGCCATCCATTTACTCAAGCTCACTATGTTAAGCGTTGTTTTCCTCTGTTCTGTGAGTATCAGATTTTCCAAGCCGTCTTCCCTTATCCTCTGCCAACGAAATGTCAACTGTCTCTTTCTGATGTTAAGTATAAGTTTCCTTTTTGTTTCTGTAAAACCTCGTTGTTGCTCACATGTTCGGTTCATAGTATCCCCAGCAGCATTCTGTAGAACTACATTCTCTTGCTTCAAATATCTTCTTCATGGATCGTCTAGCATTCAGTTCAATAAAAATTAAAACAGTGCTAGTGCTAATGGTAATATTAGCCGTTTCCTTATAAGGAAACATTCGGTATTCATTGTCACATCAGTCAGTGCAATCGGCGTTTGAAATTTATAAAATCTTTGTGTTAAAACAATTTTTTAATAGGCTTTTTACGTCCACTAACTGTTATCGCTCTTTCCAGTATTGATGGAAGTTTCTTTCCTAACCTTTTGCTTGAAATAATGTAGAATATCAATATCAGGATTATGTTATGCTTTCCTCATGTGATATCCATTTTGGTTGTTACTCTTTTTGAAAGTCTTCAAGGAATGTGAATTTTGCTTTTCGGCACAGTTATGTTTTTGTTTGGGATTCGGTAGCGCCAGTTCACGTGGTTTCAAACAGGAATGGTTTTCGCCGAAACCTACAAACTTCTTTCGCTACGAAGCCATATTTAGCCATCGAACAAAGAAGGCGATTGTATACAGTTTAGATATTTCCGAATGAGGTTGGCGCAATCGATATGGAAAGCACGATAGTTTTAGTAAAAATGATTCGATTTTAATCGAATGAATAACTGTTTATTTCAATTGTTTCTTAGGCTTCATGTTGTTCTAAACAACCCACTTTTCATCGCTACGTAAGAGAATTTTGTAAAACATAATAAATGATAATCCCAATATACATCATCAAGTCACAAAAGAATCGTCCAAACAAGGGTGATTCCAAAGGAATATTTTCTCGCTGTTTCCGTTAACTGTTTAATAGTTTGATATTTAACAGCAACAGTTCAAATCAATCTTTCGTTACTTCTTTGGATGAAGATTTAACTTTTGTAGGGTCAATGGTATTTTATATTCGTTCGCCCCACAGTCACTTGTTTTTTGTTGGAAAGTACCCATTTTCATAATCTGTCAGAATTTATGTTTAAAAACACGGAACATTTTCGTTACGTTTGAATATCAAATCGCACGCAATCGAACGTTTGGAGTTAAATACCGAGTTGAATTCAGAAAAGAGAATATCAGCCACAAAGGTTTTCGTTGTCTCTGGTGCAATACAGCTTCAACATCCTTAATTGGACTACCGTGGACATTAAGGGAATGGATGTCAGAACGATAAATCTTCTCACTTGCCACCGCATGAATCATCCTAAGGCTGATGTTGATCGTCTATGTCCAGATCCGAAAGAGGCAGAGGATTAGTTTCACTAGAATTTTCTTACAAAACCACAACAGTCAGTCTTCAAAGATACCTGGAAACTACAGAAGTCTGGATGATGATCTGTGTAAAAAAAAAAAAAACAAAAAAAAAAAAAAAGGTTTATTCAGTAATAAAGGACGCCAAGAAATTCTTAAGGGAATTTCAAGTGGGCGAAGAAGTGCAAATAAACCATAATGAAACAGCAAAGAACCTAAACAAGAAAGGAAAAGCAAATCCAACGTACCAAATGCAGAACAGATCTCATGATCAATTCTCTGCCCGTAGAAAACAAGCTGATGTAGAAAAAGCGCGTACCAATCAATGGTTATGTATGGCAGGGTTAAAGCTGAAACCGGTTTAATTCGTGCTGCACAGGACCAATGATTTCTGACTGGAAATTACCACACCCACACACACACAAAAAATGTGTTAACGCGAAATGCAGATTCAGTGATAAATTTCCAGAAACAATAGACCATCTTGTATCAGGTTGCGCGGTATTGGCATCCACTGAATATAAAATTTGACAGGATAGTGATTTTCCAAGCGTAGCTTAGATGTAGCACAAGGCAGAAAGTAAGGTGCACCCAGTGAGGATCGAACTCACTACTCATTCGTAATTGTTCTAGCGAGACAAGCTTGCTGACCATTACACCACCTCGAGGTGCCCCAAAAATTTGACATGATAAATTGGGCCAATATCTGCACTGGAAAATATGCCACTTTTACGGGAAGGAAACTGCAAGAAACTGGTATAAACATCACCCAGAACCTGTTAGAGAAATAGTACCTGTAACAATTTTATGGGATTTACAATACACACGGATAGTACAATCAAAGCTAATTGCAAAGGCATCTTGACCAAAGATGAAAAAAACAGAATGGGCCTCTTCTTGACATGGCAGTTCCTGCAGATTGTGATGTATCTTTGAAGGTCTTCAAAAATATATATTATTACAAGATTCCTGAAGTGGAAATCTAAAAAATCTTGTACATGAGGACATCAGTAATTCCAGAATTAGTTGGAGACCTCGGATTGATAGGAAAATGTTTCGATAGCCTCATTGAATGGATTCCTAGTAGCCTTAAAGAAATACAAAAAAATTTACTCACAAGTATAAACCTCACACATTACGCAATGCTTTGTCTATGAAAAATGTGTGATCTTATTTGTTTTAACAAAAATAATTAGCGGAAAATGTCAGGAAGACATTTCTGAGCTTAGGTCTCTAATTGGGACCCGAAAAGAAATGCGTATACAGCAGAAATCAAAGTAAATATTATTAATAATAATAATTTAAGTAAATAATATTATTTTGTCGGGCTCGGTAAAGATTGATGGGGGATAAAATTATCCTAGAGTAGGCCTTAATCTCGTATATAAGACACAGGTCAATTTTTGAGCTATTTTTTATTATGAAAAAGTTAAAGCCCATGGTAGTAGAATTAATGCAATTCCTTTTTTTCCCTTTTGGCTATCCATGTAATTCCAGACTTCCAGGAAAGAATCACTTCGAGTAAGAACATATTTCTCGTAATAAGTGTTCTGTCCCGAATTCGTTTTAGACCTGGCACAGAAATTACCTCTGAACAATATGCACATACTATAAACATTGATCAAAGATGTATAGTTTGACCAAATGTTCGCACATCCACAATTTCTCATGACGAAGCACAGAGCAAACAAACTCCAAACAAATTGCCTGTCACTTTGCCCAAAAAGCGGCTTCCTAACTATTCCTGAGATGCTTTGTCTGAATATTTATTTATTTTCGACAGATTACGTTTTGTCTTGGTCCAGAGTTTCTTCTTCCTAACACGTCCAGATTTATTTGCAACACAATGTTCTAACTTAAACAATGTTTCGAACAGTTGATTTATGGATAGTCATGGATAGTGTTACGATGTAGCATCTTATTTATCTACAGCCTGTTTTTTAGTCCAAACAATTTCAGTATGACTTTTTGTGGCTATATTAAACCTTTTTACATTGTAGTTAATACGATTTCTTTAAAAGACTTTTCATTTTTATCTTTTTGAAAGTCTCTCCATTTGTATTCCCTTTAACATCTCCATTTTTGTCTTTTCAAACTCATTTCCATTTCTGTCTTTTTTGACATCTCAACATTCACTTTAGGAGTCTCTCCATTTTTGTCTTTTTGAATGTCTCCCCATTTGTATCAATTTCAACATCTCCATCTTTGTCCTTTCAAACTCATTTCCATTTGTGTCTTTTTTGACATCTCTACATAACATTCACATTAACAGTCTCTCCACTTTTGTTTCTGGAAAGTCTCTACATTTGTATCACGTTCAACATCTCCATCTTTGTCTTTTGAAACTCATTTCCATTTCTGTGAAAATCTCTCCATTTCTGTCTCTTTTAGAGTATCCATTTTATTTTTTCTAAATCTCTCTATCTCCTTTTATTTGGGTTAATTGTAAATTTCTGTCTCTTTTAAAGTTTCTCCTTTCCTGTCTTTTTCAAAGTCTCTCTCTATATATCTTTTTGACATCTCTGCGATTCTCTCTTTTTCTCTCCATTCCTGTGTTTTTCACTCTCCAATAATTGATACTCATTTGGGATTATTCATAAATATATAGGTATGTATATATATACACACAAAAGACCGGTGCCTTATACATTTAAACAAAAAAATCTTACAATCTAAAATATATTTCCTGGCATTAAATAACCTGCAAAGGGTTGATAAGCCATAACAAACGAATCAATCAATCAATCTACTGATTAAGCAGAAGAAATTAAAAGAAGAAATTAGTAAAACTTGTAAACCATTATTATCGCCAAAATATATTCTTACAATCTAAAAATATTTTCTGGCTTTAAATAACCTGCAAAGGGTTGATAAGCGGTAACAAACGAATCAATCAATCAATCTACTGATTAAGCAGAAGAAATTAAAAGAAGAAATTAGTAAAACTTGTAAACCATTATTATCGCCAAAATATATTCCTACAATCTAAAAATATTTTCTGGCTTTAAATAACCTGCAAAGGGTTGATAAGCCGTAGAAAACGAATCAATCAATCAATCTACTGATTAAGCAGAAGAAATTAAAAGAAGAAATTAGTAAAACTTGTAAACCATTATTATCGCCAAAATATATTCTTACAATCTAAAAATATTTTCTGGCTTTAAATAACCTGCAAAGGGTTGATAAGCCGTAACAAACGAATCAATCAATCAATCTACTGATTAAGCAGAAGAAATTAAAAGAAGAAATTAGTAAGACTTGTAAACCATTATTATCACCAAAATATATTCTTTTAATCTAATAAACATTTTCTGGCTTTAAATAACCTGCAAAGGGTTGATAAGCCGTAGAAAATGAAAGAATGAATCAATCTCGCAGAACTGCTACCAAAAATCGATC
The DNA here is from genome assembly GCA_903632075.3 of Acanthosepion pharaonis. Lineage (NCBI taxonomy): Eukaryota > Metazoa > Mollusca > Cephalopoda > Sepiida > Sepiidae > Acanthosepion > Acanthosepion pharaonis. The sequence goes on from CAHIKZ030000169.1 coordinate 354,258, forward strand.
AATACATACCTCAAGCTATAATATTCAATAAATAAAGAAAAGTTTCAATGAATTATCTAGTTAACCCAGACGATTGCTTTGCATCAACATATCCAAATGGTCAGCTGTATGCAACCGTTTTCGGAGTTCAATGAATGCCGAAAGTTTTCTTATAAGGAAACGGTTAATGTTACCATTACAATTACGTGTCTCCATCCAGGTTCTTGTCAGTTGTCAATAATGGGAGAAATGTTCGAAAAATTTTTCTGTATTTTCTTTGCGTCATCAAAAGAATTTGAAAATGTTGCAAGATAGAGCAAAAATAAATAAAGAAATAAAAAAAAAAAAAAAAAAACGCCAAACAGATCAAATTCCTATTTCCATTTCGGTTGTTTCACTGGGAATAAACAAAAACATATTTTCCGAACCAGAAATAGAAATTAGCTCTGAAATGCACAGATCTTGAAAAGTTTTCTTCTTGATTTCTTTTAAATTTAAACAAATGCGTTCTTCTAAATTTAAAACGGAACATTTAATATTCTCTTTTTTAAAGTTTTTTTTAAATTTTTTTATTAATTAAACATCTTCGTTTAATCATTTTATTATGAATTTGTATTCTAGTTTCTTTTTGTTTTCTCTTCATTCTTCCCTAATCGGTTTACATTATTATTATTATTATTATTATTAGGCTTACGGCCATATCAAATTGAAACATTGGTTCTCGTGGGATCATTGAAGTTAAGCAATGTCGATCCTGGTCAGAATCTAGAGCTTTTGTTTATTTTTAAACTACCCGATATAATGAAATTATATAGGATCATATGGACGATTTAAAAAAATATGAAACTATAAAAACAATTAAAGAATAGAAAAATAAAAACAATTCAGCTTATTCGTAACTTCGTATCATCGGTCCGTTTTTCTAAGATAAAATTAAGTGACGTCTAAACGGATGCTTTCTAAATACTTTTATTAATTTGATATACACACACACACATACACATACGTACATAGCCAACTCTTCCCGAATGCTATGCATTCTCCTCACATTAACACCCAAACACTGAAATGTTTGTACTGGAGCTTCCGGTACGAATGCCAAGTCGTAGAGCATGCCGTTTACAAATTTCTGGCGGAGAGAATTGGGTCATGATTGTCTTTTTTTCAAAGACGTTGTCCAACTGAGCTAGACTGCAGAGACGGCAAAATGAAAAACAAATAGCACGCATGCGCGAAATTAAAATATAAAATGGCGACAATTAACCTGTTGTAATCTCTCTCTCTCTCTCTCTCTCTCTCTCTCTATATATATATATATATATATATATATATATATATATATATATATATATATATAAAACTACACATTCAGTATAAAATCCCTTGATAATGCCTAATACAATAGCCGAAATATAGAGAACATTTGGACAGGTTTTGTCGACATCCCTGTTATTTATCACGTTCACCCATAAATCTAGCATACCCTAAAACTATATTAATATCACATGCACACAAACATATATATATATATATATATATATATATATATATATATATATATATATATATATATATATATATATATAGGTAGATGAAGTTCGTTAGTTTATAAATATATATATATATATATATAGATAGATAGATAGATAGATAGATAGATAGATAGATAGATAGATAATATTAGTGGTAAATATACACATACATATGCAAAATATTTAAATATTACGATTCCAATGTAATAAATTATGACCATGGAATATTAGTGTTTAAACCTTTTTTATTTTTATTATATATATATATATATATATATATATATATATATATATATATATATATATATACTGCTGATAATGCAAAGCTCTTCTATGAATCGAGTACTTTGAGTCACTGGCGTGTTTATTCCGAAATAAATAGGTAAAATTTCACCTTCCTCTTTCCCAGGAGCTGCTAACTTAGGGGAAATATCTCTAAATCAGTCAGCTTCCATCACTGCTTCAGGCAATCGTATATCTAGCCACACTGCTGAGCTGGGATCCAGCGAAACAGTCTGATTATGGATGGCACTATATATGGCTAAAAATTCACTTGGACGTGGCTTAATGGTTAGAGAGTGCATTTCACTAAATCAATTACAACAGGGCAGTGAGTTCGATGCTTCGTAACTCCCTACATTAATTCAATTTAAAAAAAACAGCAATGTTTATTGTTATGTCTTGTTCTTAGCATTCAGAACGACGAAGACATTAAAGCTCTTATCTTTGAAACATAAGTCGGGTAATTCTTCCGGATTCTTATTTGATTTGAAACTTCGCAGTCTTTTTATTCCTTAAAAATACGCTCGACTTGGAACTGCGAACTTTTCTCATCTAAATCCGTTTTTACCAATCGATGTCAGAATTCGTAAATGTTCTATGTTAAACACTTGCCCGGAAGTGTTACTTAATGGTAGTGGACTCCCCAAGGCGAAAATCGCTCGATCTGTCTAAGAGAAAAAACAAAATAATTTTTTTTTAAATTGTTACTGTTTTTCTGGTTCACCTGTAAATATTAGGTTGGTGCAAAAATAATGACGTAATAATGTCGTTTTTTGGCGTATTTTTTAACTTCAAAAAACGACATTATTACGTCATTATTTTTGCACCAACCTAATAGTATATATTCATCTACCTAAAAGTTCAGATATGCCACAAAGTCGTCTTCCAAGATGTCTATTTGTGGACACAGAGAAAAAATGCCTCGTTACAGTAGCCAGTATCCCCAAAGACATCAGGACAGGACCCAAATCATCTCATTTTAGAAGAATGCGTACGTTTTGCTCTTGGTAGTATTTTCTGAGGTAACGGCAGATTAAATTTTATATATTTATATTTAGCGTGATTAGAGAGCAAACAAAGATCTTATCTTTGAAAGCAGAGCATTTTTAGCAGTGTTGTTGATGATATCTCATCATTGTAAATGTTTCACCTTGACTTTTATTTAGTCAGCGAGTCTGTCTAAAACTTAATTATTAATATTCAGCAAACGTTTTGGACAACGTCCGTCTTTGTAATTTCCTTTTCCAGAGAAGTCATTCCTTGTCAATAAACTTCTGAGGCGAGGACACCCCCTCCGGACCGTACTTATGAAATTGCATTTAAGGAAGGAGCGTAAAAACCAATCCCCAAATCCTACAATATACGAAGATAGAAATCTCAAAGGATGCACACTTTAAATACGTTATCAGACTGTGAATGGCTTTAATTGGGTGCAGACCATCCCCAGAGTATAGGAACGAGCAGGTCATGACCCAGTTCGTGTCAATAGAAGGGATGCAACGTTTGCTTGGGGCGAACATGTCTCTTTTTGATTCATAATCGCCCAAAAATATTTGCGCGTAAGTAAATGCAACGACATCCGACTGGAATTTGAACTCGGCTGTCCGATTTCTCATTGCGAGCCGTCATCAACTCCACCATCCGCACATTCCAGCACCTGATATTGCAAAGCGGTCACCAATTTAGGTATTGACCTCGCTCTACGTTGCATGACGTTAAACACGGCACTCTTTTTCTTTTCGATTTAGCAAGCAGAAATATACCTTTATTCTTGACATTCTATTTATATTTTTTTCCAAAGAAGCTTTCCAAAAGATAAACAACGTTTTAAGAAACAGAGAAATTTTATTAGAAAGAAAGAAAAGACTACTGAACTGTTACGTGTAATCTGTCCTGCAATATGACCGTGAAAACTCCTTGTTGTGAGGCAGAATATTTCCCTGCAAGTTTGGACTCAGCCGTCGGACAAAAGATATAAAAATACGCCTACATCAAGAGGAGTAGCAGGAAGAGCAGTAGCAATAGTAGTCTTTGCTGAAAATAGTTAGTCATTCGCTGCTAAACATTCTCTTCCCTAATTTCTATTCTATTTTATGTTTTCTTGTGCCAAAAGGTAACATATTTGTTGTTAAACTATTTCCGGTTTTGTACTGCTGCTTTTGATAACTCACTTACAACACTGATGAAGAAAAGGCTTGAGGCATCAGAAATGTCGTTCTACAGAAGTATGTTGAGGCTACCATAGACCGAATATTTGAGCAACGACAAAGTTTTGGAGAAAATGGAAGTAAAAGTTTGTACTCGGCCGTCGTACGAAAGACATAAAAATGCTCCTAGATCAAGAGGAGTAGCAGGAGTAGCCGTAGCAGCAGTAGCCTTTGCTGAAAATAGTTAGTCATTCACTGCTAAATATTCTCTCCCCTAGTTTCTATACTGCATTATGTTCCCTTGTACCAAAAGGTAATAAACTTGTTGTTAAACCAATTCCAGTTTTCTACTGTTGTTTACGATCATTCAGTTACAACACTGAGGAAAAAAAGGCTTGAGGCAACAGAAATGTGGTTCTACAGAAGTATGCTGAAGCTACCATAGACCGAACAATGCAAGTGGGGCGGAAGAAAACAACGCATTATATAATGAGCTTGAGTAAATGAATGGTGGAACAGAGTTTACGAGAAATAACACAAATACAACAATTATTAAGAGCTACTAAAGGCAGGAATGTCTGGAGAGATATGATTGTCTACGTCCTGGTTGGATTAACCCCGAGCAAAGCGGCGATGTCCCTAAGACGCAAGGATCGACTGGGACTAAAAGAGAATGAGAAGACTGTAGAAAGAACCGGAAACCCAATCCTAAAGCGGGTGCAGGAGATAAACCTCTACTCCTGTACAAAAAAACCGTAGAGGAGTGTGAACCGTATTGCAGAGAATAATAATTTTTGACTGAGGGAAACGTTAGAAGTGGTAGTCACATTTATAAAAAGAATAACTTTTTAGAATGTAGATTTATCAATTTTTTGAAAAGATTTTATTAATTTCAACCGATAAGAACACTGGATGTTCGGCCAATGAATGCCAAATTTTACCCTATAATGAAATGTGTATTATTACCATTAGCATTCATCGTAAGAAAGTTCGGTTTTAGACCAAATGATGCCAAACTCTGTGTATGATGAGATTTGAAAAGATTCCTGTATTATGTTTTCCTTTCAAAGCATCAAAGCATTGATTGCAACAAATGCTTTTTCATCTTGGACAAAATGAAGCCAGCGATCGATCAAAAGCACGTGGAATTAATTAGAAAGAAATGGCAGACCATTCTATCACGATTTCCGTTGGCTGCATGGTTAATTGTTAACGACAGAAATTTGTGGAGAGCTATGATCACCTACATCTTGAATAGATACGGTACAAAAAGAAGAATCTTTTTTGCATCTCGGCACTAATGGCACAGAGATGCAGACGCTTTTAAATTTATCCGAATAAATGATTAACGTTTTAAACATTTATTTAATTTTCACATCAATTTTTGGAAAACAATTTAAAAATTGTAACCATTTCTCTTTGCAGGGTTTAAGATTAAATGACGTCTATTGTTATATTCACTTATCGTGGGTATAACTAAAAAGAGGAAAGGATCCACTTGACACCAGTCTGGTCATCTTCCCTGTGAAGCCTTGAGGAAGACATGGCCATGTATGAAAATGTTATTGTAGCCGGTAAGTAATACCCAGTTTTTGGAGTTAGGAACGTAATAATGCCACTAGAACGCAGGGGTTACTGGGAGTGAAAGTGAAAGTGAAAGTGAAAGAAGACTGACAATGGGCAGGATTGAGGAATGGACAAAAATGAAACAGGGTTCAAGACAGAAGATATCGATTGAGGTTGCTTTTAAATTTTTGAAGATTGTAATTATCATGGAAGCAAGAAATAGGAAAGGACTTCCACAAGTGAGAAGTGCGAGAAAAATGTTAGAGTAGATGTGGTGGTTGCATCTAACTAGTTCAACTGTGAAACGGTGAGACTTAGTTGCCAATCTAGTAGCACGCTTTAATTAATGTAGCAGGGGTACATGGAAAACATGCGTGCAATTGCCATAACAATATTTAAATAACAGAGAGAGAGAGAGAAGCGACATGTTGGTGAGAAAGTGACTGGAGATGAGCCGTTAGCGGAAGCCAGTGGGTAAGTGTGCAGCTTCTGGGAGAAATGTGGCGCATGCAATCACATCTGCGATGTCTGGGAGAGGACTCTTCTACCTCTCTGGGCAGCGTGTGCATATATTCATAATTCTCACGTATATATTTGATATATTTTTATCCTATATATTTTTATCTTTTATATATAGTTTTCTCGTTTCACCCCAAGCAAGACTATACTGCCCCTAAAACTCGGGGGGTCACAGGGAGTGAAAGTGAAAATGAAAGAGAAGGTTGAGAATGGGAAGGATTGAGGAATGGACAAAAATGGCACAGGGTTCAAGAAGAGAGATGCCATTTAAATATTTTGAAGATTGTATTTATTAGGGAAATTCTAAGCGAGTTCCACAGGTGGGAAGTACAAGAAAAACAAAGACACACACACATACATACATACATATATACATATATATATATTACAGTAGAAGTAGCGTTTGCATCTCGCTAATTCAGCAGTAATACTGTGAGACCGAGTATCGAATCCAGTAGCGCGCTTAAATCCAGGTAAACGGGGCCCCATGGAAAAAAGGATGCTTAGAACAGTTGCTATAAAAATATTTATAGAAAAGACAGAGTGTATCTACGTCCCATCGGTGAGAAAATGATGCCTGGTTAGAATCGATTAGATTAGAGATCCTTCTTTGGATTTTGTCAAGAATCTCGGGATTCTTAATATTTAACTTCATGCTGATATTTACCTATTAATGTCACCTCTCCGGCAAAAGAAATGGGGCATATATATATATATATATATATATATATATATATATATATATATATATATATATATAATACCGTTTTTTTTTATAAACCGATAATTAGTACTGGATATCTTGTAAATTTATAATTGTTAGCGCATTATTTATTTTAATTTTTATAATTAAACCCAGATTTTAGGGTGAACATTAAAAAGTTTAGTCACATCACGAATCCCGTAACCCATTGCGGCCGTAGAGCAGCCATACCGTGTCTAGGATAAGTTAATCTGTTGAGTCCGTCTCTCCTCAGGCTGGTTTTGAATTCAGATTTATCTTAGACTGGTGTCCATCTTTGTGCAAGAATCCGCCATTCTGTTTAACTGTGAGCTAGAGTGGTTGCTGAAGAACAAATGCATTCAGATCTTTTAAGACGCTATTTTGGCGAAAGCAAACACGGCCGAAATTCGAACTCGACTTGCAGGATTCTTTTTGGGACTCGCTGACCGTTACACTGCCTGCATATGGAATATGGCGGTCAGCGATTTTTCGGCAAAAGTTTAAAATTCGTACAGGCAAACACAAAACAAAACGAAACGAAACGAAACAAAAACGGTTTCTCAAAAGGACGGTTTTTCTCTTGACACCGCTATTATAAAATACTCCCTCAGAAATTTTTTATTATTTTAAAAAGCTATATTTTTAGAATTTTAATAAAACCAAAACATGAAACTGAATTTATTCATTATCTTTATTTTTCAAAATTTGCAAGAAATGTATTAAAATTTGTTCTTGGAATTGGACAGTCAAATAAATAAATAGTGTATAGCATTTTCGTTGCAAATTACTCGAGAAAGAAATGTCAGCAAACTGTTTTCTTGAATTTTATCCCATAAGAAAATGAAAAAAATTCCCGAAAAATGGATTTTTTCAAAATATATAATTCCAGTTACATGTAGTGATGTATTTTACTTATATGTTCAGACATTTTTATAAATAAAAAAAAAATGTTTTCATAGTTGTTTCTTTATAATTCTAAATTATAGCAATTTTCCAAGCGTTGCTTAGATATGGCATAAGGCCAAAAGTATGGGGCACCCAGTGAGGATCGAATTTACTATTCAGTCGTTATTGTTTTAGCGAGACAAGCTCGCTAACCATTACACAACGGCACGGTGCGCATAATTCGAAATTATAAATATTACATTGTAGTTGCTTAATATATTTTTACAGATTTGTCAATATCAAATTATTCTATTTACAATGTTTACATTGTTCTGAATATTATCCTAATCTTTATTATCATATTCACGATGTTTCGGCCATTGTAAGCTCCGGTTTTCTTCAGATGAATATCGCAATGAAGAGGAGGACAACAGTTCAAACAATGTAAATAGTGTAAATAATTTCAATACCTAATCTCAGAAATATAGACATGTGTTGATTGTGAATATGGCAATAAAGATGAGGACAACGGATCGAACAATGCAAATAGTGAAAATAGTTACAATACCTCATCTCAGAAATAGAGACAGGTGTTGAAAGTGAATATGGCAAATAAAGATGAGGACAATAGTCCGAACAATGTAAATAGTGTAAATAGTTACAATACCTCATCTCAGAAATAGAGACAGATGTTGAAAGTGAATATGGCAATAAAGATGAGGACAACAATCTGAACAATGTAAATTGTGTAAATAGTTACAATACCTCATCTCGGTAATATAAATAGATGATAAAATTATTTTAGTAAATGAACAATCTAATAAAATAAACAGTGTTTAATTCTTTTGTTGCCAAATTTCGATAAAAAATATTATTCTAAAAGTAGTGTTTTAACCTTTATCACTCTGCATTAATATTATTAGTTCCCTGATCACTGCATTCTTTTTAAACGACCCTCACTTGCAGTATCCTTATTGTTAATTACGCTCAAAGGTGTTTTCTGTTGCCATAGCAGGATATGGCAACACAACCATGAAATTGCAATAAGTTCAAATTCAAGGATCAGACTCTCCTTCAGTGGCAGGATGAAGCTACATACAAAGTGATAAAGGTTAAAGCAATGAAGATTGCCTAAGGGTTACAAAGTAATAACGGTGTCAATTGAAACATCATCCCTTATATATATCGTTATTCTATGGATGCACATGTTAAATTTTGTCAATTTTCTTTTTACTTTCGTTGCTGAAGAATTTTCTTGATTTATATTTAATTAGCATCGTTTCGCCGTGTGCCGGAATTACAATTCTCCCGATGCCGCGTAATATTCAGTCTTCTCAGAGTGCTAATCGAGTTTAGTTAATAACCTTTGCTCAGTCGACCAGGTGTAGCTGGCCTTTGCAAGCGATCTCTCATTTAAATATTGATCGACTTCGACGACGATCCAATGAAAACGCCTGATTTCTGTGTGGTTTGACTGTAAACAAAGAAACTGACGTTGAACAGAAACTTTCAAATTGTCTTTTGATCATATATTTTAAGTTTTTAGACTTTTTTTCCTGGTCTTACATTTTTAAAATCAGTGGTTCCGATTAAATCTTTGTCGTTAATATTCAATGGATGTTTTGGATAACGTTCGACCTTGTAGATTCTTTCTCCATATAAATCAATTCTTATCAATAAAAAAAGTTCATTACTCCTATCTGAACATTTCGCCAGACCCCAATCGTGTTTAAAATAAGAATAATACTCTCAGCATCACAAGTGGGAAAATTTATTCTCTTTCGCACTTAGCGATGAAATGTCAGAATGAATATACGAAGGCTGAAACGCATGAAGACATCAATACTGAACGGTGCTCATTTTAAACATGACCCTATGCTATATTGGGCCGCTTATATAATTGACTTCCATCTCGCTAGACTATTCCATTTTTCTGCCCTCTATGAAGATTGTATAGGCAGAATCGCTATTAAAATTGCACCATGTGTTACAAGATGAGATCTTGCCCTGCTTCGATAAACGGAAGTTACCATCACGAGTCCCCGACTCAAAATGAAAACTGCACGTCTACGCATAGGCTCGACGCAGATACTTCCGTTTAGGATAAACTCGAAAAAAAAAAAAATTAAAAGAATTAAATCAACCAATCGGACCGTCTCCCGCGTATTCAAAAAATTGCAATTTGGAGCCAATAGGCGTGTATAAGTTCAACACGGGAAAGTCAAAAGGCGGTCCCATTCAACGGCGGGGGCAGAAGGGTCACGTCGCTCGCTCCTGACACACTGGCCCGGCGACGAATCGAAGCATGTGACTGCTGCTGCTAATGAACTCTCGCCCGACGCTTTGTCAAAGGGTACCTTTCCCCTTCCATAAGTCAAGTTAACTCCACGAACTTTACTTGCCACTACCATAGACATTCAACTTCTTAAATAAGAACCTTTTACTTGTTCTTATTTTCCTCACTAAAAAGACTATAAAATATATCTACAGTCTTTCTTGTTCTTTCGATTCTGAATTTCATTGTTTGCAACCAAACGCAGTATTTCGCACACATTGTTTCCACATCACCCACGCATCTAAATACGGAATATAACACATGCTTACATCGGGTTAAGTTCAGAAATTTACTAAGCTCCTACTTGCTACTTCTCGGACACCTCAGTGTGTATCGTTCAAACACTAGTTCTCGTATGATCACCAAATTTGGGTAACGTCAAGCCTGGTCAGTACCTAGATTAGTGACCACCTCGGAATATAAGCTGCTGCAAGTGTGGATGTACGGCTGGCGTAATGAATAACGGTTCGAGATTGGAAATCGGTAAGTTGTTCTCATTACAGTTGTTTTTTTTTTTCAAGGACACATAACCCAGTGGATAAAAAGCGTTGGTTGAATCCGATGACTTGAACCAGACAGTTGTGAGTTCAATACCTGGCGACACCCGAGGTAAACAAATGCTTGGAGAGTTGAGTTAAAGGGAGATAACTGATACTGAGACATCCGGAAGAGTCATGGTACGCGGAACGAGAACAATCTCCCCTGATGGATGAAATAAAGGGTTCAGTTCGAAATTCCAATGGCCTGATGAAGGCCGGAGTGTACAACGGCTGAAATGTCCTGAACACGGCAACAAAGATGAAGACAACAGTCCGAACAATGTAAATAGTATAAACAGCTGGGTTTGCTGAATTGGTTTACGCGAAAATACACTAAGTAAAAAAGATTGATTCAAACTATGAATCAACCTATTTGCCCCAAACTATAGGTTAATTAGTAGGAGTTGTTGATAAGCGCTAGAAAAACAAATCAATCATTATTAAAACTTACTATTGCCGTCATTTTAGACTAGTAAAGAAAATAATTATCTATCAAACGTTATATAATATTTCAAAAGCACAAATCTACAATTTACTTGCTTAAGATGATTTACCTCCCTTTCCACTATAATTGGGACAGGAAATATATAAATAAATAGACATTGATAATTTTTATATGGTTTGATTGATTATTTATTGATTTGGTTCATCCGAATGTATTTGCTCAAAACTCTAACGTTAAGATGTTAATAGTCATTGATCTTTCAGACGATTTGAATCTTTGTCGATTTTTTCTCAGTGTTTTTGCCCAAGACTGAGATAAACTATCAATATTCAAAGTTTTCTTTTGTTTACATCTGTTTATTTTGACAACAGTTTTGACTGAGGCACCGAAGTGAGTTTTCATTAACCCGCAATGAATCTTTTGGAATATTTCCAGTTATCGGCTGTTTTTGTTTCATGGTATTTGAGAGCGTCTGACTTTATTTATTTTATTATTGTTGTCGTTAACTCACGATGAAATTTAAGACATTTCCCATCTCAGAGGATTTAGCTTCAAACTTAAATCTACAACACCCCCCCTCCAACCCTGTTTTTAAAATTAAGTCGACTTTGATAGAAAATCAAGTTTTTTTTTGTTGTCTTTGACACTAGTTTCTTTATGGCCTTTCCTTTTTATTTCTCGTTATTCATTTCTATCGTCATTTGCTCAAAATTGGCAAGCCGGTGAGCGTCAACTTTCCTCTTGTTTAAATTAACCCTAATAAAACATTAGAGGATTTAGCTGGTCCGATAACTGATATAGGCAATCATTAGCTTCACCGAGAAACGAAAGATAGATTTCGTCGCCGATTCAGGCTTGAAGATAGAAAATCCGTTCCCGAGAGTCAAATGGTAGTCAAAATACGGTGAACGGACAGCTGCCTACTGGACATTTGCGTCCCTAGACAAATGCAACTCTGGATAATTGCGTACCTCTGATAATTTTTTGAAGTTATCATATTTTTTAAAGAATTGTTTAATATAGAAATTTGCACATGCGTACCTCTGATAATTTTTTGAAGTTATCATATTTTTTAAAGAATTGTTTAATATAGAAATTTGCACATGCGTACCTCTGATAATTTTTTGAAGTTATCATATTTTTTAAAGAATTGTTTAATATAGAAATTTGCACATGCGTACCTCTGATAATTTTTTGAAGTTATCATATTTTTTAAAGAATTGTTTAATATAGAAATTTGCACACCAATACCTTTAATTACTCTAAACAAGCAGAAAGGTTGTTATCATAAATAGAACAGAGATAAAAAATTATTTTTTAAAGGAAGAGAAAATTAAGCTAGCACTTTCAGTTCACTCCAGCAGTGCGTACCACAAACATCTAATAGATTCTGGATTTTACAGATTTTACTTTTATATGGCACCCATGGTTAAGTTCCGAAAATCAAACACTGGTGAAAAGATATTTTGTACGATGAAAACTACAGCTACCACTAACACAAGAAAAACGTCGATGAAACAAAAACAGACTGGCGATGTGTAGAGCGATATTGCAATACTGTTAATCTGTCAATGCGTTTTATACAAAAATAAACTTTTAATTTATTTTATTTTATTCCTTTTTTTTAATTTATGATTACTACCTATGCTTTTTTCCAAATTTATGGTAATTACCTTTAAAAGCTTAAAAAAGAAATTATCAAAGGTACGCAATTATCCAGTGACACATTTATTTCGGGACGCAAATATCTACAGACGCAATTATCTGGTATGCAATTGTCTGGGACACAAATGTTCAGTAAGCAACTGTCCCAAAACCTCTAAATACAGTAGCCTGTAAGTAGCATATTGTCTGATAAAAAATATATATATCGTTACTGTTCCTATGGTAAAGGAGCTACATAGAAAGAAGCCGCTTGATACAGATTTATCTAGAACATTCTCACAACATAGGTTGTTTATAGAAGAAACATGAAAGGAAAGTGTATAGAGTATGGTCGTCTCACCACAGATGTTCCATCATTGACCATGACTTGTACAGCCTTTTTAGCGAAGGAGAACATTCCCCATGTTAGAGAACCGCCATATTTTCCAGATCCTGCTCCTTGAGACATTTTAATCTTCAAAAATCAAACAGCACATGAAAGGAAAAAAGATTGCAAGACGTCGAGTAAAGCCAAGAGAATGCAACGAGGAAACTGGATGCCCTCCCCGAAAAGAAGTTCTAGGAATGCTTACATCAGTGGGAAGGGGGATAGATAAAGTATCTGGCTTCAGAATGTGACTACTTCGTAGAAGATTAAATGCAGAATTGGTATTTTTTGTTGTTTTCTTTGATAGCACCAGTCTCGGTATTTTTGTTCACAACACGTATGTTAATATGGATAGATAGTAAGCTGTGTAAATATCTACGCATATTATAGCTCAGATTATGGGCGTACCTCCAACAATCGAGTTTGCCGGCTGATCTATCCTCTGATCTAGCTTTAACAGCTTGTAGTATTTAGTAGATCCAAAACCAAGCTAATAACGTTTTGTTTGCCAATCCCTATTGCAATCGCTTGCTCAGGCACGTTTGTGTTTGTTCAAAACCCATATAATCCACCTGTGGTTTATACTGCAACAATGCTGAGCAGATCTTAGTTACAGTTTCTGAGAAAGAGAGTGTTATCTCGTGTGATCACCAATTTGAACAAGACCAGCACGCTCAACGCCTCGGTTACGATGAGTTGTGACTTCGTGTTAGCACAGGTAATTGATGGCACCGGAGGGTTCTGTCTATCCAATTTTACTCACAAGTCTTGGGGCAACCCGTATGGTTTTCAGGCACTTTCCAAAAGTGCCGCACACTGTGATCGACCCCTCCAGTCTGATAACATCAAGAAGTCTCCTTCCTGACAAATCGACCATAGTGAGATTTGAACCAGAGTCTCATGGTCAGAACATGAACGTCCTAACCACTCGGCTATGTACCCATACTGTCACTGTACATGACATGGAAATGGCGATAGACGAGTCAGATGCTAACGACATTATATCTTTGGATAAGTGTTTGTAGGGTGGAAGATAATGCGTTACCTACAAGTTCGAGTAGACGCCTTTGAGCTCTCAAGACGGTCGGTTTCAAGTATGACAAACGCGTACTGTAAATGGCCATGAATACTGAAAGAACGAAAGAAGAAGGAATTAAAAATGCATTGTGGGAGAGAATTTAACCCCCCCCCTCAATAAAGGCTATAATGCCACTAAAATGCAAGAGACTACCTGGAGTGAAAGGGAATGAGAAGACTTTAGTGAGGGCAATAAAGGAACAGGATTCAGCAAGACAGATGATGGCAGTTGACATTGCATTTGTATTTTTGAAGTGTCAGGAAAGCAAGAAACCGGAAGAGAGTTCCTCCAGCGGAAGTTGCGTGAAAAGAAACTATTGGACTAGCATGGACGGTTGCTTCTAGGCAGCTCAACAGTAAAACGATAGCGCACTTCAATTCACGTAGCCGAGGGACCAAGGATGAAAGCTCAACAGAACAATTGCCATGAAAATATATAGAGAAAAGACAGAGGGAAGACACGGTCACTTTGTTAAAAAAGCGACTGGAAGCGGGATGCTGGGTCAGGATCTGTTATATTACAAACCCTTCTTTGAATTTTGTCAAGAATCTTGAGACATGCAGAAGGACCATCGGACTGAATATGGTAACACTTTTGTTGCTGCCTGTTTCGGGGCCAGAAAGAAAGACAATGTAAGACGAAGGTCGGTTGAAAAAGTATATTAAAGATATATACACAGCAATAGTGTTAGTAATAAGTAGATTAGCACTGCGTCTACTACTCCACTTCACACTCTGAGCTCCCGTCCGACTCTCGCAGTTTGTATTTATGAGAGAAGGAAGAGTTCATTATACTGTAAGAGGGTTTACCACAGCAGATAAGAAGAAGACTTAGATAGATAAGAAGCAGAAGACTAGATAGATAGATAGATAGATAGATAGATAGATAGATAGATATCGGAACAATAGGAAGAGACTAAGAAAGTGTTGTGGCCTGTTTAGGGGCCAGAAAGAAAGACACGGAAGACGAAGGTCGGTTGAAAAAATATATTGAAGATATATACAAAACAATAGTGTTAGTAATAAGTAGATTAACACTGCGTCTACTACTCCACTCCACTTGGGCACCTCGACGTGGTGTAATGGTTAGAAAGCTTGTCTTGCTAGATCAACTACGACTGAGAAGTGAGTTCGATCCTCACTGGGTACTCCATATTTTCGGCCTTGTGTCACATCTAAGCCGGGCTTAGAAAATCACTACTACTCCACTCCACTTCACCCTCTTCCACCCGACTCTCGCCGTTTGTATTTATGAGAGGAGGAAGAGTTCATTATACTGCAAGAGGGTTTACCAAAACAACTTTTCAGTGCACGGACGAATGGTAGATTTATAAATGTGCCAGACGAATTCTGACGAGAAAAATTGTCTGGCACGACACAGTGAAACAACTTCCCTAGCAGTAGACCTAGCAATTAATTCAATATAATTATTCCGCTTCATGTCAGTGGAAAACGTGAGCCCAAGAAAGCGGAAAGTATTGCTCTCCTGGAGGTTAACATCAGACATGCTGATAGCAGACACAAAAAAAAAGTTATATATGGTGGATAAATGTAAGCAGTTTTGTTCTTGAGGTGGTAAAATTTAGAAGCCATTCCTAGTCCCGGTTAAGCATTTAATGGTTGTCCTTTTCGACAGCAGTTACTAGTTTGACTTTGTTGGTCATGTATAGTTGCCTCATCAGCACGAATATACAGAAATGATGACACCGGAAATGTCATTGATGAAGAAAAGAATCGGCGTATGTCCAAGAATAGAGCCATCCATAGTTGCTAGCAAAAGATGTAGGACGGCATAATTAAGGATTTGTTGGAATTAAATTCACCGTTCGTAATTAAACACTAAAAGGAAGCGGAACTGTTATGCCATGTTTACCTTATTCTATTAGGACCGGTCGATTTTGGAACCGTGGTATAACACTCAATTTGAAAGTTAGGTTTTACATGCTAAATAAGTAAACAAAATATTTATTCCAACATTTTTTGGGGGGAAACGAGTTTAAAGGTTAAATTTAGGTTCAAAATCATAGCGTTGGAATTTCTTTCCGGTGATCTGTTGAAACCTTATAGCACAGCCTTATAAAATTTATAATGTACTGAAGTTTTACAGATTGTATATAGACAAAATGCATAACACAACCACATTATTACTAACTCATTTTGCTATCAAATAAGACCCTCATTTACTTCAAAGCGAAATTAAACTGAACAATTTAGCTATATTATGATGTAACATATTATACAACGCTGTAGTTTTAATGCGATTTCCATAAATAATGCACATTTAGAACATTTTGTCTGATAAGTATTATGGTGTTAGATACACTTTTATCTTTTTTGTTTTGTTTTATTAATTGTGATTTAACAAATGAGCTAACACATTTTATTCATTAGGTCGCCTTTTTTGTAATCTTTTCTATTCTTTTTACAGTTTTACTTATCGTATACAGTAAGAAAAAGCATGTTTTTCTTGTGGTGGAGATTTTCCAAGCGTAGCTTAGATGTACCACAAAGCTGAAAGTATGGGGAATCCAGTGAGGATCGAACTCACTTTTCAGTAGTAACTGATCTAGCAAGACAAGCTTGCTAACCATTACACCACCTCGAGGTATTCCAGAGATTTTCCAAGCGTAGCTTAGATGTGCCACAAGGTTGAAAGTATGGGGAATCCAGTGAGGATAGAACTCACTTTTCAGTAGTAACTGATCTAGCAAGACAAGCTTGCTAACCATTACACCACCTCGAGGTATTCCAGAGATTTTCCAAGCGTAGCTTAGATGTGCCCCAAGGTTGAAAGTATGGGGAATCCAGTGAGGATCGAACTCACTTTTCAGTAGTAACTGATCTAGCAAGACAAGCTTGCTAACCATTACACCACCTCGAGGTATTCAGAGATTTTCCAAGCGTAGCTTAGATGTGCCCCAAGGTTGAAAGTATGGGGAATCCAGTGAGGATCGAACTCACTTTTCAGTAGTAACTGATCTAGCAAGACAAGCTTGCTAACCATTACACCGCCTCGAGGTACCACAGATATTTTCCAAGTGTAGCTTAGATGTGCCACAAGGTTGAAAGTATGGGGAATCCAGTGAGGATCGAACTCATTTTTCAGTAGTAACTGATCTAGCAAGACAAGCTTGCTAACCATTGCCCCACGCCGAGGTGCTCATATTTTTTTTGTGGCGATTGAAAATTAGAATTCTAGTTTGAATATATTTTCCACTGACTATCTAATGCAACTTTAAATTTATTTGAATTTATTCTTGAAATAGTAAAATATTAAAGACATTTTGAAAGTAAAACCTGTAGAAATTAGGTATTTCTGTACACGTTTTTTAAAGACAATCTTTAAAATTAAATGCACAAAAATTGGTGAAAGCTATCAATCCAATTGTTTGGTGCCATTTCTTATCCCATCAAACCCCAGTTTTCACATCGAGTGAATGCCGATTTTTCTAAAGAAAGTGAAAAGTCAAACTCTCAATTCTCTATGACAGTGGGTGCTGGGAAATTTCGTTGTAATTGACAAAATACAGGTGCTATATGGTTCTAATGAATAATTTTAAGAATACTACAGACGGAGTATATGAAACACGAGGAAGTTTTAGGGAGAAGAGGAACTGGAAGGAGACTGCTGGTAATATATACGAAAAAGAGAGCAGCCCAATTTCTGCGAAGCATAATGAGAAAAGTAGGTTTGGAGAATTTAAGACGCACAGAGCCCAACCAAGGCAATAGAAGCATAAGAAAACAACGTCACGTATTTGTCAAACTTGAAAAAATTAATAGAGTGACCCATTGCACAAAAAATGTTGTGATAAGAGCTAGGTACCCTCCTTAACATATATGGACTAATCTGTTCATGATAAATAGTCCTGTATAATTGTCTAGAAAAGAAAGAAGATAATACATTTGCAGTGATTTGTCAAGTTAAGTATTGAATACTGCTATTACGACTGACTCTGTCGAGGTAAGTGTTGTGTCTTGCCAGACCCCATATCTCAAGAAAAACAAAATGGGGTCGTAATTGTGGAAATACCGTTGCGAACAGCAGATGAGAGGAAGCACACACTGTGACGTCGTCCCCCGGTCGCAGCGCCGACTGTGACGTTCTATCCTGATCTACCACGGCGCCAGTTGTGACGTCCCTAAACAGCACCAATTGTGACGGCATCAGCTGTTCGTTCCTCGCCGCTCCGTCCGGGTGTCGCTGCTCCAAACGTAACGTTCTAACCATTTGGTGATTCGGGTAGGAATCTGGTTAGATTGATACCAGCCTCGCCGTTCCCAAGCTGCTTCCAACGCCTGGTTACCAGGGTAACTGTACTGATCTCCAGTCTGCCTACCCACGTTGTGAATTGATCTTAGGCAGACGAGATCAAACAGGGGTTGGGGCCGTAATGCAAGCTGAGTTCAACGGGGGTGATAACACACAAATATGTATAAAATAAAATAAAATGAAAACTCACAAAGTTCAAAGTATCAAAGAAAAAGGTAACAAACTTTTTATGTCTAGTTGTTCGGTACATAGGACTGTGTCGACCTCCCGACCCGTTCTGTGGATTGTGGCACGACGCTTTCGCTAGGCAAATTTTAACGCTTCAAGTTGTCTACTCTCTAAGAAATTTGTGTTTCGGTGTGTCTTTGGACGAAAGTCGAAAAAACTTATTTCTGTGGTCTGGTTCTAAGTCGCTCTTCAAACTACTTGTTCTTGGTTGCAGAAGAGTCCAAAATTTTGCGTGAATCTGGTTAGCTATCTTGAGGCGGTTTCAACACTGGGCACTCTTCTCTCTGCCGTCCGGGGCTGAACTAACTGGGCACTCATCTCTGCCGTCGGTGCGCGAACTAACTTCTTCTCTCCAGAGTCTGAACTACTGGGCACTCATCTCTGCCGTCGGGGCGAACGAACTTCTTCTCGCCAGCTTGGGTCGAACGAACTCTGCACTCAGGGCCAAACGAACTGGCCTCTTCTGCCCGCTAGGGGCGAACGAACTCTTCCCTCCGCCGTCCGGGGCTGAACTAATTTCTGTCTGGTGGGGCTTCGTTTTTATTGACGCCGTCAAAACTGGGGTGGGTCTGTTGGCGCCAGGGGTTCTTCGATAATTCTAAATACGTATCCACCCTTCTTATTTCTGGTTAGGGATTTTCCACTCTTTTCCATTTTTGGTAACACTTTTCTCACTCCCACTCTCTCACCATGCTTCTGAGGGGCGTGAACTGCCCTACCCACTTCCTAGTAGCGGCTTCTCATACTTATACTCTGGATGGGGGCGTCGACTGATTTTCTTCGTGCGTCACGTGACCACTCTCGGCCAATGAGGTCCTGGTCGGGTATCTTTCCTCCTCCTTCGTGCGTCATGTGATCCACTTGGCCAATGACGTCTTAGTCGGGCGTGAACAACCCGTGGCTTTGTTTTGGAAAAGAAATACCTTGCTTAACTAAAAAAAAATTAATTGAATCGCCGTTATCATGAGCGGTTGATGTGACAACTCTCGGTTTCAACACGTGGCGTTTGTCAAGCAGTTTATCGCCAATTCACTGGACAGCTGGATTATCTGACATGGTCTAAGAAAAAAAGTTTCCAGCCAATTTGGCGTCTCCAAAGCAGAAATAAAAATATGTCAGTTTCCTTCGGCTCATGTGTTGATAACAAAATTTTTATTATCGCAGGGCAAAAGTCTATTCTGTCAAAAGAAAAACTTAGCCAGTGAAAACTACTTGTGTGGGATTTTAATTTTCCATACCCAGTCAAGACTGCAAGTTACATCTGCGTTTTGTCCATTATCAAAATCTAACGTTTTCAGAATGGATTTCTTAATTGGTGATCTCTATTGATAACACAATTCCATTTTTCGCGGATAAGCGAAAATCGGTCAACGCTTGTTCGTAGGTGACCTAGATATTTTCGACATTTGATACCTATCAACAATAACCCTTCTCTTCCTTATTCCCGTCTCTTAAGCCGGGTGTGTGTGCGTGTGTTCGCCTATGATCCGTCTCGTATTACTTTTTCCGCTCCTTCTCTTTGTTTTCTCTCTTTCTTCCAAATCACCTGAATGCATGGCGGTTCAATCCTCTTGCAAAAAAAAAGGAAAGAATTATTCTTAAAACCTAAAATACATTTTGGCCTTAAATAATCCTCAAATGGTTGATAAACCGTAAAAAAGTAAATCATATATCTATAAATATTTCTTTCAAATCGTCAGGATGCATGGTGCCACAACACCCGGAACGGTCATTGTACATAGATGGTGATACTATGAATTGCGTACATTTTTACGTAAATTTACCTTTTCGTTTGTGACTCTCTTCTTTTAGAAAAAAAAACAAAAAGTGTCACGTATCGCAATAAAACAATAGAGATATTTTCAGTATTTGCCGAATAAAAACTTTCATAAAGGAAGGTTGCATATGTTTAACTAATTAGACTGGTCGGAAACTAATGATTAAAAAAATGAAGATCTTACCAAAATAACAAGGTCACAGTATCAAGATGGCGTTTTCAGATAATCAAGTTCAGTTTTAAAAGACGTTTTCCCTTTCGTTTGAGCGTTATTTTGATATTTTGCGCTTGAATTTAGGATTTAATTTAATTTTAAACGTTTCCCTGTTTAAATTTATTCAGAAATGTAGAATACGATTTTTAATTTTCAAATTTCATTTCTCATTCTAAAATAAAAAAAAAT